>OX381716.1:26061601-26083112 GCA_947462335.1 Harmothoe impar
CTGGATTTTAAAGTTCCACGAAAATTTATACCCCGCTAAATAAAGTATGACCACAGTATATAATCAATACACCCAACATTAGGCCGCTAAAATGAAATGGTTTCTCATCACCGCGCGTATCATGAAAATCAGCTTTTTGAGGAAAACTTTTTTTTTTGTTCTTGCTAATTTTTCATGAAAAATATGTTAAAATGGTCAAATATTGGCATGTTTGGTATCAAATTAAACACTGCCAGTAATGCAATTAGATAGAAATAAGTTACATTTTCCCCGCTTATGAAAGTCGATAAATTCTTAACAACGGTACTAAAATGTGAATTTTCCTGATGAAAAACATATTATCCTCTACATTTGAGCCCGCGGGTGAAATAAAAGAGTGAAAAAAAACCTCCCTCGTCATATTTTTTCAGACCTTGGTGATGAGAAACCACTTTTTTTTTGAGTAGCCTCATATGGTATGTTTATATATTTTTCTTATATATCTTGAAGTTAAGAAAGAAGGCAGTATTAATATGGTTATCCGTCTTAAAGATTGCTAAGTATCTATAGTTAACCTAAATAATATTGATTTACGGGTTTGGGTTAAATAACTATGTGAGCGTTAATAAATCGCTATGGTTAAAGCTTCTACCTGTAGACTGGTTATTAGTTCCTCTTTTTCCGTGAGTCGGTGCTCGAGTTTAGAGTGCATCTCGGCAGCTGAGTCACGCTGTCGGCGAAAGTTATTGAGTTCATCCTGAGAGATGCGTTCCTGTAGGGGTTAGTGACAGCAGTAATGTTAAGGTTAATACCCTGGTAGAGGTTAATTACATAGAAAGATGTGATGAGAAAAAGGTAGGGGAGGGAGAGAAATACTTCAAGTCAGATTTCTATACAAATGGAGGTGAAATAGACTACTATATCTACTACCGATAAGTAAAGTGACAGTCTATCTCTACATAAAATTCTTCGATCATTATTATAAAATTATTATGACGTTATATATTGTAAGTGACATGCTACCCTGAAAATATTTACCATATTCGACGTAATAAGCGTCCTGGGCACTTCAAAATAATTTTTAGGGCATTTGAAAAGTTTAGAGTTCAATGGTCTTCCAAATGGTCAAAATTTGAGGATTTTCTAGACTAAAGAAAGCATAAAAAAAAAGGAGGGGGGGGGAGCATGCGCTTATCAAAGGGAGGGCGCATATTAATGGAGGGTGCATATTACGTCGAATACAGTAATGCACTATGCTGCCCTGTAAGCGTTAAAGCACTCTCCCAGCCGAGGCATGCGACGTACCGAGCTAGCCTCTGCCCATTTTCGCAAGGTTTCCTGGGTACGTTGCCATGGCAACATAGTACATACGTGTAGCGCTCTGACGCTAAAAATGGCGGAATCAAGGCAGAGTCTAGCTTGTATTGACGTTGCATGCCTCTGCTGGGAGAGTGGACTTAAACTGTACATACACTCTCCACCAGTGTCGCTGTGTCCGCCCTCATCTCCACCAGCTGACACTGCAGCTGACGCATCTCGTACTCCGCCTTCTCCCGCGCCGCTCGCTCCGTCTCCACCTCCATCTGTGAAGAGCTCTTCTCTGTAATGGTGGCTGAGACACAGAGCAGAAGAGTTAATATAGGGGCCAGTATCGGGAGAGGGTAGAAGAAGTTTAACCATTTTAAGCTGAGGTCTTTAGGGAGTGCACATTTCCTAACAACGGGGAACAGCATCAGTGAAATATACATCTAAATCTGCCCCCCCCGGGACCCGAACGAATTAGATTTTGTTAGCTCGCACCTTCTTTCATATGTAATGTCAGGCACAATTCCCCCCACCAATTACACCCCCTCCCTCACATCCTCTTGTTTAAAAGTGACCACTCCCTTTGGTAAAGTTATTCTTTGGCCAAACCAAAGAAAATGTTGGTCTACGGATTGCATGCTTCTTTTTATAACAATCTAACTTGTAGTACCTTCCTGTTTGTGAAGCTGTTCCCGGAGAGTCGCGACCGCTTGTTGCAGCTGGCTTGTCTGTAATATAAATGCAATCAAACATTTATTTTTATTTTTATACACACATATATAGTTTCCATGATACGATCCATTGCTTTTATAACTTGAATACACCCTTGAGCTTTCGGATAGTACTCGTCAAGAGATCAATTCACTCTTGAATTACATTGTGCATACTGTAAACATACCCCCCGATTTTTTAGCGCGGTACATATTTTAAGCAATTTTTTACGGAATTTAGAAATACATCATAAAATGTACAGCACAAATATTCATACAATAGTCAACAAAATTCGGAAAGCCGGCTTTTTAAATACACAGGAAATTGTACCTCTTAGCAAATTCACCAACATTATTTATACACGCGGAAATATCTACATTTGCAGTACATACTGGAAATGAATCGATTTATACTAGAGAGCTAACCTTGACATACTCGTGTATACATCAACTTACATTCGTGAGATCGTAAATAAAAAAGCTGCCCCCCAAGATTGCGGCCACCTGTAGCTTTGCCCCGCCCACCTGTCGTTTGGCCCCCGCCCACCGCAAATACGGGATAGCTCTCCCACGTGAGAGGACAGACGTTTAGAGCGTTATCTTAATAAGACTATTAAGACAGTCTTATTTGTCTTAACTTTAGTACCTGAAGTCGCCACTTTACCTATATGGCGGTGTGTATTGACTGAGGGAGTCTGGGTTTGTATTTACTTATATGTCATATATATATATATAGTTTCAAAAAAGAAAAAAAAAAGAAGAAAAAAAAGGGGGTGCGGGGGCAGAGCCCCCGATACATACAGCAATGTTACCAACTTACATACGGGAGGCAGGAGGTGATGAGCGGACAACACACCATGCACTCACAGACTCTGTAAGTAGGTCAGAATAAGTAAGGATGGCTCCACCTGTCGAATTGTTCAGGAAATAACATTAAGACTATTAAGACTGTCTTAATAGTCTTATTAAGATAACGCTCTAAACCTCTGTCCTCTCACGTGGGAGAGCTATCCCGTGCGTGCCCGCCCACCTGTTGTTTGGCCCCTGCCCACCGGTAGTTTGGCCCTGCCCACCTGTAGTATGGCCCCCTCCACTTGTAGTCCGGCCCTGCCCACCTGTAGTCTGGCCCCCCGCCCACCTGTAGTTTGACCCTGCCCACCTGTAGTTTGGCCCCGCCCCCCCTGTAGTTTGACCCTGCCAACCTGTCGTTTGGCCCTGCCCACCTGTCGTTTGGCCCTGCCCACCTGTAGTTTGGCCCCGCCCACCTGTAGTTTGGCCTCGCCCATCTGCAGTTTGGCCCCGCCCACCTGTAGTCTGCCCCCGCACCTGTAGTTTGGCCCTGCCCACCTGTTGTCTGCCCCCCCCCCCTGCACATGTAGTTTGGCCCCGCCCACCTGTAGCTTGGCCCCCGCCCACATGTATTTTGGCCCCGCCAACCTGTTGTTTGGCCCCCGCCCACCTGTCGTTTGGCCCCCGCCCACCTGTCGTTTAGCCCCGCCCACCTGTAGTCTGGCCCCGCCCACTTGTAGTCTGGCTCCGCCCACCTGTAGTCTGGCCCCCCGCCCACCTGTAGTTTGACCCTGCCCAGCAAGCACCTGAGTTTGGCCCTGCCCACCTGCAGTTTGGCCCCGCCCCCCCTGTAGTTTGGCCCTGTCCACCTGTAGTTTGGCCCCGCCCACCTGTCGTTTGGCCCCCGCCCACCTGTTGTTTGGCCCCTGCCCACCGGTAGTTTGGCCCTGCCCACCTGTAGTATGGCCCCGTCCACTTGTAGTCTGGCCCTGCCCACCTGTAGTCTGGCCCCCCGCCCCCCACCTGTAGTTTGGCCCCGCCCACCAGGCACCTGTAGTTTGGCCCCGCCCACCTGAAGTCTGGCCCTGCCCACCAGGCACCTGTAGTCTGGCCCTGCCCACCTGTAGTTTGGCCCCGCCCACCTGTAGTCTGGCTCCACCCACCTGTAGTCTGGCCCCCGCCCACCTGTAGTCTGGTCCCGCCCACCTGTAGTCTGGCCCCACCCACCTGTAGTCTGGCCCCGCCCCACTGTAGTCTGGCTCCACCCACCTGTAGTTTGGCCTCATCTAGCATGTCCTGTAGTTTCTCGTTCTCACTCATCATGGAGGTGACCTCTTCCTCGTGGGCACGCCTCATTACCTCCTTGACTCCGCGCAGACTGTCCCTCTGCTGATCTAGCTCCTCCTCAAACTCTGTCCTCTCTGCCTCCAGTACCTCCAACAGCTGGGGGGCCGTCATGGGGCCCTCCTGGGTCACCACCTACATAACAGGAGGATGTGTGTATAGTATATTTTTTTTGAACAAATTTAAACTCTATATAATGGGGATATAGAGATACATGTAGGGTCAAAACTGCAGCTCATCCCTTGTTGCCCCATATACAGTGCTAAAGATATAAGTAAACATATACATACGGTGGCGCGTGCCTCGACAGCTTCCAGCTCGTCCATGAGCCGGGCCCGCTCCACCAGGAGGTAGGCGATCTGCTCGCTGGTCGTGCCGTCCGCGATCTCCTCCAGACTCTGCTGCAGCAGCATCTCGCGGATCTCGTCACTCTTATACGCTGCAAACACAGACGGGATCAGCTCAGTATGGTTGGCATGATGCATGACGCTTGGCGGCCAGTTACCCAACGACAGAAGTATATACAATCTGGTTCATCGAAAGGCAATTTATTTCATGTGGAGGAACAAATTTACGATGCTTAGGAAAGTAACAGCAATACTAGTACTATGTTCATATAGTACTAGAATTGCTGTTTTCCACATCCCTGCGAATAAACTGTTTCTCATTCTCAACGGCCATGTTCTCGATGTTGACGTCATCAAAATAACCAGTCTTTAAATGTTGTTTAAATGGAATTTATCAATAATCACATGCAATAAATACAGACATCCACTCATGGTACCTCTGATCGTATGACACTTGTCAGCGCCTCGTGTGATACTATCTGAGGTACCACTCATGGAGAAACCTGTCGTTTGAACAGATCATCGTGGACCTCTGTCTATGTTCCCCATTAAGGGTTCATAGACAAAGAGTGGACCTCTGTCTATGTTCCCATTAAGGGTTCATAGACAAAGACTAGCTCACCATCGAGGGCGTTCTGTAGCCGCACAATGTCAGCCTTGAGTTGCTCGTTCTCGGCCTCGAACTCGAGTGTGAGCGCCTCCCGCTCGTCTGACAGACTGCGGATGTGCTCCACGTAGTTCTCCACTTCCCTCATCTCCTCCGCCTGCTGGCCCCGCAGCTCCTCGATACTCGACAAGGACGCCTTCAGAGACACCTGGCGACAACGAGAGGAACTAATTAAAGAAATCATAATTGTAAAATTTGCAGTGAAAATCAAGTACCGTAAAACCTCAGAACAATTACAATTTTGGAAATTTGTAATGAAGCATTTGATTTCTTTTTGGCACAGATTAGAGAAGAAAAGATTATAGATGTTAAATTAGTTTAAAATTAAAAGGTGAGTGTTAAATAATGAGTGGCTTGTAGAGGCGGAGTGAATAGATAAATCAGTTTCCCACTACTTTCCAGTCCTGTTTTCAATTGACAAATAATTCTTGCAATAAGTTTTGTGCTGTTATTGCTCCTGCGTATATAACCCACATTTCGCATAACACTTCACCCAGAAGTTTAGGAAAATCTAGAGGTCAAATGTGTATTCTGTTATCTATTGAAGTACATGTGTATTTTTAAAACGTTCCTCAAACTATTTTTGAAGCGAAAAAACACAGATAAAAACGACTTTTAACTGATGGATGGGCACCTTGAATATTGTACAAGGCAAAGTGTTTCTTTCTCACAAATACATCATATTCATTGCCTTTTTAAAAAAAGTATATCATATCAAAAGTCGAATGCTGCCCCCTCATTAAGGTGCACGCACGGGTTAGCTCTCCCAAGTGAGAGGACAGACGTTCAGAGCGTTATCTTAATAAGACTTTTAAGACAGTCTGAATAGTCTTAACTTTAGTAGAGGCCGCTTATGTCATTAAAAATAAATAATATTTTGAAAGTATTACTATTACGACTAGTATGTAATGGGGGGCTCTGCCCCCCAACCCCCGTTTCTTTTTCTTCTTTTTCTTCTATTAGAGACATCCTGAGTTCCTCTGAGCTGGTTGCTGGCTTGAAATGATTTATTTTTAATGATAAGAGCGGCCCTGGGTAAGACACTGAATTAAGACTTTAAGATGTCTTATTAAGATAACGCTCTGAACGTCTGTCCTCTCACTTGGGAGAGCTATCCAGTTTTTGCCATTAAGGTGGCCGGCGGCCATTGAAAACACGTTTTCTGCGCAGGTTCTTGCACATTATGTATGTACCTGAGGTATAGAAGCATCTTCATAAAATAGTTGCAAGTTGGTCTGGCTGAGCCTCGAACACCCAACCTTCACATTACATTCCAGCACCCCAGACAGATTGGCCATAGACTCGGATGTACACCATGATTGAAAGCTGTACATGATGCCTGCTTGCCCCACATCGACTTTTTCTGATATTTTTTTTTTCAAATGGCAAAAAACATACAAAATATGCTCGGGACCATATATTGAAAACATGTTTTTTGGTTAGACAATATCATGAATTATATCATGATGGAGTAACAAAAATATGTAGTTACTTTTAGAATGCATTTTGTAGATATATGTATCAGAGCACTATATGATCTTATCACAGGTCACTCAAACTTTGAGCTTAAATATCTCAGAAACAAGGTTGGGACCCCCCTATTTTTTTTTGATTTTCGGAGAGTATATACCCTAGGGATTATGTGGTAGGAATATGGTAAAATCGTAGTTACTTTTACCCTAAGCCCGCCGGCCACCTTAAATCAAGTCAGAACCAGTTATGCCGGAAACAAAAACAGGAACAGAAACAAAAGCTAAAGTAAGTCCTTACTTATATGTTTGTACCTGCTGGGGGTGGGTAGGGGCGTTATACACCTGTTATTTCGGTAGGGGGAGCTGGGGGGGGGGGGGGCTATACCTGTTGTTTCAGTTGGGGGGGGGGGGGGGTAACAATATTGTTGTAAGGCCTGTGTTAGGGAGGAGGTGCAGAGCCAGGTGTTAGATACAACACTGCTCCAGTTAACCCTTTCAGGCCAGCATGATGCATTCTCGAAGGGGTAGCATGATGCACAAATGCAGCACTGGCAAAAAACTCGCCTGTCACGGGTAACTGTCGAAAAAATACACTAAATTGTGGGTGATCATATAAATACCAGTAATGTAGGGGCTCGGATTACTCGCGCCTTGGTGATCGACCCGCAAGGGGGTATCACTCGGGTAATGCTACATGGTCTATCTGATGCGACAGGGGATGTAGCGCAGTGGTAGAGCACCCACTTTGAACTAGGAGGCCCTGGGTTTTTTTTTGAAACGGTTTTTATTTTATCCTGGTTTGTACGTATCAGCTTTGCTGTTCTACCACAGTACAACCAGTTGGTACAGGAGCTGGTACCCTGATATTTGCTATACTCAACACGCCATTTTCATAATTATTTCATTTTCACTCCTAAAGTATATTATACAAAGGTGAAACATATAAATTATAACATAGAGTAAACTTATTTGTAAATGATATACATGTATAAACATGAAACCGATACAATGAACAGTACAGTGACAGGGCGGCACATTTAGTAGTCCTCCAGTGTTTTTGAGATCAAATACGTTTTGCTGTTGTGTAGCGAGTAGCTCTAAAGGGAGCGTACACGATCCCCCCCAAAAAATAAAATGTTAATACGGCACTGTGTACAGTGACAGGATAGACTCAGGAAGCTATGTAGTACATTCATCATATATGCTTTACACTTTTGGTATAGCCTAATTAAACTGATTTAATAGACCTGTTCCGTCGAACCATAGGTATGGGCGCTCGTGGTGCCAATGTTTAATGAACAGTTTTCCTAGCCGCCGTTTGACTGCTATTCTAAACTCCTTTTTGTTCACTAACCATCTGACCTCAGGTGCCAGGGCATTCCAGTGGGATATTGCCTGATATGTGGGTCCCTTTATATAACATGTTAACTTGTGCCTGGGTAGCTTTATGGTCGGCGCATCCGTACCTCTTGAACCCGTACCTGGTATAATGTTTGCTTTGCCGCTATAAACTAACCTGTGGCATGTACATAGTTGAAAATACAATCTCCTTAAATCTAAAGGTAGCATCTTTGCTTCCTTGTACAACCATTTCACAGGCTTATCTGTGGGGTCTCTAACCCTGAAGCATATTCTCAGCGCTATGTTGCAGTAAACCTGCAGTTTTTGGTAACATTTCACTGGCAGGGCTGTAAGAAATATGGACCCGTAGTCAAATAGAGGAAGTATCATGGTTTTGAATATTATGAGTGCTTCCTTATCTTCTACATTTTTCCTAATATGCCTATACAACCAGACTTTGTGTCCTATATTTCTGGACATCTCCTCATATTGTCGCGCAAAACTTAGCTCTTTATCCATGAAAATGCCTAAGTATTTATATTCTTCAGTGGGTTTAAGAGCTATGTCACCTATTTTAAGATCCAAAAGAAAGGGGTCTTTTTCGCGAGTGATTAACATGTGCTGCGACTTGACAGGATTGATGGTTAATGTATTGCGTTTACACCAGGATGATATAATATTGAGATCGTCCTGTAGTATTAAATTCAACACCTCAGAATCATTATGTTGGTACAATATTAAAGTATCATCGGCATAGAGCTTAACATCAGCCTCTGTATTAAGATTAGGAAGCGCGTTGACATACATAATAAATAACAATGGGCCTAGGATGGAACCCTGCGGAACACCATATGATAGCTGTCTCCACCCAGAGAGCATGTTATTACATACCGTGCGCTGCTCTCTGTCTTCCAGGTAGCTAGTAAACCATTTTAGCGTTGTTTGTGACAGGTTAAATTTAGTTAATTTTTGAATTAGGATGGAGTGGTCTAAAGAATCAAAAGCCTTGGAAAAATCGAGATAAATGACTCCTGCACTTAGGCCTAAAGATAATGAGTTGTGTATCGATTCTAGCACCTGGAATACAGTGTCTTGGGTTCCATTATCCTTCCTAAATCCATTTTGACCCTTCGTGAGAAGTGCATTGGCTTCAAGGTAGGGGTAAAGTTGGTTATGTACCAGCCTCTCAAGCACCTTCCCAGGAACCGCCAAGAGTGAAATAGGCCTAAGCTGACCAGCAGCTGTAGGATTGGTGACCTTGGGGATAGGGACAACCGTGGCCTTTTTCCAAGCTTTTGGAAACTTGCCAGAGGTGATGCTTAAGTTTAAGAGATGAGTGAAGGGCTTGATCAGAATTGTCAGGCAATCCTTCAGTAATCTCCCAGACAGATCATCCATGCCCGTGGATTTGTATATATCTATATCATTAATGTGTTTTCTTACATCCTTCTCCTCAAACGGTATGAAGCTAAAGGGCTCACCCTCCCTAAGCATGGGTTCAGGCTGTGGGGGGGGGTCCGTTAATAGAGGGGGAGTAATGGCCGACGCCAGCTTAGGGCCGACTTCTGCAAAAAAGTCATTAATGCTATCTGCTACTTTTTCAACCGGTATAGGAATATTGTCCCTCGCCATTAGCCTAATAGGGGCTGAACTTAGCTTCTTAGGCATCATTTTTGCTATCTCCATCCAGAATTTCTTTGGATCTTTTCTATATTTTACTAGTTGCTTTTTAATATAAGCAGCATACGCGTAATTTACCGCATCGTTTGTCCTAGTACGAACTGCTCGTGCCCAGACAAGATTCTCCTCAGATCTGTGGCGATTTGCATATCTCAGAGCTGCATCTCTCTGCCTCATTCTAGCGAGTAACTCAGCCGTCAACCAAGGTGGCTTTTCTCTACTAAATTTGAAGTCCTTGATTGGGAATAATTTGTCAGCTGACTCAATAATTAATTCAGTCATCTTATTCCATAATTCTTCAGGATTTTCAAATAGCCCTACCTCTCCTAAAATGGAGGGGTCAATTAGTTCTTTTATCTTATCAATACTGTACTCCCTATAGCTTCGGCCTCTGAAAGCTGCTCTGACATATGCTTCTTTCTTTTTCTTCATCACGACAAACTGGGGGACGTGGTCGCTAGGGCCAGTCATGTATACCCCACTATCTACTACATGTGGTGAGTTAGTAAAAATCTGGTCTATGACATTATCTGGCTGATACAGTGGTCTGGAAGGGTCTGATATCAAGGGGGTCAGGTGGTATTTCTTTGCTAGGTCTTCCAGGGGGGATTTGGAAAGACGGCTTGGCAGAACATCTAGGTTGAAATCACCGAGCAGGTATATGAAGGGGTCTCTATGTTTGGTAGACACTATTTTCAGTGCTGCTGTTACATGTTTAACAAAATTCTCTACAATACCACCTGGAGGTCTATAAATTTGAACTATTAATTCCGGTCTGCAACCCGTCCTGGCCAACTGTATCACTAACATTTCACAGTCATCATTCATGATGTTACAATCATCATCCTGTAATCTTATGTGTGGGTTTGTGTTGGAGACAAGCGTACAAATTCCCCCACTATTAATGTGGTCTGGGCGGTCTAATCTATGCAGCGTATAGTCTTTGTACTGATAGTCTACATCTTTCATTTTTGACTTAAGCCATGTTTCGCTAAAGCATAATACATCCGGTTGCTTAGTATATGTAAAGTACCGTAATGTGACCTGCTTATTGACCATGCTGCGTACATTCCATGAAATAATAAATAAACCCTTTGGTCGAATGAACGGTATCAGATCCTGTGGTATCTTAAACCTGGTATCAGGGAGGATTGAACCGCATCTCTACAGAGAAGTCTCTCAACTGTGGGACACTGGAGGGAGGGACAAGGACATTGCAATAACAAAGACAGTTACATTTATGAACATGAGACACAGATATAAAACAGGGCTGCCTGGTGAAGTTCTTCATTCTGACCTGACCGTCCTGGGGATGGGGGGGGGGGGTGGCGTGGGGGGGGGGGGGGCTAGATGTTGAGCCCTAGTCTTTTGGTGGTATCAAGACTTCTCAGTAGTGTACTGGTGACACCGACTACGTTTTACAACGTCATGTGCAACATGTGGTTTATGCGCTTATACTACCGGTATATCACATAACTAAATGTATCACTCTTACAATTTATTTGTGACAGTGTATGATGAACCGTATGGATATACATTCTCTCTCCGTATAATATTCATCACCGGTGTATAACGAATTGTCCAACAACTCAAACTTTCAACGCTTACATAACAGTTCATAACATTACAAGTGCATTCTGTTTAAGCTAAGTCACATTTTGTGTTAATCCATTTGCTAGAGAAGATGCATTTCAGTGAGGCTCAATTTGTCCAGAGTCTATGTACATCTTACTGTTGTAGTGAATACACAAGAATGAACAATAATTTGATCTCGTGGATCAGAACGTCTTAAATCTAAGGCTAGTGATATGTAGTTCATAATGGTGGGGCACGAATGCATCTCTTAGTGCTGCACGGCTAGGTTCCAGTGTCATGGTAGTTCGTGCATAGCTGCCGGTGTACTGACTGGTTAATATGCATGAGGCTGAGTGTGAATGATAATGGTCAGTTCATGGAGATGAGGCTGAGTGTGGTCACCTTCTCAGGTAGGATTTACACCGCAATGGTCACCATCTCAGGAAGGATTTATACCGCAATGTTTGATATGAGGGAGGCTATAGTGAAGCCAGGTATGTGCAAGTCTAATATCTGCCGACTGTTTATTTGTTTGTATAAAATAAACCTTCAGTTCAGGGTAGACGTCAGTGTCCTTATGGGAGGAAGATTAGCTTTTTGAATACAATGATATTTTGTATTAGTATATAATGCTCGTCTGTTCATGGATATGCCGGTGTCCTATGTCTCTTATGGGAGAGAGAAAAATATTTTTCTTTACAATATTGTATTGGTTTTGCTTATAATATTCCAAGTTGTGGGAAACTCTGCCTTTTTCAAACAACAGTAGGCATTGAAATATGTACATTTTTTGTAGCGTTGTGCCATTTAACGTTAATTTCTTAACTTCTGTATTTTTTTTAATATACTATAACCGCCTTATTCTAGAATGACAATTTTAGGGCCGGGAGGGGTGCGGGCACTTGTCCACACTAATCTATGAGCGGCTCAAGCTGGTGTGCCACATAGTCGTTCAGCACGTCTGCCCACTGGGTGAGCAGGGCAGGTGTGGGCAGCATGTTGTTCTGCAGTAGGGTGTAGTCGTGCTGCCACCTGCTGCCCCTCGGGGTGTGGACTGGATAGTGGAAGGGTGGGGTGAAGAGGTTGCGCTTCTCATTTAATTGGTGGGCTAATTCGATAGCACACGTCACACCTTCCTCTAGTATCATTTGCAGGTGTATACCATCTGCAGTCGGCCCTGGTGCAGGGGAGGTGCGGGCTCCGACAATTGGTACCCATATAACAGATCCTGGTTTGGTGACAAGGGATAGCAGGTTATCACATGAGATCATGGCTCTTTTTATTTTGTTGCATAGGTCAGCTGCTTTAAATGAGGCGGGGTAGATGGCTGTGGGTAGGTACCCTTCCACTGCTGGGTCTGAATATCTGATGATCTCATACAGGCCTGCACAGATGAAAGCATATTTACACAGCCCTCCATTCACTCGCCGTATGGCTTCTTCCACTAGCTCCTGGATTGAACAGCGGTCTTTTCTTATGACAACAAAACAGGCTTTCCGGTCTTTAATTTGGTCTAGAGCTAGGCCTAGGTATTCTCCCCTGATGTCAGTTATTACTGCAATGATTGGCGGGGCTGGCTCAGGAGTGTGATACAATGGGGTGACTTGTGATGAGTATCCATCCATAGGGTCATCTGTACCAATGTATCCAGCTGGGCCTATATATGCGGCCACAGGTGGGATCCAGGTGCCTGAGGTGGAGACGGTGGCACTGCTTAGTTGTGCTGAAGGTGTGTTGTCTTGCATCTCGTCGGTGGTTGGAGTCTTAGGCGGGTCCTGCATCATGTCTTCGGGTGTCATGTCCGCTGTCAAAGAATTATGACAATCAGATTTTAATCAGGGTACTTCATGCATTGAGCGCGCTTTGCACCAGAAGATTTACTGGGATAGGCTGTACTATAGGCCTATGGAATACGCGGGGAGTTGCATTTTAATACATAACCAGTATGCAAGGGATGAAAAATGCACAGTGGCGGTGGCGAATGGACAGCGCCTTGCTCCGTGTTGTTGTTGACAGCTGCTCAATTCATGTTACCAGGCACGTGTTGACATGAATTATACGTCTTATTGTCCCGCCTGGGATTAGTTTAATGCTAATATTGTTCCATACTTGCTGAGTGTTCCACTTACCCATGTCCTGCTGTAATAGGGATAGATATGATCTTATTTACACTATTCCCGCGGTCCCTGTCAAGATCTTTTGAAGTGCGCGACTACACGTGGCGGAGCGTGCTGAATGTGACGTCACAACTTAGGAATGCGCACTGAGTGACCCCGGCACGCGCCGCGGCCGCTGCGCCCTGCGGGGTTTAGGCACGCGCCTAACATTTAGGAATATACTAAGTATAACGCAAAGTGCATGTGACATGGGATGTTTATTCTGCGTCTGAGTTGCAAGTGTCGTAATCCTCCTCAGCTTCTGGCTGCTCCCCAGCATTGGTCTCCTTTTCTTTTAGTTTGTCACGCACGGACATCAATATTTGACCCATTTTGTTGTTGCCACTCCACTCGCCTTCTTTTACTTCTTTGGAGAAAAAAGAGGCCCCGATGGCAAAGTGCCTGTCCATGGTTCCCTCCGCCAGTAGGCCTACTTGTTTCTGTAGAAATTGGTTCAGCTCTTTACTTTGGGAGAACTTCTCCATCACGAGTTCCTCCAGTACCTCGTCTTGGTGGTTTTTCCTCCAGTCATAGGATGTCTCAAAGGAGTCTCCTATTGATTTTATGGTACGAGATGTAGTTTCATGCCAGATCAATCTTGCTAGATCCTCCTTGCCATGGAACCTGCATTTTCGGTACATGTAGCATTGCTCTACTGACACTCACTCAACATCATACAGTTTAAAGCTACATTCAGACCAGTTTGACAGGGGGCTGTGGACTCCCATGAACACAATTCCCTTCTTTGTTTGCTTTGTAAAGGCTGCCTTCAGGGTAAGATCTGGTGGGAGGAGATGGATCTTGTTTCTGGGATATCTGATGTCATTGATCACTATTTCATCCCCGTACACCGCTACCTTGTGACCCTTTTCAAGGGCCAGGGCTTGTACACCTTTCAGTGCCAATCTGTGGTCCTTATCCTCATTGGTAAGGTCGGGATTAATCCATATGTCCCGATATACTGGATCTGTTGCTGTGCGGAGTACTTGCCTTGCAGCATACAAGTCTTCTCTCACAGCTTTGTGCGCGAACTCAACTATGATGGGCCTAGGCCTAGGCCTGCGCCGACTGTGTCTGGGAGGTGGGCCTATCCTTGCCGTTGACGCTAGGTCCTCTCTATTGATGTTGATGCGCAATTGCAGAAGTATTTCTCTCACCATGATTGGGATGTTCTGCCTGTACCCTTCTGGTACCCCTTCAAACACTAGGTGCTTTGTTCTGGCCTCTCTGTCAAGGTGCTCCTTGAGTCTGTCGTCGATGACCTCTGTCATGTTCTCGTCCAACGTCTTCTGCTTCGTCTTGACTGAGGACATGGATTTTTGGAGAGTGGCAAGTTGTTTTTCGACAGCTACCAGTCTTGTCTCCTTATCAGAGAGTTCAGTTTGGAGGACCGCAATGTCTTTTGAGGCATATTTCTGGGCTGATTCAATGCCCGTGACGGCGACGTTGGTTGCTGTCACACTTGTCTCGGCAACTCGGACTCTCTCGTGAAGCAGTGTCAAGTCGTTTTGATTTTTTACAACTTGGTCTCTTACCTGGGTCCAGCTGTCAGTGGACTTTTTAAGGTGTTTGATGTCACTCAGGCAGGTTGCCATATTTGTGAGAAGGGAGTCCAATTTCTGCTCAGATGTCATTTTTTCAGGTGTTTGGGCTTTCTTGACTTCGTCCTTGGGAGGCTCCGGTGGAGGCGCCATCTTGGATTATCGCTCACTTGATTTAGTGGCTGGCTACTTTTGCGAATATTTCCGGTGTAGCTTGTGATGGATGAAAAATAAATAGCACTTTAGGAACTCCAGGTATTGTACTATTATTACTCCATTTGTGTGCTCTCTGTGTGTAGAATTGACGTCGATGTTGTCAGATCCCCCCCCCACGCCAGCGGGTAGGTTACGTGCTGCTCGTCGACGCCATGATCCGGTCCAAGACCCAGTGTCTCCGAGAAACGTAATTTTCAGAGAAACCCTGTTCTTCATAATATGATAGCGAAACAGGGCAACATTTTCCCTTGTAAACTCTCAAATGGCCTTAAAATGTACCCATTTCCCTCTAAATTTGCCTAAAACACACCCCTTATCGAAGGCAAAACCATTTCCCTTGAAGTCGTGTCCACACATGGTATCCAAATCTGGGAGAGTGGCATCATGCCGTCCTTAGAGGGTTAGTCAGTGGGTTTACTCTATATATACTGTACACAGAGAAAATTATCAGAGTCAACTTAACTCTTTTAGCAGAGTCAAAACTCTATCACCAGAATGACTCTCTTTTTGACTCTCTTTGATAGGCAGGAGAGTCAAACTGTATTTGACTCTCTTCTTGAATGGAGTTAAAGCATATTCGACTCTGCTGTGCAAGGAGTCAAAACATGTTTGACACCCTTTAAATCAGAGTCAAAGTAGGGTCGACTCCTTAAAAGTGGAGAGTTGAACCATCATTGACTCTTCCCTCTGGAAGAGTAGAAGTAAGGATTATGTTGGGATACCCAGAGAACCTCTCAGGTTATGAATAATGAAAGGTAGAAAGCAATATTCATCAAGTTAGCCAAGATGAGACTGGTCCAAGTGGCCATTTTAAGTCTGTCATCTTTGCCATCCAGTGTTTAGTTGATACTTTCAGGAAGTGTTGTTTCATACTTATAGTTAATCTAAAACTGCAAGTAAGGTGTCTCCAGTTATATATTTCATCTTCTATCTTAATTTACACATTCAAAGGGAAACTTCTATATATTATGAAACTACATTGAAATATCTTCCTTCTTATACATTCATCAATTAATTGACACATTCCCCTTAATTGCAGTTAAGAAAAGTGTATCCTACATTGGAGGGAATTCTCTCTTTAATATATACTGCTGCCATCTAGTGTAAACACCCAGCTATTTTCCAGGTGTCACCACCTGGTGGTAATCACAAAATAAACACATAAGAGTCAAACTCACTTTGACTCTTGTGAAGAGTTAATGTGAGTTTGACTCTGCTACTGACAGAGTTAAGCCCAACTTAACTCTGCAGTGCAAGGGAGTTAATAGTGATAAAAGAGTCAAATAGGGATTGACACCTTACATTAGGAGAGTCAAATGACCTTGTAAAAGAGTCCAACCCAGTTTAACCCTGACAAGGGAGTTACTATGACTCTGATAATTTTCTCTGTGTAGCTGTAAGGTGTTAGCAGATTAAGCAGGATAATCCCTCCATGTAACACACAGTATACTCTACTAAGACAACAGCAGGCTTCACGCCTAATCCCCCTAGAAAAAACAACACATACCCCTGTGGTACCCTACTTTTTCTGACTGCAACGCGGCATTGAAGTGACACAAATTTAATACTTCAGTATGAAATGGACATTTTTCTAAATGTTTTAATCCCTCTCAATTCCGCGGCTTGTACGAGAGCAGAACGCCAGGTGCAGTTTATATACGCCCCCCCCCCCCCAGTTCTCCCAACTTAGGTCCAGTTAGGAGTGTGACTTACTTACACGGTAGGATTATATGATGGCCCTAGACCCCTAAATTCGACATGGCGACATGGGCATTTCTTAAATTCGACATGCGACATGAGGCCTAGTGACATGCGACATGAGGCTTAAAAAGATAGTGACATGGGACATGGACAGTTCTTAAAATCGACATGGGACATGAGCATTTTTAAGCGACATAGACATGCGACATGGCCATTTCTTAAAATCGACATGCGACATGGGGACCCCCCCATCAAGGGCCCCTATATGTGAGAATTAAGTGCCTCTACATGGGTAAAAATCGACACGGGCGACACGGCCCCTTTAAAAATCGACACGGGCGACACGGCCCCTTTAAAAATCGACACGGGCGACACGGCCCCTTTAAAAATCGACGGACACAGAGCTTTTTATCAGGCCCTGGTACATGCTATATAGATAAAAATCGGCACGGCGACACGGCCCTTTTGCTAAAAATCGACACGGCGACCTGGTCAAATATGTGGGTACCCATGTAGAGGCACAATTTACGGTTATCAGCCGCCTTCCTTATGTGTCGAAGCAGGGCTCCCTGGTCAGCACCTTCACTCACTACCATACCGTCTGGCTTCATCTTGCATATTGCCCGTACTCCAAAACCTTGGCCTAACTCATGTATTAGCCGCACCTAGACTTTGGGAAGATCCTATCAGTTGCACAAGAGGTTTCATTTTGGCAACAATAGTATTGTTGTATACTTTAAAAACTTGCGTTAAGCCGCACGCTGACTCTGTCCTGATCCCATAAGCCGCACTGGCGATCAGACTTGCGTACTAGCCGTGGCGTCTACGCAAGATTCTACAGTACAAGTACCCCTGCCTGCCTCTCTGCTTACACTGCACCCCTGGCACTCAGTGCTGTGCTCTAACCCATTCCCTCTTCCCCTTTCAATACTTAAAGTGTTTGCATGATATATCTCATTTACTTATTTTCTGGTGCGAAATTGAAAATCGACCAACTCTTTCCTTTTCCTTTTACTAGAAGGCACAAAATTTCTTGTGTACACATCTTAGAATCTACCGCTCCACCATCAATTCCTGGTATATTCCTATCCCTAAACACTGACCCACTCTCTTAGATTGGCTACCTTTTTCGATATAACTTAATAAGGGAGTGATCATTTTTAACAAAAGGGAGGTTGGTGATTTTTCAAGCGAGCGAGCCATAACTTTTCTGCCCCCCCCCCGCAAAAGGGGTTCAAATTCTTTCAGTCCCCCTCTCCAACGGGTTCAAATTGATCGAAGCCGACATATTTTGATCTATAGTTACGTGCAGACTTTTCGCTAAGAAGGGGTGATATATGTTTGCCCCCCAGCCCCACCCCCCACCCTGGGAAGGTCCATATTTTTTGGTCCCCAGGCCCAAACCCACCAACACCCCTGTTGTCAAAAATTACAGCACCTTATATCAGACTTGGCCCACTGGTACCGACGGTCTGAGTCAGGGGAATCACGCTGATGTAGTAACGACTCAGGAGCAGTGTTCACGTTCCACACGCTGACTAAGTAAAGCTTTACTAACCCTCTAAAGGCCGCAGGGTGCTTTAATGTGCTACACTTTTTGTAGTCATAATGCATAAATGCAGCCCTGGTGAGTAAATTCAGCACTTGCGAGTAAATGCAGCCCTGGCATTTAAGCATCATGCCGACCATACACGATTGAGACAGTCCAAAAGATCCACCAATGTAGCACTGGCGAGTTACTTGCCGGGGCTGCATTGGTGGATCATGAAGACAAATGTCATCTTTTAGCGACATTCTGTACTTAAAGAGTTAAGGATGGCATAGTCCTTTATAATGTGCTATGTCCTTTGTCATCATGGTGCATGAATGCAGCCCTGGCAAGTCTACTCTCCAGAGCTTTGGTGAATTACTCGTCAGGGCTGCATTCATGCATAATAACGACGAAGGGCTATAAGGCACTATGCGGCCCTTGGTACGTTATGTAAAGCTGTTATAAAAATAATCAAACATCTTTACCGCACACTTCACACCGGGCGTCCTGTTCGGAGCCAACCATGACTGGCACCGAGCCAAGTAGGGCAGGGTGCACTGAAGATGCAGACCAATCAGCCGTAAGATTCACCGCACACCGTGGTACACTCATATGCAAATCCTGACAAGCTCCCTGACTGTGAGGGCATAAGTACCGTTATATGTGGTATATATGTGTTAAGTTTGACACCTACAGGAGGAGGCCAGCCTCATTTCTTTGGTGGTGTCATTGTGAGCCATAAAACTTGGGGAGGGAGGGGGGATTTCATTAGCATTGTAATTAGATACACTGGAGGAAGGGGCTCATAAGGTGAGAAGTTTGGTTTGTTTGAGATCTCAATTTAACCGTTGATGGGTTATAATACTCCCACAGAGAACTCATTAGCCAGGCCCTTGGTCGGCCTCGCCAGGTTCTCCCAGACAAGGTATGGTGGTATTCATATATGCAGAAAACAAATGCCCCATCCATCCTGTACCGCGGTTCATTGGATGGTTTATTGGCTACAGACAAGTGGTACCCACCCAATCCGTGCACCCAGGACCAGGGATTTATCTTTTTATGCAGAAAATCGAATCGACTTGTATCAGCATGAACAATACCTACACTGATTTTGATTCAGGTCTCGCAGAGATACTGCCAGTATATGGCCTAGGCCAGACTGAAGCTGGTTGCGGCAGCCCGCACTGATAGGCTGGGTACTAGCTTGTCCCTGGAAGTAATTGTTACCCAGGGACAAGGTACCACTCAGTGTGTTTTTTATCAATGATGATAACCAGCAACATTTTAAATGGTGGACCGACTGGGTATGGGTCTACACCCTTATAGGGCCTATGCCGGACTGGAGCTGGTTGCGGCAGCCCGCACTGATAAGAGCTGGTAGGCTGGGTACAAGCTTGTCCCTGGAAGTGACTGTGATTGTTACCCAGGGACATGGTACCAATCAGCGTGTGTTAAAACAGGGTTGTGAACTGGGAAAAGGTCTTGGCGCTTGGGTGTAAGAGGGGTTGCGAGACAAAATGAGTGTCCAGTTGCAAATCACATGTCACAATAATAATCTGTAGTTGTTTTTCTGTGGAATGCTGGCAAGACATTTTTGAAAATCAAGCAGGCAATTTGATGTATTTTAGTGTTCTAGTCTTTTGAGATGTTAAAGCCCCCCTCCCCACACACACAAACACACATAAAGTAAAACAGATTTCTAATTGGATTTGGGCGAACCACAAGAATGACCAATTTGACGACCAAAAGATCATCCGAATTCAGATTTTAATCTGAGCGTTCACAGCCCTGTAAAAAAAAAAGGTGTCCATTTCTTTCTGTACCCACTTGACGTACCTCAGTCTTGACGTAGAGCTGCCAGAGATGGTGTAGTTTCTGGTCGTCGGGCACGGCCGGGTCCAGCCCCTCCTCCTGCAGCCGGCGCTTCAGCTCCTTCATGTCACCCTGAAAGTACACGGAGAGTAATGTATCATTCAAAGTTAGTATCTCCGATGTGTGGGACAAAAAAAAACTAGATTTGCCTAAAAATAAGTCAGAATGTTCACAATATATTTGACTTCTTATCTGTTCCATTCCCCTAATTCCCTCTGATTTTGCTCTTATTAGATTTCATTGCCAAAGATATGGTCATTTTGGAATAAAAGCTTGCATGTTTTTATTCCCATTAAAAATACACTAGAAAAGCCCATGGTTTGGGGATATTAGATCCCTTTGTGCCCTACTAACACCCATTGATGACATTTAATCGAACTCTATTCTCTAAATATTATACTTTTACAGTGTTTGGAACATATTTGAGTAAGATTTATAATATGAAAAAAAATCGGATATAACCACTAAAAAAGAAAAAAAACAGTTTTACAGGGGTAGACACTAACGCAGGTCTGGGGGCCAATGGCCTGTAATTTTGGGTTCAGGCCCGAAGTGTTCTTCAGAATTACTTTTCAAGGACCCAGCTGACTCACAGGAGATTTTGCAAGATATTTTGAGGGGAATATACCTGATAATATCACGGATAAGTGTAGTCATGTCAATTTTTGTCATATGTCGTTGGAAAGAAAAAAATGTGAGCAAATGAGGCAATTTGACAGATAAACCATAAATAGGATATTTTCTCTCTAAAAAAAAGGAAAATTCGTTCCCTGGCTCACAGCTGAAAGTCTGGGCCGTAGAATAAATTTCCAGAGCTATGAACACGGGTAGCCTACAGCTGAGAAAGTTGGTGTCTACCCCTGCTTATAGCTCAACCACATGCCCTGAGTGCCTTATATTGGCATCACTGAGTATCGGTACATTCGTCTTCGACTCAGCTTTGACGGAAGCTGATAAAATGCAAGGCCAGAAAAAAACCCAGTTGAGTTCATAGTATTCATAGGACCTATATATAGTCCCTGTTGTCTTACCTTTACCCCAATGTCGGGTTATATTGATGCTCAATGTTATCAATTATTCAAAACGCACTCAATGGACTCAGATCACCCCGACCTCTCATTTCAGATTGGTTTCTAGGCAATGCTGGCCATTGGGTGCTGAGAAGACTATTGGATAAGTTAATAATGAATAAAGGTATTCACGGATCTTTTATCTGACACCCGACATTGGCAACTCCTGCTTAACCTCATCAGGCCTAAAGCCCCGGCCACACTAGGCTGTTTTG
>OX381716.1:27283312-27588655 GCA_947462335.1 Harmothoe impar
TCTGCCGACCACCGGTTATACACAGCGAAAGGTGTACTTGCCCAACATAACATTGGTTATTGCCAGTCCAGATGGCTAAGCATGGTGTATTACTCTTTGGCAAAATCCCACTTTTCATGCAGGATATTGGGTATCAAATCCTAGATGGATGATATCAAGACATGTTACATGGTATCGAGACAGGGAAAGCAGTGTCTCCGGAATGCCTTCTAGATTAGTCTTGTGACTATTTTGAAATTTGACATTTCAGTTTCAAGATGCTCGAGTTAGACGTTTTTTTTGAGTATGAGAAGATGTAAATACATCTATCCCGTTTATTTTATCCTGGTGTACAAAAAGAACTTATACAGCTCGAAAATATTCGACACCAGCATCAATTATACGTATAACACTCAACTTAGCTATTATATAGAACAATGAAAATACAAGTAGATACTCTAATTTAGTATCATAAGTTATCAGATATTTTGTAACCACATATCATCACCTTCACTTTACCATCAGTCATAATTATATAGGTGGTAATACAGAGCATAATTATAATTAAATAATAATACACTTGCCAATACCTTTAGTCAGCTCCATGTACCACCATAGAATCATATAAATGCAAAAAACCCTTGGATAACAATTCCTCATGTATTTTTGTTATACTCCTACAACGTCAGTGTTGACTGGATACCTGGAGCGGGCCACTCCCGTTCCGCAGCGAGTTCAAAATTAACCACACGAGTGCAAAACCTCCTGAGTGCTAACATTTAGTTTACTACACATTATAACATAAATACAAGTCATATGGGTAGCTAAACATATAGAATCGCTCAGAAATCAGACAGAAAGATGAATATAAAGTCAAAGTGTAAAATTGGTACTCCCCAACCATCTCTTTCTGTTTAACTTAAATTCTTCATAATCATTAATAAGTCTCGTAGGAACAGATAGATTATTCCATTGAATCGCACCTCTATATAAAACACTTTTCTTTGCTGCCTCATTCTTTGGCTTAATAGTAGTATATAGGAGTGCATCATGAGCTCTGGTATAGACAGGCCTGAGATTAATGATAGCAGGATTACCTTGTTGCTTATACATAAAATTAACAAGATGCATCCTGCGTCTAGGTACTAAGGAAGAAATCCCTGCCTCTTGATGTGTCAATATGGTGGGGTACCTGTAGTCGACGTCTAAACACATTCTTAGGGCTTTATTTTCAGCCACCTGAATCTTATCTAGGATGTACTTTCCTGATACATCATACAGTATATCACCGTAATCAATATGTGGTAAAATCATGGTTTTATACATTTTTAACCTTACTGATACGGTCATTGATTCCTTCAAAAAAGCCAATTGGAATATTTTAAACACAATTTTTCTGAACACCCCTTCAGCGTGTTTATTGAAATTCAAAACTGGGTCAAGAGTGATACCCAGGTATTTAACGCTCTGTACTCTTGCAATCGGGGTTGTGCCGAAGTGGAGGGAGTGGCGGTGAATTTCTTTTAATTTAGCTCTAAGTCCAAAGATCATATAGTTGTTTTTTTTTGCATTTAAAGTGAGTTTATTTTTTCTAAACCAGTGTTCTAAAATAACCAACTCCTCTTCCATTGTGGCCGTAATCTCTTCCAGATCATGGCCCGTTTTAGAAATTACCGTATCATCAGCGTATAAGTAAACAGCACAATTTTTTATTAATTTTCCCAAATCATTTATATACACTAGGAAGGGGGTAGGGCCCAGTATGGAGCCCTGGGGGACTCATTATTAATGCATGTCATTATACATTACCATGAATCGGCCCTCCTAACACGAACCGAGTCCTTTGCATGACAACAGTTACAAATTGATGCCATATAATATGAATTAGGGAATGACTTAGTGAGCTGTTTACATCAACGTTTTAACAGTATTCGCAGGTTATCCCGTGAGAATATCAAATTGATCGTCGAACCTTTGGATAAGCTATTCTTTCATGTGACGTCATCCATGTATTACTGTCTGTAAATGCAGTAAGTGACATTGATGGAGTGGTCATTCCTTTAACAACATGGGGCGGGGGATTGGTAGATTTTGAAGGGGGTAAACAAAGTTGGACCCCTCCTTAGGGGGGACCAAAATGTCCTTTTAGTCAAAAGGCCTGTGCGTTACCATACACAAAAGTTTATAGCAAAAAGGGGTTGGCCACATTCAATTTGAACTTGGTGGCGGGACAGAACAAAAAGGTAGACCCCTGTCTAGGGAGACAGACTAGGGGGACCAGAAAAATATTGTGAGGCTTGAAACCAGTCATGGTGAGTAACTCACCATGGCTGTATTCATGCCTCATGCCAGCCCTTCAGGCGTGCATCATGTACCATCATGATGCTTGAATGTACCAGAATTCAGTAGGGCTACATTTAAGCATTATGATGACACAGGTCAGAAAGCTTTAAAGCACGAGGCGGCCCTTAAAGGCTTATAGCTGCTAATCACACCCTGCCATTAGAGCAGGTTCTCACATGAGTAACTCCCAATTTTAATGTGGTTAACTTGGTTTGAATTACCATTCACATGGAGCATTCACAGATACCAGCCCTGTCTGTAGAAACCCCTCTGTAAAGCACCCCTTCTGTAGACAGCACAGGGAGAAGGGCACTCTCTGAGACTCTCTGAGATCTCTGGTACAGACTGCAAAAAGGTCTTGTAGCAAGGTGAGAAGTGTAACACTCATTACGGGCAATCCGCCATCTTGGTGGCTGCAGTAGCATTCTTTACAAAATGTGCATTATTTAATGCTTCTGCTGAGTTTTCCCTTTTTGAGTAAAATTGTCGCCATCTCACTTTAATTACCCCTTACAATAATTGCTTCCATTCACAGCCCGCGTTATTTCCACTCAGCGCCCACGGTAACGACGTTAATGACGTCACCTCTCAGCCAGCCAATCAAAGCGCGCCTCACATCAGCGGTGCGGCTGACAATAGGGGCGTGCTGATTGGTGGAGGCGACAAGTGTGAAGAGAATGGCCGCCATTGTCTTAATTTCCAAGTTAAGCTGCCTTAACGTTGGGAGGGGGGTAAAAGGGGGACTGTGGGGTTAAAACACACCAACCCGGTTTAATCATCAAAAATGTATAGGTATATCTCTAAGTATAATGTTGAAGTTCGGTATTGAATTGACCTTGCATGTAGGGTAGCCCATGCCCCCTACCAGGTATCTATGGAGTAACTCATCGTATCCATATTATATACATGTTTATATGTGCAGGGAAATCACTGGGTTATAGTGGTTTCCCCTCAAGTAACATCCCAGGGTTGCATTTAGATTATTCACGCTGTCTGTATGCCTATAGCACAGACAATAGCTTGGATGTCGTGCTTGTCAGCAAGGATACATGCATCTCTATGTTGTCAGGTAACTCTCCATGTTATTTTTCATGGTAATCCACCTTTGATTATTTGCTAACTGACCCATCTTGTTTGATAACTTGCCTATTTTTAATGACAAATACTCTTTTAAGTATTGTTAGGGTGACTCCCCGGGGTGACTCCCCGGGGTGACTCCCCGGGGTGACTCAGGGTGTCTCCATATTTTTTGCAGGGTAACTATAGCCTTGATGTTAGGGCAACTTGCCATGTTAGTAGAGTGGAGTAACTCATCAGGTTTCTAGGGTAACCTTCCTTGTTTGTAACATATGCGCAGCTATATGCGAGGATACTTTCCAGGCCATAAAAGGGCCCTATAGACGGATAAATTCGACAAGGCAACAAACCCCTGTTTTAACCCTGGTTTAACAAGAGACAAGGGACAATTACTGGGGGTTGGCGACCAGGGGCAACCCACTTCTTAAAATCGACAGGGGACAAGACCCATTTCTTAGGATTGACAAGGGACATTGGCATTTCTTAGGATCGACAAATGACACAACTACCCCTGGTCTGGGGCCCTAATAAAGTAGGACACGTTTGTGCCATTTTAACGCCATGAGGAGGGACTGGGTGGGCAGGGTGGAGGGGCGGACAATTCACCTCGCTCTGCTGCACTCAAAGAATTATTTCTACTAATTGTGGAACTTTAAGACATTACAGCGTCGTGGGGTGTTGCAGCGTACCCCGGGCGAGTACCCAACCCAGATCTCAATCCTCAGATAATGTCCCTCACAGCTTTAATTCCTCCTTGGACATTTTACACCAGGAAGTATTTAACCCAGAATAACAGTACCATCCTACCGCATCTTGCCCATGCACATTTGCTGTTCATGAATTGGTGCCCCGACAGTTACAGTAAGGGTAAGGCAACCTATACCCAATCCTCAATATATAGCTATAGGGTGGGGCTTTAATGTAAAGCGTAGAGAAAGGTATAAAGGGCATAACATACTGTTAGATAATCTAGCCTACTAAAATATACAACAGTACAATAGTGTTGGAATAGGATACCCAACATTATTATTCCCACGTAAAATCCAAAGCCATGTTACTTTATGTTATCTCATATCATCAAATGCCAACCAATTAGCAATATTGTTCTTTAAATCCACTCTTTGCTAATGTGTATATGTAATATTAAGAGGAGACAGAGGAATATTCATAATTAGTATTATGACTAATGGGAATAATCATTTTGAGGTGATTAATGTGTTTCATAAATAAGGATTCACGTAGAACGTCACAGTCCATAAAAATGGTCGCCGTGGGCAGTGCTAGTTTCCACGTATTGTCATGTCTGGACATGACTAGGGAGACTGCTACCGACATAATTGCCTTAAATATATCTAATTCTAGAGTGGAAACTAAAGTTGCTGATGACTCAGGTTATACTTACCAGCTTATAATAGAGCAAATTAAGTTTAAAATCCTTACATCACGAACGCTGGCCAATTTGTATAGTTGTCAAATACACCCGTATGTGTTGTTATTACCAGGGCTCATTAAAAAGGCATACCCGTCCCTGCTTTGTGCTGCATTTTAAACTGGATATAATTCAAACACATTGCTTTTTTTGTTTATATCTGATTCATCTCTTTATATAGTAGGAAGTCTCCTTAGCCAACATAAACAATGTTGTATCAGCATGTAGTTCAGTTGTTTCATATCTTGCAGCATATTCAACAACAAAAAGACCCACAGTAAGCACTTACATTACTACAGTATGGGTTTTACACACCAAAAGAGGTCTGCAGGCTGTGTCTCACGAACTTTGGGCCAACGTTTCCGTCTCTGACCGGGTGCTATCTCTGACCGGGTGCTGTCTTTGACCGGGTGCCATCTCTGACCGGCCTGAATAAAAACAGGTCATTTAGGGCAGATGATGATAAAAATGGGCAATTAATTACTACTTTAAAGAGTTAAAACATACATTAACCCATGAATCTAAATACACCTTTTCAGCCAAATTCTATCTACATCTGCCCTAAATAAACCGTTTCCATTCAGGCCGGTCAGAGATGGCACCCGGTCAGAGATGGCACCCAGTCAGAGATGGCATCCGGTCAGAGATGGCACCCGGTCAGAGATGGCACCCGGTCAGAGACGAAAACATTGGCCTAATTACATGAGACACCGCCTGCAGGTATCGGTGGCCTTTGTAGCCTACACAGGTGCACTTTCTGCCCACCTGGTGTCTGGTGCCAAGGCGGGGGTTTACAGGGCCCTAATTGCAAACTTTCCAAGGGAGCATCTGTCAGCCACACCTCCCAGGTGTGAGGACATGATATCACGTCACGCAAACACGTCACGTCACGTCAGGACGCATGTTAGGCCGCATGTTAGGCAGACCAATTAAACACATTAAATCTTGGATCAGAGCCAAGTCTGTGTAGCTCTCTACAGCCGGAGGTAATGTTTTAATCACGTGACCAATATGGCCATCCCTGATGGTCGCTCGACATACTGGGGAGAACTATCCCCTGTGACACCCCTCCATCCAGGGTAGTTGCAGGGGAAGTCAACCGTGGATCTAAGATGAGCCAATTTGGGATATTTATAATGCTATACTTAAGAATAATTCAGAATAATTGTGATGCTGATTTTTGTGCACAATCTGACCCAGTATAATATTATTGATTTGAGTCATCAATTGTCATGACGGCACCTTTACAGAGCCAAAACAATGGGATATGTCACACCCATAGCGGCTAGATCTGAAGTACGGTGCATATGAAACTACGAAATGACAGTTAGAAATAAGCTTGATTTATCATGTGTGATTGTTCAAATACAATCAAACCTGATTAAGATATTCTTGAAAAACAATGCAGAGCATCAAATGATGGAATGCTCTACATTGTCAATTTGGTGATCCCAGAGATCCATGACCTATGGCTGGAGTCCTTTATGAAGTAGCTATGTGAACTAATTTTAAAACAGCGTTTAATCAGTCTGGTAAAATCGCACCAGCTACCAGAAACCTCCTGTCTGGCAATGAAAGTCCAACAAACTATGGCTCTGAAATTACAGATTTGGCGGCAAAGGGAATCTGGCTGGCGCTTTGTGTGTTTGATTCTACATTGTTGGCCAAACTGACACAGCTAATTTATTTATAGGGTGATAGACTTCTATACTCATTAAATTCCTGATTTCTATACTCATTGAAATCCTGTTAGTATATTTGAGAAATTCGGATCCCTGTGATGATCCTATACCATCTACCAGGGGCCACCCTACGTCTATCTAATATTTTGAAGAGACAGCAGAAAATCAGTCAATGTATGGCAGGCCCGGATGGCAGGATATAGACATCAATAGGTATTTAGCCCTCATGTCATCTCATGTACACTATCTCCACTGATGGGGCCCCATTATTGTATCCAAGCCGAGCTCAGTAACTTTTTGTTCTGATAAAAAGCAACCTCCAAGGAATTGTATGTCATTTTCTTTTCTACCTAACCACTATCAGCCAATTGTGGGTCGTATCTGTTCTCTACCCCTTTTTTTTTAAAGTGTTTTATTGGGTTAAAATAATACAATTACAAGAATGCATTATACCTAGCTACTGCGCATTGCATTTTTTACGCTAGGGCCCATACTGTCGCTGTTCAATATGTCGTTCACATTATGTACGGTATGGCTACCAGATGCTGTAATATCACACAATTAGAGTTGGTTATATATATAAAATCACTTAGTATAGTGTGTACATTCAATGATGAGATGAGATGAGATGAGGTGTGAGTTTGAAAATTTCCTGAATGTATTACAGGTTGCAATGTCAATAAATGAAGTTGGTTTCTTCACATAAAACAAATCTTGTAGTCCTTCTTAATAGCTATTTTAAAAGCAGAGAGATCTTCTATCAGTGTATAGGCTGGTTTTAGCTGGTTCCAACGAGTGATTGCTCTGTTTAAGGCACTCCTTAAGACAATCGGTTTTAAAGATCTAATTATTTTTAATCTTATACCCTGGTTCCTCCTCGTAGGGAGGTTCCTACCATCAACCATATCTGGCTTCTTTATAAGAGTATGAGCAAAAGATAAGAGGTGCATATCCCTTCTATCATTTAAAGTACAGCATTTACTTTCATTGTGTAACATCACTGTAGTAAACCTGGGTTTTTTTCCTAATTTTACCTTATAAATAATCCTTAGCGCTTTATTTTGTAAATATTGTAGTTCTAGATTCTCTCCCTTATTATCCCTATCCCATACATAATCTACATAATCTAGTGACGGTAAGACCATCGTCTTATACACATCAAGCGCTACATCTTCTACAACATAGTTTCTAACCCGTCCTAATTGTATAATCTTATGTCTAACATTATTTACAGTATTTCTCCTATGTTTTACATATTTCAATTCAGGATCAAGAGATAGACCCAAGTAGGGGAATACATCAACTTGGTCTAAAATAACATTATTTAGAACAAAAATGGGTTTTTCATTTCTGACATTGTTGTAAACCATCCATTGGTTTTTTTTTTCATTAACAGTAAGGCAGTTATCTATACACCAGGACGATACACTACTTAAGGCTAAGTCCATGGCGTCCACAGATGTAGTACATATCACAGCGTCATCTGCATAAAGTGTAATATTAAAATCAGCAACTTTTGCTAACGAATTAATATATATTGAAAAGAGGACAGGACCCATTACAGACCCTTGGGGAACACCATATGTTATATTTCTAAAGGTAGATGTAGTGTTATTGGCTACTGTACATTGTTTTCTATTAGTCAAATAATCGGAGAAATTTTTTTTTGTATTTTCGTTAAGTCCAAAAGCTGATAATTTCCTATTTAATATTAAATGTGAGACTGTGTCAAAAGCTTTCTTGTAATCGAGATATAGACAGAATGTCGGTTTATTTAGAATTATATTATTAATTATAGTGTGTAGGTGTTCCCCAATGGCTGTCTGTGTAGAGTGACCTGATCGATAACCGTGTTGGTTCGGACATAATAGACTATTTTCTTTCATATAATTCTGCAACCTTGTACACACAATTTTTTCGAGGATCTTTCCTGGTAGAGGGAGGAGACTGATAGGCCTTAGATCATTCACATCTAAGGAATTAGCTTTTTTTATGAAGAGGTATGACCGTGGCGCGCTTCCAGCTATTTGGAAAAGTACCATTTATAAGACATCTATTATACAGACCAAGGATTACCTCGGGTATTGACATAAAGGCATCTTTAAGTACATAGGCTTTCATGTTTACAATAGAGGATGCTTTGTTTATTTTTATCTTTTTAATATATTTCAACATTTCATTATACGTGAGCGGTTCTAACAAATTAACATCAACACCGGGCGTACCGTATGGAGCTGGTTCGTTCTCCTGGTATCCACCTTTAAGAACCGCATAGTGCTTTAATACATGTCCTTGATCGTCATGATGCATGAACCTGAAGTGGCGAGTAACTCGCCAGTGCTGCATACATTCATGCATCATGACAACCCTTCGGGAGTGTATTGATCAACGCTGGAGGGACGGCATGATGCTTAGATGCAGCAATGGCGAGCTACTCGCCAGAGTTGCAGTCATGCATCATGAGGATTAAGGGCACCCTACATTAAAGTACTATGCGACTCTTAAAGGGCTACACAGACGTACTCATCCCCGCCATTTGCTGTATACCTTCAGAGGACCTTGCCAGCCGGATTAAGGGGGCCTCTCTGACCTCACTATAAACACCAATCAGGAGGCGTTTTACATCCACACCTCGGTAACGGCCTCGATGTGAGGATCGCGTGACGGCAACATCCGGGAAATCTGCCCGCCTGTGACGTCATCAGGTTGATGGCGTTCTATTTAGCGCATGCGCATAAAACACTTTGACTAATGACGGAGGTTTTTTGTTGATGAGACAAAACACGCAGGAAACGGTTCTTCTGCCGCCGTGCATGATGGGATGGATGTTCTTGGTGCTTTTGTTTAGACCTTTAAGGGCCGCATGGGCCTAGTGATTTGATGTGCTATGTCATTAGTCGTCATGATGCACGAAATGCAGCCCTGCATTTATGTATCATGCCAGCAGTGTATCAGGCTCATAGGTTCCGCATATTGCATCAAGGTAGCATCGGTTAGTTACTCACAAGGGGATGCATGCTTGCATCTTTACAATATAAGTAAATGGCATATCACATTGAAGCACAACTTTGCGGTACTCAAAGGGTTAAAACATGTTTTAGCCAGTATAATGTGCACATCATCGTGATTAAACTCCTTGTCACAAGAAATCCCAATTTGGACCTATTTTATGTTGTGAGCCTGCTAGTCAGCATGATGTTAGAGCTACCCCCACAACACAGTGCATATATGATATATAATTAGGGCCTAGCTATAATTGGGCTTATAGAGGCCATACAATAAAATGTAATGGAACCAAAAATAGCATTGTAGTTAAGGAGATTATTCTCTAAGTGAGAGATAATGTGCCATATTTGTTGCTAAATTTGATAGAGTCCTGAATCGGATTTTGCATCTGTTAACCTCAAAATTAGAATAACGGCCGGTGTATTACAAACATAGAAAGTACAAAAGTATAGTACTATTGTGTGTTCCTGGTTATCGACGAAATGTCAAAATCTCTTTTTTTTAATAGATTTATAGACCGTAATATAATGTAAAGGTACATGTATAATACGTTCTGCCAACATGGTCAGTAGGAAATATATACAAGTATAATACAGTGGAAATACTTCCTAGAAATATAATATGGTAATAGGATCATGAACAAGCACAGTAGGCTATCTATTAAGGAACTATAATGGACCGATACGTAAAATAAATGTCAGTAAATTAATGAGTAGTGTGGTATTTTTGGGTGTAAAAAGTAAAGATTGTACACCCTCAGAAAAGTGAGAGTCATTGTCGCTAAGACTACCCTCACCTGAGGTTGTTTTAGCGACAATGACTCTCACTTTTCTGTGTGTGTATACAAGGCCGACCCAAAGGTCATGACTAAGTAACGCTGCTCAATGGGTGACCTTGACAATGATGAGGTCATTGTAGCCATGGGAACTGACCTTAATTAAATGGAATAGTTCTCTTTTACATCGACTACAGCTATATAGGTCTGATACGGTATACCCAGCGCAATCTTGAGCTTCAAAGGACAATGCATCCAAAAGCAGTGTACAGGACAATAAAGGTAATGCGTCTATAGGGCCCAGTCGGGACTGGAGCTGGTTGCGGCGACCAGCACTGATAAGAACAGATAACACTGTTACTAGCCTGTCCCCTGTTTGTGCCCTATTTGTACCCATAGTGGGATGTCTTATCAGTGGGTGTAACCGCAACCAGCGAAATATAAAATGGCGGATCCACAGGGCATAGCTCCAGATTCCTATACCTGTTAAGTGCGTTGGTATTGGCATTCCACGTGAAGGCAGTGCCGAGATAGGGCTTTCAGAACTGATTCTTCAGGCGTCAGAATTAGGTTTTCATGAATAGTGCAATATTTGCAATTGATGAGGGAGTTGATAAATGATATTTGCAGTATTTTGTTTAGAGTACAACAGGAATTCTTGTGAAACATTTTCTACTAGTGGTCGTCAAACGGGTTTCGTCAGATCGAAAGACTGCAGTCTTGCAGCATTTCATTTATGTTGATACCATGGTTCATAAAATAATTTGATCGTTTTTAATTGATTCAATGAAGAGTTCAAAGGGATCGCGAGAGGAAGGATTTATGACATATATATATGGTTCGTGTGAGTAGTAGGATGGGGTGGGAAGGGGATATATTCCAAAGTTTGCTCACCCACTCTTTCCCAGTGGGCACACAACACTGAATCAACATTGATAACTGGTTGTCAATGTTGATTCAATGTTGATTCACTGTTGATTCAATGTTAGAGTGAGTTTTGTGCCCACTGGGTTTCCCACTCTGTCTATGACTCGGGCTAAGTGTGTCTAACGCGTATATAATGTGTGGTCATAGATTTGCCCACAGTATTATATTCTATTGATGTATAAATAAAAACTAGGCCGTTTGACAATATGCGTCTCGGTGTAGTGAGCCTTGTGCATTCTCGTCTCGAACCCAGCGCTTGTTCAGGATTAAATGGCCGCCAAGTCAACATTTGTACGTGGCTCATTTTACCAGCTCTTACAGAAAAGGGATGCTCCATGTCTAAACTCTATCCTGCCATTAGATCATGGTGTCGTTGGTTATAGCCTACATGCTGGCCTTCAATATAATGTAGTTTACTCTTTTTGGGTGAAAATAGAGGAGGTGGGTCAACAAAACAAAAGCAGACGACATTTTTACTCACAAAATGTTCAGGAGCTCCTTTCTCACTGAGCCTTTTTTACGAGGCTTACATCAATTACAATGATGGATTTGAAAACAATTTCCTTTAACTTTAAGGGGAATCAACCACGAATGATTAAATCCAATGCATGTGGAACATAGTTTCGACAGAGATACAAAACACAAACCAGTTAGCACAGGGGAATGCAAGGGTCTCTGGAAGCAGACTCTAAGGGAAAGAGAGAGAGAGAGAGAGAGAGAGAGAGAGAGAGAGAGAGAGAAAGAGAGAGAGAGAGAGATTAATCAATAGTAACTACTATTGTAAGCAGCTATGCAGAAAGGATGGTCCATGCAGATCATCCGCTCTGCTTGACTACTCGTCCTATTGAAAATGTATTTCATTAAAACACAATGTGATCTTTAAAAAGTGAGCTGCCAAGGTAAAAGGATGACCTGTGGGCAGATGTGTGGCACCTCCTTTCTGTGTGACTGCTCCCTTACATGTCGTATATGTATACATTTATACCACTCAAAAAGTAGCAGCACATATGCCAGTTTTCTATAGGAATTTTTTTTTAAAATTATTATAATAAGGATATCCTAGAGAAAAAGTAGGAATTCATATCACAGTAGAAAAGTGACATCTCCGCAACGTGAGTACATTGTACAAATTAAACAAGGTGGTGAACAGGCCCTACCTGTGTCTCCGAACCCCCCCCCCCCCCCCCGACACACACACACACAAAGTCTGGGCGGGCCTAGATCTAATATCAACCTCACCATAGCACAGCCAGGCTATGGTATTCCAGATATGTGAAAAACTTAAATCGACTACTCTATTTCAATGTACACCCAGCTTGTTTTTATAACGCTATTGAGTTCGGACATTAGCAAGTGAAATACAGTAAAACCTGATGTTTGACCTTGGAGCGGCGCCTTGACCTTAGCCGCCATGTTCCCTTTGTCAGGAGAGTCAACATGGTCCCCTAACGCTGCAGACACTGACATGCACCTGTCTCCCCAACCATGCTCATATAGACCCAGTTTTCGCTGATTTTCTTCTTCTTTTTTTATAGAAGAAAATTACCCTTTTTATCCTATTTTTCTGGCAAAACGATACAAAACGTTGAAGTTAGGAAACCGGCTTTACAGCCTGGAATCTTATTCAGAAAAATAGTACAACATGATGATCTTTATTCTTTAATGTCTGTTTAACCTTTTCCAATGAGTGTTAGAGGATATTGCTTCAAGTTAGATAAGGCACATTTTCTCATCTCCCGTTTTCTTGTTTACTGACGAATAAAATACTTTTTTTTAAATCAAATTTCAAGTTTATGGATGTACACGAAATAGGACTGCACAATTTGCTTCTGGCTTAATGGGCCAACGTGTTTCTGTTTTCGCGCCAAAAGCTCAATGTCGTCTGCTCAGCGCTCACGTGACACGTGGAATGTTTGAGGCCCTTATAGTGGGCCCCCTGGTGGGGCCGCTGGGAGTTAAGTGGTATCGGGTTTTGTAGGTAGACAACTCTCACCTGGTCACACGTCAACCTGCCATCTGCTGGCAGAAATAGGAAGCTGTTGTAGACTTGAACCATCATTTTCTATATTATTTAATTGAATTCTAAATCCATCTGTACGAGGTACTTTTTTATTTCGTCACAGTGTGTGGGCGTTTTCCTTAGACTTGTTCTGTATTGATAACGTAAGGGAGTGTTCATTTATTAATTACTGGAGGAGTGGTGAGATTTTGCACGCAGGCTTGAACAATTTCATGCCTCCCCTTGCCGAAGTTTTCGCCCCCCCCCCCCCCTCTGAACTATAGTACGCGCCGGGTTTTTTGCTTAAAAGGGGCTGGATTCTTTACGCCCCCCCCCTCCTCAAGAGGGGTCAGAATCTTTTACAACCCCCCCCCCCCCCCCCCCTCAGGAGGGGTCGGGAATTTTTACGCCCCCCCGCCCCTGTAACTAATGAATGGACACTCCCTAAATTGGCTATTATTAGAACAACTCAACTTAAGTAAAATTGGTAGCTGTTTATATAGGTCTGTTTTTCTTCAATCACAGAAGCCACAATTTGTACATCAACACATCAAAATGGAGCCTGGGATCCGGCGGCCCACCTATCCCCTCTTTTCTCGGAAATGGAAATAAACAATATTCTCACAGTTGCTGGTATGCTCCTGCTTTGTGGATGCTACAAGTCTAATTTTTGTGAGCTTTTGGCGTATTTTTTAAACTTGTTTGACATCAAATAATTCGCGTGACTTGTGAGTGGTGTGTGTAGGTGGAGGAGGAGTCAGTGATCTGGTGGTCAAGTGGTCAGGAACAGGTGTCACCACAGGGACAGAACAGTGGTCAAACACCCGCCTTAACACACATGTACCCTACCACTGACAACCCTTGGCCATCTGTGTTCAACTGGACAAATACACGCTATAGGGTCAAATACAAGGGGTGTTTCAGGTTACACTGAAGAAATAGCTAGCTATGTTGACTTCTCCATATCCACTTCATACTACCTTCATATCAATGCACCCTTGTCACCCTTTACCAGACAACGTCACGATGGGTACAGGCATACATAGGTGTGCCTCTACATGGGGTAAAATTCGACACGTGCGACACGGCGACACGGCACTTTTAAAAATCGACACGGGCGACACGGCACTTTTAAAAATCGACGGACATAGCCATCTTTATAAGACCCCAGTATATTCTATATATATAAAAATCGACAGACGACACAGACCTTTTTGCTAAAAATCGACACGGCGACACGGCCAAAACTGGGGGTACCCATGTAGAGGCACATAGGTAGTCCTTGTGGTGGGCTAATAAATTGGGCCACAAATGAAAAGAGTGCGTTGCAGGATACCCGACCCTACCTAGCAAAAGAGGGCCAAGGATATCTATTACACTCTCAAAAAAAAGTTATGATTTTTGGCCATTTTTGGACTCAGGTAAAATTTGAAAATTAATCTGAATTTTGATAATTAAGCATAAGTCGGATCTTCACATCGTGTCTCGGTTCTAATGTGAGTGGAGATGTAACCTCAATCTAACACTAAATAGAATGCCATTTAATTTGGTTAATTGGTCTAAATGCTAAACCTGAAAAAAAAGACATTTCCTCTATTAATGAGGATGTCCAAGCTTGACCTCGGGATTTTGGACCTCCCATCGTCCATTTCCGGTTCCGGTTGCCGTCTACATGGCGTCGTCTCCTTCCGGTCCGCTGCTCCTTAGTACACATCCATTCCGCCTGGGGGCGCCGTAGCCGCTCCCGGCATGCCCTAGTGACCGCGTCTTCCGCCCCATGTCACGTGATGGGCACTCCGCAGACGGAACCCTGGAATTGGTATAGTTCATGTTTAGTTTCGTATAAACGGGGCGCATTATTCTGATATTTAGTCTCATAAATGGGTCAGATTAAACCTCCACTCATCATGAGGAGTGAGGTGGAAGATAATCGGCGATAATATTTGTACTTGTATCGTTTTATTAAACAATTATCTACCCTGATAAACACATATCATACCATATACTTAAACAGGTGAACGAGTACATTGCCGCTGTCAATTAATGTTGCACTGCATTTTGAGATTATTAGAATCACCTATATGATTATCAACATGGAAGGGATCATGAGGTGACACATTTCACTGAGAATAAGGTAAATTATACTATGTGTAATCGTTCCTTGGACCGTTTTGTTTTAAGTAAATAACATTTCTTTTTCTGTCTCGGGATCAATCTTGAAAGGACTTGTAAATACACATTTGTTATGGGAATGCATGCTCTTGACCTCTTTCGATGGAACTGATATAGAAACAATGTCTCTCTATCTTCTCATGAAATTAGGTCTTCATACTTCCCTTTTCTATCGATCTCTCTGTCCCTCCCTAGTGAGTGACTCCCTAGCATACATCTGCTTCCCTCTCCAACCATGGGTGATTTCTTCTTCGGGACTACCACTGCCAGAGGTCGCAGAAACCGTTGGGAATTCAATGAAGTTGATATTTTATGCGTTTAAGGTCAATGCCCATACATACGATAAATGACCATGCATTGTTGGGGGCAATAATCATCATCCAAATAAACCTCTGAAAAAGAAATGTTACTCGTATTCTATCGAAACAGACATTAAATAGACACCCCCTCCCCTTGGACATTCATTCTTTCTCCCACATATGGGCCCATAGAGATTCCTCTCCTCTCCCCACCCCCCCCCCCCCTCTTACCCCCCCCCCCTTGTAGTCCCCCCCCCCCCCCCCACCCCCTGCTTTCCCCATGTGGAGACTTCACAAGAAAAGGGAATTGATCCTGTCTGCCTACGGGACTGTCGCCAGGCGGGCAGATGGCGACAAGAAATTGAAATTGTGTCGAGACGTTGACATGATAATAAAGGCGGAGGCACCACCATGGCTGGCACACGGCGAGCAGAGGACACATTCCCTCGGCCACTTGGTAATTACAAGTGGATACAGTCAACTCTCTGTGTATAGTGGTCACCCTTGGGTCTGTCAAAAAATGACCATCAATAAAGACGACAACATTACTGAGAGTTAATTTTCATACTTTGTAATATATTTGATTCTTTCAAAAATGTGGCCATATAAAGATATTAAGATGAGTTGACCACAGTGACTAGAGTTAATTTCCATAGGTTGTAGTACCATTTGGTACTTTCAAAAAGAAACTGCGTGACAGTGATAACATTGTAGAGGTGATCTTTAGACTACTGTTGATTATACTTCTCAGACTCTCCTCTACGTTTTTATCAGTCTTGGGAAGCCAATGTCCTCCCCCGATGCCTAAAATCCATCCTTCATGATACAGGTAGAACAAAACCTAGGTATATAATGGTCGTGTTCCCTTTGCTCCCAGATAACTCTTTCTGTTACATTTCCCTTCTTATATCTTACTCACAGAACCACTCTGAACAGCGCATGTCCCTGTGCATCTCTGAACATTATATGTGGCTTATATATGCACCAGATTTACATATAGATTGTCTGCAGTAATTCGAGGCACATATCGTGCTTTCCTTGCGGCGCTTTATTCCGCGACTCTGACCAACATGGCGTCCATTATTTTGCTGGCGTGTGTGGGATGCAATTTCTCGGTGATTGGCTCCTTTATTTGCAGTTAATTAGGCACACGCATGCGCAGTGTCTCTTTATGATAGCTCAGACAATAACCTCATATATGGCGTACACAATGTGGCTAGGCCAGCCGTGAGAACGTGGTGTCTCATTTAGTGTTGAAGAGGGACTATTTACGTTTGATATCTCTTTAATTATTTTCATCTTTAACCCTTTAAGGACAGCATCATGCCTTAATGCATCATGCCCTAGGTCGTTATGATGCATGAATGCGACCCTGATGAATAATCGCCAGTGCTGCACTCAAGCATAATGCTGACCCCACGGGGTTCAGACACTCACGAAGGGTCGGCATGATACAGCGCTGGTGAGTTACTCGCCAGGGCTGCATCAGTGCATCATGACGATGTCCGTCATCAAAGGGTTGACAGTGGTCGTATTCTTCATTGCTTTCCAGTGCGTCTATAGGGCTCAATTTTACAGTGTTATAAATTGCCATATGATGGGGCTTTCTTAGTTTGCAGAGATATATGATATGTGCTGGTAGTTCTATCGACAGAGCTGCTCATGATTATCATTCTTGAAGTATCTTTGAAATGAAGAGAAATAATATTTTTACAGGTTTGGGTATCACATATTCCTAAATACACACACAGAAAAGTGAGAGTCATTGTCGCTAAAACTACCCTCACCTGAGGGTCAGGTACTGCCTGACTCTCAGGTGAGAGTGGTTTTAACGACAATGACTCTCACTTTTCTGAGGGTGTAAGGTATTAAAGTATTTGACCTATTCCCCACTTTAATCTTCTAAACTGATTTTCACATTCTTCTCTCTTTGACCTTCTCATGTCCTTGCCATTCCATTCCACTTTTCCTCTACTCTCTCCTCATTTCCTCTGTCTGACACTCTCTTGCATTTAACGTTCTTCTGACTTTCTATTCTTCACGTCATTGTGACCTCCTTTCTGGCTCATTCAGTAGTTTTCTCGCTCCATTTCTGTGTATGATATTGACCTATGCCTTTCCCTTGCACTACTCCTCACTTTGCCATGCTACAAAAACCAAAACAACTCAAACCAAACCGGCTCCTATACTATAGAACTAGGTCAGATCACACCGGATATGACGTCAGCAACCGGAAATGACGTTGTCTCACCGGAAATGACGTATTGATTCCCCAGTCGCCATCGGAAGAATTTTAAAAAGCCCGCCTCGCTCCTGGAACCACTTTCCCTTTCAGCATTGGGCGTATGGGGTAAAACAATTGGAAGCGATCGGAAGCACACCACTTTAGCCAGGACAGCAGGGCGCTGGAAACCCTTCTCGCTTCCCATTGGATGAAAATCAACCAATCGCATTAAGTGGGTTCATTTGCCGCGGTCGCAGGCCCCGGGACCAACAAAGGGTATTTAAAGGTGGTACTTAAATTAATTGGTCGTTGAGTTTGTATCGGAGGTTCTGATTGGTCGTTGAGTTTGTACCGGAAGTGCTGATTGTGTCAATAAAGATCTAAACGATGCTTATTGATTTTCACACTCAAAGAAATCATTTTCTGTGCAAATGAAAATGATTTCGGTCTGTTTGGATGGTGAATAAGTTCATATCTTGTCATCTTTAATCACTCCACTACATACCATGTATACATGGTATTTTACACACTCCTGAAGACTCGGCATGATGCATGAATGAAGCCCTCACGAGTTCCTTATCAGGTCTGCATTCATGTATCGTGACGCCAAATGGGCATAATTTGAACGCACTAGTCGTCATGATGCATGACTCTGAGAGTTGAAATGATGTTTGAATGCAGCACTGGTAAAATGCTCGCCAGACCTGCATTCAAGCATCTTGATGATACTTTAAATTTAAATCTAGAAGCAAACCAACAGCCATAATAAATACATAATAAATACAACACTGTATACCATCACCCTCATTGTACTGATTCTGAAATGGATACCCATGGGTCTCATAATATATATAGAATAACAGATTTGAGTTGAAGGAGAGAATAAGAGGAGGAGGGGGGCACGAATAGATTTTCACTCTCTTCAAGGGTGGGCGATGATGGAAGAGGATGAAGTGGACAGATGGGGGAGGGATGAGGATGGGTGAGGGAGAGGGGAGGAGTGACTCCCCTAGTCGATGATTTGCTCACTGTATTGATCTCCCTATGTAGGTCAGGAGGTCAGGGGTCAAGGATCAAGTATGGATTGAGAGGCAGACGCCCTGGGAATCCCGTCATGCAACAGTTCATGGAGGCACATCCGGGCCCCAGCAGGTCAAAGGTCAGACGGGGAGGAGTAACAGACAGAGGAGGGAGGGTCCTGAAGGGGACAGGTGGAGGGGGGGGGGTGAAGATGGATGGATGGGAGGATACATAGGGGATATCTATGTGAGCAATAGTCACAAATACATACACCATGATTATTGAAACCGAAGGTCCACATGATAGCATCTTAACAGACAGTTGCTGTGTATTCCACAAATTTCATAGGGAATTGCACAATGAATTAATAATTGCATTATTGTGAAACATAAATTGTTCTTATTTTAGTGACCCCATAATACCAGAAAAAATACAACAATGAACCAAATTTGTACTGTAGTAAGAGTTGATTTGATCATCTTCGATTCAATATGTAAAGCATGTCATTTAATCAACTATCAAACTGAGTAAGTTTTGGATATCACCTTGAACGTTTTTGGAATTCTCCTCTTGAAGAGTTAATGAACTGTTCATACTCTCTGAGTTATACCACCCCAGTGCACCACCACCCTGAGCTCCCAAGTAGACCTTAATACATTACCCCGACATGTAATCTGTGAGCTAATATTCACCATTGTCCCCCAGCAGCCAATCAGCTCGATCCATCACTTCTACCAATCAGCATCTATGTAAATCCTGATGGCGCCATCTGGGGGATTCATCTGGAGGTTTAATCTCGGGGATTAGCTGAATCTGCAGTAAGAGGGTGCTGTGAGACATCACTTCAAGGACACTTTACCCACTGTTAGCCCTCTTAGGGCAGCATAATGCTGAAATGCATTAAATTTGTGGACATGATGCATGAATGCAGCCTTGGCGGCTAACGCGCCAGCGCTGTGTTTTAGAATCTTGTTGACCTTCTACGGATACACTCCAGAAGGGCCTGCATAACCTCGCCATATATGCATGAGTATACACATTTAAGCAGTATGTGGTGTTTTACAAGGTTAGTTTACACACAATATAAAGTCATGACTGGAGATGGGATCATTCAACAACCAGATTAATTCTGTTAATTAGCATTCATTTATTGTTGTGATTGCTCCAGTATTCTGAGGTCTTCTGTCTGAATATTGTTCACTTCTTTCAGATACATGTTTTCCCCTGCTCTGCATGGCTGGACTGCACATTTAAAACATGGTTTGTGCATGCCTGGCTAACATTTTCTACATGTATTTGTATATATGGGTTGTAAGTTACTAGATGCTGGTGTAAATCCATCATCATAACCTTAAAATGGTTTTCCATACAGTCATGTACCGTTCTATTTTTAATCTGCAAACTGTATAATATAGATATATATGTCAGGCGCAGAATCAGAACCAGCTCAATTCCGGAATTGCTCTGGCACAATTCCGGAACTGCGCAGGGCAATTCCGGAATTGCTCCCTTTTTATATTGGGCAGTTTGAGAATTCCTAACTTTTCTTAGTCTAGCTACTCATATAGCATTTAAATAAATATACACCCTACCTCTGTGTGTGTGTGTGTGGTATACTAAGTTATCTTACTTGACTTTTATAGCCATGTAAAAGTTCCGAGATTGCGCAAATTCCGATATGGCGCGTGACATATATACATAGCAGCTCTAATGTAGATGAGATCAAGGGTGTACACCTTTAGACGTATACAAACTATACTTTAAAGTAAGCTTAACCGAGCAGAGTTGCTCACTCACTTGAGAGTGACAGAATAGGTCGATTCCGTTCCAGATAACTGTTTGGGGACTCTGGTGAATACCCCATGCCGTGTGTAATTTATGACAGGATGGCCTACCTTACTGGGGATTTTTTACTTATTCTTAATTTCCTGGCGCCAATCCGTGTGAAAATTGCCCTTTTTATGTGCGCCGAGAGAGGGGAGTACAAGTGCCTGGACTAGGGCTCATCCCTCCCTAAAGCCGTCCTAAGCCGGCGCCGGATTACCAGGCGCCGCCACCGCCCCCTGTACACGATCTGTCACACTACAGACCTCAACCCTGACCCCAGGAAGTAATTCATCAACACCACAAGAAACCAGGGATTCTGGGTAGGATGAGTCCATCCTATAGCCACACCTGAGACTGGATGAGCTACATTATAATTTCACTTTTTTTCTCTCTTTTAGTCACAAGGTCTTTGCTTTATTCTGCCCATTTGCAAAGAAAAATGAACGACACCTTTAGAACAGATTTCGGTGCCCTCTGGGAGAAAGGGCGAGAGGAGAATAAATCTAAAGGCACGAGATAAATAAATACACTTTCAAACTTCCTTTCAAGGCCCCGCTCCAGTTCTGATTCTCAGATAAACAATTTCATAGAAATCTCAACAGATTCACACAATTTCAGATGAGGTCCCTCCTGAGTCAGACACAAAGCCCTTCTGCGCATGCGCGGCGGCCATGACACCTTGGTGCCAACTTACGGTCCCTGAGTTGGTTTCCGAGTGGGTAGTTGGTGCTGGGCCTGTAGTTATCTTTGACCGAATTGAGATCTGAGTTTTATGAATATTGTAATTTAGTGTCAAATCATGATGGATCTCAGTCCCAGAGACGGCCAAGAAAGGTCATCCACGGGTGAGGGTGTTCGTCCATTGAGGCCTCAGTGGGAAAGCTGATGGAATTCCTGCTCTACCAATCTCAACTGAACAGTTTTTAGATATTCTCCCATTCTCAGTGTGTAGTTAACACAGGAGATTGGATTTCGGTTTCGTTTAGGCAGATGAGAATTTTTTTAATTTGCCTTACAGGCAAACTCTACATGCATGGAGTTATCCGTTCTATTTATGGTCATTTATTACTTGGATATATTATATCAAAATAAACTGAAATTGGACGAAAGTTGAGCCATCTTATTGGTAGCTTCTGATATTATTGGATGGCCGACGTAAGTATACACATTGTATACGTGCCATCGGTATCATAAGTGTACATAAGTGTGTGAGAATATAGATCCATGGTTTTTATCATTCCCTTCAGTAACCTGGCCGTCTCGATTGTGGTATGAACGGCGCCCATGCATGTCAGTTATTCACCTCTGAAATAGGGATGGATTATCAAGAATTCAATATGAAATGCGAACACAGAACAAACAATGTCTCAATGTATTACCTCCATCATTGCCTCCCACGATTTGTTGTATATTCTTATAAATCACTGCGCATTGATTGCACACCGATTTAGTATGGCGGGGACTACTTTCCGTTTCCAAGGGCAGTAGTATAGTATGTATCGGAACGGGACTATAGTTAACTACTGTTTATTACTCAATCGACCTGCAGCCAATCAGAGGCCTCCATTTGGTCACGTGACCCGTTGCCATGGTAACGTGACCTACTTAGGGCTCTCAGCCAATCAGAAGCCAGCATTCTGGGTGACCTACTGACCTACTTAGAAGCTCTCAGCCAATCAGAGGCCGGCATTCTGGTAACCATGGTAACGTGACCTACTTACGTCACGTGACCTACTTAGGCTCAGCCAATCAGAAGCCGGCATTCTGGTAACTAGGGTAACGTGACCTACTTAGGGTTTGTTTGTAAACAACACCACGTGGCTCTCTTGTTTGTAAACAACACCACGTGACACGTGACTGTTTGTAAACAAACAATTCGACTTAGTCTGACATTTTCAGCTGTCGCATGCTGACCTGCTGCTATCATAAGAGAAACAAAAGCCCTAATCACGCTTTTCAGCTGGATCCTTCCACCCACCAGACATGGATCCAGATGGGAGGGTGGTTTAAAATTAATCCGTGTACCGACTGTCATACAATAGTGTAATTAGTTGAACACGTGTTACCTGTATAAAGGATTAGCAGGTCATGGGCTTAGAGTGTGTATAGAAAAACAACTACAGGTAGCGTGAACAAAGCGACCCCCTCCCTTTCTGTCACTCTGTCTGTGACTAGAGGGCGCGCGTGTGGTAAGCGGCTTAAATCTAAAGAAAAAAAATCACCCTCTCCTGTCGTCAGCAGTCAGCTGGCCGGCGGCTGGAAAATGCGATTAGAGGGATGATGAGCGCGGTTTTTTATATTCAATATATTAGAAGTGTGCTTTGTTGCTTATATAGTTCATTATGCGTTTAAAATGTTCGCGAGTATCGTAGAAATGTACAAAAATCCTATTGTGGCGCCATCTGACGAAAAGAGCGGAGAACTATACTAGGGTATGGCGAGCTAGACTAGAGCATGTAATCACCAGGCGGCAGAGTGGTCAAAAGACAATCTCGTAGTAGTAGGTCTACTTGGATCTTGAGTAGCCACCCTTGTGGTTGCAATTACCTAGACTAGTTGACCCTGCCAGCCTGGTCAAGTGAAATTAGTAAGGAGACCGCACATTAACGCGCTCCACAGTCTTTAGACAGTTAAGACTATAGTACTGTAGATTCTACTGTGTACTCACACTAACTATTTACAGTGCTACATATTCATACCCGTGTTCTAAGTGTTTTTTTTAGAAAAAAGCGATCTACTCACCCATTTTTTTTAGACAAACTCCTATTAGCAGGTAACCCCTGTATAAACCATACTGCAAAGATCTGCTACTTCGAGCGTCTGCCTCGTGACTGATAGTGTACAACAAGACGAAGTGGGCAGAGGTGAAGTACTGTTCCAAGAAAAATTGAGGCTCTTTATATAGCTGAGAGAGCGGCTAATCCGGATGTTCTAAGCTTGTTTTCACCTAGAGCCCCACCCTCTTCCAGAGAGGAATCAAATTGCTTTTCACCTGGACCCTTCCACCCCTCATCCATCAGCATGAAAAGAGGGATAACAAGTGTAACGTGCGCTACATGTATATGGGATTATAGCTGGTGAAGAGATAAAGCCAGGTCAACTGTGTATACAAAGACTACAGGAGGTGATTAACGACAGGTGTGACGCGCCAGCCCGTGGACGGATTATCTTCTAAGCTGACGCTTATTCAACTAGCCAGCTGCCGTCCGCTCCACTCACCACGGCAAGAGGAGGTGCTTTTGTTTTACACTTAAGTCGCTTACCACATGTACTCGTCTCTACCTCACAGACAGACACCCTCTCGCTTGCTTCACGACCCCTGTAGCTTTTTTTGTATACACACTCTAATCTCATAACCCCCTGATCCGTTATACAGGTAACGGGTATTCTCTTTTAAATAGCTGCCAGTCAGCCTGCGGCATCTGAAAACGACGGTAAGTAGCTTAGCTCTAGAAGCAAGAAGGCGTATATAAGGAGGCTGACACGTGTATAGGCGCCTTATAAGTCGGCAGGGGGTAAATACTAGTGAAAAAGGAAGGCAGGTGTGCAGGTAGCTTTCTAACAGACACGTGTGTGCACTAAGCTGCTTAAGTCTAAACCCACCTGCAGTAGTCAGGTAGCATGTGAAAACTTACTTAACAGATCTCTTAATTGAGTAGAGACTCTGTACTGAGAGAGTCTTTTCAGCCGTTTAAGAGGATTATCTAGGACAGGGTACATAAGGAGTGAAACGACGCTCTCACCCATCACACTTTCTCGACCCGCCCTTCATCATCGTAGCATCGTCCACTCTACGCTCGCTCAGAATGTTATGATGGTTAGTTCTGCTATTTTCAGCTACTTTTCTTATCGAAGTGTTGACGCTACAGAGCATCGAAACTCTCTCCAAATGAGTCCAAGAAAGAAAAAGCAACTTCCACTTGAAGCAGGAAGAGAAACAGTGCCCTATGATGCATGTGAGGTAAAGAAACATTGGAAGGACGTCACCAAGGAGCAATGGATAGAAGCATGCTTCAACTTCATCGGAACGGAAGTAGTTTCATTTGGACAGAGGGAGAAGATTTTGTTGGAGCTATTTTTCTTAGCTCCGTATACTTGGCCTGACTGTGGTGAAATTCCTTCAGGTATTTGTTCAGTCTTCGCCATAGAAGTTATCAGGTCTTTGAAGGAGCTTCGATATATGCAAGGCACTCACGAGGAGATTGTTCAGAAAATGACGGAATTCGAAACAGGAGAAGACACAATATGGTGCGAGGAGACGACATATACGGACGATGATCTGGAGTACATCATTTGTAGCCCGTTGGAACATTATGTTAAAGACTTTGAGGACATGCTAGACAGCACTGAGATGAACCCGAAAGAGAGATCCCTTACTGCACAGAAAGAGGCCAAAGCTGTGTTGGAAAAGCTCAAGTTTGGTCAAGGATTCACTCTTCAAAGCAGCTGTGTGAGTGTGATAAAAGGCCTTGTGTTGAAACATCCAGACATGAAGTTTTCGCGTGCTGTCGACACACTTCCTTTGCCTGAACTGATGATGAACATGATCGATCCCATCGTACCAACATGTTTCGACTCTGCCAATTGTCCCATGTATAAAATGGTTTCAAGTTTTGCCCGTGGCCGATGGCTAAACGATCCACTGAAGTCAGAAAACCTCCTTGATTTAATCAACTGACTAAATGTATTTTCTCATACTAGTATTAGTAGCATTAGTAATAGCAGCTACTCAGTCTCGTGCAGCACAAGCAGCAGCATCTGTCAGCAGCATCCGTGACATCGTCAGCAGCAGCAGCAGCTGCACGAGCAGCACAAGCAGCAGCATCTGTCAACAGCATCCGTGACATCGTCAGCAACTGCAGCAGCTGCACGAGCAGCACAAGCAGCAGCAGCTGTCAGCAGCTGCAGCAGCTGCACGAGCAGCACAAGCAGCAGCACCAACAGCAGCAGCAACAGCAAATCAGCAGCAGCAGCAGCAGCAGCAGCAGCAGCAGCAGCAGCGGCGGTGTGGACCACTAAATTCGAGATGGCGACATGTCTGTTTCTTAGAATCGACATTCGACATGAGGCCTAGTGACATTTGACATGAAGCTTGAAAAACATAGTGACAGGTGACATGAGCAATTCTTAAAATCGACATGAGATATGAGCATAATTAAGCGACATCGACATGTGCCATGGCTATTTTTTTTAAAGACAAACGCCATAGACTCCTCATTCAAACCCCCACTAGTAGTGCTCTATAAGCGCAAGCTTTGCCTTAAGAGTACTGTGGCTGTGAACCCTCTCCTCCCCCCGTACACACAGGTAAATATCAGAGTCAGCCAATGTCGCCAATACTACTCTCATACAAGGGTCAGGCACTGCTGGACTATAATAGATGGGTCAAGGACCATTCTACTGAGGGTCAGGCTAGGCTGGACATTCAATAACAGGCTGGACTTTGGCAAACTTGCTTGAAAGTCTGGCCAGCAAGAGTCCGTTGAAGGACTATACGGTAAAAAGGCTGCTGTTACAGTCAAGATACTCATATTTCAAGCCCAGAAAACTGTAATTAGCTTTCCAAGTTGTTTATTTAACAATATCCTGGCCTAGCAAGAAGCTGTCAGATGACATCTAAGAAAAATGGGGCTGTTAATTGATCAAGAGAGCTACATTGTTACAGAGTCCTATTCCTCTTTTGAGGTGGGACCAAATTTGAAAAAAGAATAAACTCAAAAAAAAGCCTTAAGATTGAAACAGTTGTAGATGACAAATTTAATGAGGAAGTCCTATTAATTAGTTTACAAATAGCCGCTACGAGCAGCACAAGCAGCTGACACTAGTGTCAGCTGCAGCAGCTGCTCGAGCTGCTTGTGCTGCTACGAGCAGCACAAGCAGCTGACACTAGTGTCAGCTGCAGCAGCTGCTCGAGCTGCTTGTGCTGCTCGTAGCGGCTATTTGTAAACTAATTAATACGACTTCCTCATTAAATTTTATTTGTCATCTACAACTGTTTCAATCTTAAGGCTTTTTTTTGAGTTTATTCTTTTTTCAAATTTGGTCCCACCTCAAAAGAGGAATAGGACTCTGTAACAATGTAGCTCTCTTGATCAATTAACAGCCCCATTTTTCTTAGATGTCATCTGACAGCTTCTTGCTAGGCCAGGATATTGTTAAATAAACAACTTGGAAAGCTAATTACAGTTTTCTGGGCTTGAAATATGAGTATCTTGACTGTAACAGCAGCCTTTTTACCGTATAGTCCTTCAACGGACTCTTGCTGGCCAGACTTTCAAGCAAGTTTGCCAAAGTCCAGCCTGTTATTGAATGTCCAGCCTAGCCTGACCCTCAGTAGAATGGTCCTTGACCCATCTATTATAGTCCAGCAGTGCCTGACCCTTGTATGAGAGTAGTATTGGCGACATTGGCTGACTCTGATATTTACCTGTGTGTACGGGGGGAGGAGAGGGTTCACAGCCACAGCTCTCTTAAGGCAAAGCTTGCGCTTATAGAGCACTACTAGTGGGGGTTTGAATGAGGAGTCTATGGCGTTTGTCTTTAAAAAAAAATAGCCATGGCACATGTCGATGTCGCTTAATTATGCTCATATCTCATGTCGATTTTAAGAATTGCTCATGTCACCTGTCACTATGTTTTTCAAGCTTCATGTCAAATGTCACTAGGCCTCATGTCGAATGTCGATTCTAAGAAACAGACATGTCGCCATCTCGAATTTAGTGGTCCACACCGCCGCTGCTGCTGCTGCTGCTGCTGCTGCTGCTGCTGCTGCTGATTTGCTGTTGCTGCTGCTGTTGGTGCTGCTGCTTGTGCTGCTCGTGCAGCTGCTGCAGCTGCTGACAGCTGCTGCTGCTTGTGCTGCTCGTGCAGCTGCTGCAGTTGCTGACGATGTCACGGATGCTGTTGACAGATGCTGCTGCTTGTGCTGCTCGTGCAGCTGCTGCTGCTGCTGACGATGTCACGGATGCTGCTGACAGATGCTGCTGCTTGTGCTGCACGAGACTGAGTAGCTGCTATTACTAATGCTACTAATACTAGTATGAGAAAATACATTTAGTCAGTTGATTAAATCAAGGAGGTTTTCTGACTTCAGTGGATCGTTTAGCCATCGGCCACGGGCAAAACTTGAAACCATTTTATACATGGGACAATTGGCAGAGTCGAAACATGTTGGTACGATGGGATCGATCATGTTCATCATCAGTTCAGGCAAAGGAAGTGTGTCGACAGCACGCGAAAACTTCATGTCTGGATGTTTCAACACAAGGCCTTTTATCACACTCACACAGCTGCTTTGAAGAGTGAATCCTTGACCAAACTTGAGCTTTTCCAACACAGCTTTGGCCTCTTTCTGTGCAGTAAGGGATCTCTCTTTCGGGTTCATCTCAGTGCTGTCTAGCATGTCCTCAAAGTCTTTAACATAATGTTCCAACGGGCTACAAATGATGTACTCCAGATCATCGTCCGTATATGTCGTCTCCTCGCACCATATTGTGTCTTCTCCTGTTTCGAATTCCGTCATTTTCTGAACAATCTCCTCGTGAGTGCCTTGCATATATCGAAGCTCCTTCAAAGACCTGATAACTTCTATGGCGAAGACTGAACAAATACCTGAAGGAATTTCACCACAGTCAGGCCAAGTATACGGAGCTAAGAAAAATAGCTCCAACAAAATCTTCTCCCTCTGTCCAAATGAAACTACTTCCGTTCCGATGAAGTTGAAGCATGCTTCTATCCATTGCTCCTTGGTGACGTCCTTCCAATGTTTCTTTACCTCACATGCATCATAGGGCACTGTTTCTCTTCCTGCTTCAAGTGGAAGTTGCTTTTTCTTTCTTGGACTCATTTGGAGAGAGTTTCGATGCTCTGTAGCGTCAACACTTCGATAAGAAAAGTAGCTGAAAATAGCAGAACTAACCATCATAACATTCTGAGCGAGCGTAGAGTGGACGATGCTACGATGATGAAGGGCGGGTCGAGAAAGTGTGATGGGTGAGAGCGTCGTTTCACTCCTTATGTACCCTGTCCTAGATAATCCTCTTAAACGGCTGAAAAGACTCTCTCAGTACAGAGTCTCTACTCAATTAAGAGATCTGTTAAGTAAGTTTTCACATGCTACCTGACTACTGCAGGTGGGTTTAGACTTAAGCAGCTTAGTGCACACACGTGTCTGTTAGAAAGCTACCTGCACACCTGCCTTCCTTTTTCACTAGTATTTACCCCCTGCCGACTTATAAGGCGCCTATACACGTGTCAGCCTCCTTATATACGCCTTCTTGCTTCTAGAGCTAAGCTACTTACCGTCGTTTTCAGATGCCGCAGGCTGACTGGCAGCTATTTAAAAGAGAATACCCGTTACCTGTATAACGGATCAGGGGGTTATGAGATTAGAGTGTGTATACAAAAAAAGCTACAGGGGTCGTGAAGCAAGCGAGAGGGTGTCTGTCTGTGAGGTAGAGACGAGTACATGTGGTAAGCGACTTAAGTGTAAAACAAAAGCACCTCCTCTTGCCGTGGTGAGTGGAGCGGACGGCAGCTGGCTAGTTGAATAAGCGTCAGCTTAGAAGATAATCCGTCCACGGGCTGGCGCGTCACACCTGTCGTTAATCACCTCCTGTAGTCTTTGTATACACAGTTGACCTGGCTTTATCTCTTCACCAGCTATAATCCCATATACATGTAGCGCACGTTACACTTGTTATCCCTCTTTTCATGCTGATGGATGAGGGGTGGAAGGGTCCAGGTGAAAAGCAATTTGATTCCTCTCTGGAAGAGGGTGGGGCTCTAGGTGAAAACAAGCTTAGAACATCCGGATTAGCCGCTCTCTCAGCTATATAAAGAGCCTCAATTTTTCTTGGAACAGTACTTCACCTCTGCCCACTTCGTCTTGTTGTACACTATCAGTCACGAGGCAGACGCTCGAAGTAGCAGATCTTTGCAGTATGGTTTATACAGGGGTTACCTGCTAATAGGAGTTTGTCTAAAAAAAATGGGTGAGTAGATCGCTTTTTTCTATAAAAAAACACTTAGAACACGGGTATGAATATGTAGCACTGTAAATAGTTAGTGTGAGTACACAGTAGAATCTACAGTACTATAGTCTTAACTGTCTAAAGACTGTGGAGCGCGTTAATGTGCGGTCTCCTTACTAATTTCACTTGACCAGGCTGGCAGGGTCAACTAGTCTAGGTAATTGCAACCACAAGGGTGGCTACTCAAGATCCAAGTAGACCTACTACTACGAGATTGTCTTTTGACCACTCTGCCGCCTGGTGATTACATGCTCTAGTCTAGCTCGCCATACCCTAGTATAGTTCTCCGCTCTTTCCGTCAGATGGCGCCACAATAGGATTTTTGTACATTTCTACGATACTCGCGAACATTTTAAACGCATAATGAACTATATAAGCAACAAAGCACACTTCTAATATATTGAATATAAAAAACCGCGCTCATCATCCCTCTAATCGCATTTTCCAGCCGCCGGCCAGCTGACTGCTGACGACAGGAGAGGGTGATTTTTTTTCTTTAGATTTAAGCCGCTTACCACACGCGCGCCCTCTAGTCACAGACAGAGTGACAGAAAGGGAGGGGGTCGCTTTGTTCACGCTACCTGTAGTTGTTTTTCTATACACACTCTAAGCCCATGACCTGCTAATCCTTTATACAGGTAACACGTGTTCAACTAATTACACTATTGTATGACAGTCGGTACACGGATTAATTTTAAACCACCCTCCCATCTGGATCCATGTCTGGTGGGTGGAAGGATCCAGCTGAAAAGCGTGATTAGGGCTTTTGTTTCTCTTATGATAGCAGCAGGTCAGCATGCGACAGCTGAAAATGTCAGACTAAGTCGAATTGTTTGTTTACAAACAGTCACGTGTCACGTGGTGTTGTTTACAAACAAGAGAGCCACGTGGTGTTGTTTACAAACAAACCCTAAGTAGGTCACGTTACCCTAGTTACCAGAATGCCGGCTTCTGATTGGCTGAGCCTAAGTAGGTCACGTGACGTAAGTAGGTCACGTTACCATGGTTACCAGAATGCCGGCCTCTGATTGGCTGAGAGCTTCTAAGTAGGTCAGTAGGTCACCCAGAATGCTGGCTTCTGATTGGCTGAGAGCCCTAAGTAGGTCACGTTACCATGGCAACGGGTCACGTGACCAAATGGAGGCCTCTGATTGGCTGCAGGTCGATTGAGTAATAAACAGTAGTTAACTATAGTCCCGTTCCGATACATACTATACTACTAAGGGCGGAGGGTTAATTAGGGTGCTGCGTCGGAAGTTGATGGTGCAGCTTCCGGTAGCCATGTTTGAACCCAAGCACTGGGACTGAAGGACGTAATTTGGTGAGGAGGGGAATGCTGGAGGCTTTCCAGAAGGACAGCAGAAGGTTTCTCGGTCTATACACTTCCTCATCGATCACAGCATGTTATGCACATTCAAAGCTTAATTATAGATTGCATATTTTACAGTTTAGGTTGTGGGTAGGCAAATCTTACTTAGTAAGTGTGTTGTGTCATCTTGTTCCACATCTGAAACGGTGTACTACAAAGGTGACCTATGGGGTTGGTAATAATAAGAGGTCGCACTTTTCGATGTCACACCTAGACTTGCTCAAGTCTTTGATTATATGCATGGGAAATATTTAATAATGAAAAAGCAGGGAGGGGGAGATATAGAGGAAGATGTAGACTGCAGCCAGTCTAGTTTACTCCAGCCCCTGTATCCTGGTTGTTATGGCCTATTTCTACAGAAGTCAGTAACGGTTAAAGTTGTTTTTATGTAGCAGATAACCCGTGTATCACCCAGGATGCCCTGCCCCTGTACCCAGGGTATGATCAGAATATCAGAGGCTCCCCACCGATAAATGCTAATATTCTAGAAATTGGTTACTTTTAAAAACGGTTCAGAACCCACAGAACCGGGTGTATAGAGCTATCATGGGGGAGATATTAATACACCATGTATCAAAAACGTCATAGATACAGTACATGGGCAGTATATGATTACCTGGGTATATAGATTTCCCTATTTTATTCTGATAATAAGTTATTTCCCTTTTCGTTTATGGCGGTAGGGAGCCCCATCCCGGAGCTAAATTGATTTTTGTCAGGCCCAATAAATCGGGGCTGGGGAACCGGCGGGGTACAAACGAGAGGGGCCGTCCCCCCGGCCCCCACAAATAATTGTTATTGTCTTACATTAGACAAATATCGCCATGGCTGACTGCGTCTGCGCTAGTCATTACCCGTAAATCAGCCGTAGTTACGGCGCATGCGCCGGGCGTGCGCAGTGAGGCGCACGTGACAAATGTCGTCTGTCTCTTTGAAGTTGGCGGCAAAACGCGGCAATCTGCAATAAACATCTCCCCCTCCCCCAACCCTCATACACACACATTGTACTGGTATGGTAGTGGGTCGTTTCATTTTTCCTATTCAGTTATAGTCATGGCGAGAAAAGGGGTTTGATATCCATCCCCGGGTATCCATCGGATCCTATCGTACAATAGTCGGGATTGGTATATCCTTTAATATTGCAAAGGGCCCTCCTTGATCCGACCTAAGTATTCTAGTCCCAGGAAGTACCACCCAAGTGGGCACAGAACATTGAATCAACATTGATAACTGTTTGTTTTTTTCAATGTTGACTCAACGTTGAATGACTGCGTCTGACTGAATTGGGATGCATCTAATCCATTTCCGGCCACTTCGGGCTATCCTATACACCATAGCTGTGTGAGAAAATAGTGCAAGAGGCATCAGAAGAGACTATGTGTTGCTGACATAATACACAAAGGTGGCCATCATGAGATTTGGGTCAAATCTTACATTTAAAAGAACGTGACTATTTCGCCCCCCGTGTATAAATCAGCCGCTGAGTGTGGAGTTTTACACATCTCTCTCCAATATGAAACTGTAGTCGTCAATTATGAACGGGTGAGGGAAGGGTCAATCGGATTCAGCCGGCTGACAATTTCCTATTTTTTCCCACGTGAATCCCCACTTCACTCGAGTAGCGTAGTAGACAAGCAAGGTAAATGCCACCCCGGTTGACCCCTGGTGACACTGCTGAGGGGTTGCTGATCTTATGAAATAAGGGCGTTAACATATGAATCAAACGTTTCCATACACTGTGAACTTGACAATCTACACTTAAATAACATGTGGACTCTCTCCAGAGTCCTGGCACTGGTATCCATATCAGGGGCGGATCCAGGATTTTGGAAAAGGGGGGGGGGCGTGAAATAGCCAATGTACTGGGGGTATTGGAAATTGCCTAATTAAAATATACAGAAAAATAGGGGGGCCCCGCCGGGTCCGCCCCCCTAAACCCGCCCCTGCCATTTACTCGGACTGAGTCTTCCATAACAGTCATAAACGGCTAATCTAAGATGTACATATTTGTTAGCTACCCTCCTCTCTCTCTTGTACAGAGTGCCTGGTACTGGTGACAGAGCCATACATTGCCTAGCACTGGTGACATCGCCAGACATTGCCTAGCACTTGTGACAGAGCCATGCATTGCCTAGCACTGGTGACAGATCCAGACATTGCCTAGCACTGGTGAGCGAGCCAGACATTGCCTAGCACTGGTGACATGGTCAGATATTGCCTGCTCAGGGGCGAATACAGGATTTTAAAAATTCAAAATATTATTACTATATATTAAAAACGTTTGATACATACAAACATGAGTACATATCATGTCATTTGGGTCATGGCCTACGTTATACATACACTAGTAGACGCTTCATCAATAGTAAACCCCTACCGAACACCCATGACCGGAGGGCAGGCAGTGATGACCACTACACAGATCAATGACTGTCAAGTATTGGTAGAGTGACTGGACAGGATGACACGAGATGACACAGGGCGGTCACATCCACTCAACACGGAACTAAACCTGCATTTAACTTAAGTATGCACGTCTCTGAGAGGAGAGAGAAGGGTGGGGCGGAAATATGCAGAGGGCACAGGGGGTCTCTTGTCGGGTATCATCGAATATCGATCATTAATTAACCCACTTACACCTAAAGTGGCAGTTATTATCAGAGAGCACTGAAAATTGATACGTGGACCCATATATGGCCATGTATGCCCTGTACAAAATTTCTAAGCTCTATCTTTAGCGGTTGCGGAGATAATTAGCGTTCTTTACTGTCCTACATGTAGGACAGTAGGGTTATGCCCTACTGTCCTGTGGCCTCTGCCTGGGCCTATGTTATTGTAAACCCATAGATAGTTATCCATAGTCACTGAATATTGTCTCCCACTCTAAAAATGTTGCTGCCAGAACAGTTTTAAGTACATCTGCCCTCCTATATTGCATCCAAGGGATACATTTATCTCATTGGTTTGTTGCTAAGGTAACTAGTTGCTTAGCAACAGCCGTTCTTTTTGTTTATTTGCCTAGCAACACATGGTTAATGGGATCTTAGCTCAATTTCAACCATACCTGACCCCACTAAACTGATACCACATGTTCTGTTGCAGTTATTCATGTGTTGCCAAGGGAGGTTGTTGCTTAGCAACAGCCATTCCAATTGTTTATTTGCCTAGCAACACACGTTTATGTGGAGTTTAGCTCACTTTCAATCATACCTAACCCTACTAAAATGGACCCAATGGTTTCAGGGCAGTTATAAACATGTTGCTAAGGATGTGGGTTGCCTAGCAACAGTCATTCTAAATATTTATTTGCCTAGCAACACATGTTAACCTGGACTTAAGCTCATTTTCAACCATAGCTAGCCCTACTAGATTATCATCTAACCCTGCATTTTATATGTTAGTACAAGTTTATCAGCCAGTAAGAACTACTATTAAAATATAGATCTATGGATTTTTTGCCAATGTTTTCATGGTTGACCTTGGAGAAGATGAATATTGACAAACTGTATTAGGTACAACTTTAACTTCGACCATTATGTGGATGTATGACCTTTAAAAATATGACCTTGACCTTGGCCCAAGGTCATCCTTTTAACATGAACTGTTGAACTATGCTATTTCCAAAAACCCACAACAAATCAAAGATCTAGCTAGTTTTTCCTTTCAAATTTACCCAATTTAATGAAATTTCATGGTAACTAGGGTTGACCTTGACCTTTCAGTCTGGTAGATGGTATCTACACACCTTCATAAAGGGTCAAGTCTTGAGCTACAATATGGCGTCTCTTAAGAAATTGACCATATTCCTTCTACAATGTATGTATATTGAGTGAATATGGACAAACTACATAAGGTCTAACTCTAATTCTGACCAATATTTTGATATTTGACCTTAAAAAGATGACCTTGACCTTGGCCCAAGGTCGTCTTATGAATATGAACTGGAGGACTAATTTAGTTCAAAACACCAACAACATATTAGAGCTCTATGTAACTTTTCTTCTAAGATATACTCAATTCATTGAAATTTCATTGAAATTTCTTGGTAACTAAAATTTAGGCGTGACCTTGACCTTTGACCTCTGATTACACAAAGATGGCTAACATACCAGACTGCTACACTACAAAAATATTATTTTTAGGCATAAATTATACCTTTGCAAAAGAATTGCATCAAGCTTGGTGCCTCGCAATGGTACAGACTAACAATATTTGGCTTACTGAGTTATGAGTTACTTCACATTAATGAAGCACTCACTATGAGTACATTTTCCTGACCTTTGACCTCAGTTTTGACCTTTCCCTGACCCCTACATCATACTACACACACCAAATTCAAAATCAGCATACTAAAATTAGGGTAAACCCATTTTCAAAGTAACTATATCAATCCACTCACACTGAATTATAATATTGACTTTTTGACCAGTTGGCCAACAATTGCGTAACACTCAGTAGCCCATAGTCCTACTGTCCTTCTGTAAGGACGGCTGGGAATATGAGCTAATTACGCCTTTATTGCTTAACATCATGTTCACAAAAAAAGACACACATCCTCAGACATGTTTTTTTCACATGTTATGACAGTTTAATAAATGTGGCTTGGAAAATGTTCTAGATAACACAGGAATTAATACCAGCATTTTCCTTGTTACTATTTTCCAAGATGTATGGATTTTTGGACCTCAGTCTGACATCATAGCGGTAACCATGGCAACCCCCGACAAAAATTGCTGGGAACTTGGAGACTTGAGCTTTATGAACCAAAAACACAATTTAAAATCTATGGATTTTATCTTTAGTAAACAATCTCATATTATATGTCATATAGGCGTCCTATATATAGGACAGTAGGGTTATCTGGGTTAGAATGTATGTAGAGTTGAGAGCATGGATGATTCGTAATTATCAGCCATGGTTAGGCGGTACAGATAGGACCGTTTTTCTCTTTAAAGATTGCAACTTTCTTTTCCTTAGCCCAAAATACGTCCCTTTATGCTGTAAACCAACCGTAGCTTCCACTGCACTAATTTCACTAATATAGTTTTAATACTGTGAACATACAGTATATTTCACTGCTTAGCTACACTCATGCTTTTATGCATATACCCTGTAGGTATTAAAGAGAACATAAATGGAATCAGCTTTCCTGCGCTCAGGACAAATCAAGCTGTGACAAGTGGGCGACTTTAGCAAACATTAAAAAGAAGAAGAATGTGGATAGTCATCTCTACATTTATAAACTATTCTAGGATATGGGCGTGTTTAGGCCTATACTGCACACACCAATACAACTGCAAAATGTATTGGCCTCCTCTATGGCCTGCTGGCAGTGGGTGAGGCTAGGAGCATATCCTCGTTGATACATTATGTAGGTGGGGGGTCAGTGAGGTCAGCTGACCTGTCACCTGTCACAAAACCCCCCACACCTTACACATCACTTATTGACACCTATTGACACAGTATTGACACCCGTGTGCTGGGAACCCGATACTACGACTACAGTACATCTCCCACGATTTGGCTAACCCCTACTTGTTACAGATTGTACTGTTGTATGGAGTACTGCCCGATCGATCTTAACCTTAACACAGACTGAGCCACATAAGATGCATGGAAACTTAAAAACTGGATTTGAAAAGAGAAATTGGGACAAAAAGAAACACGCTAATACCAGACTAATCTGTCATGGGTCTGGTGAATGACTCGCTTTAACAATGCCTACAGCTTGGAAATCCACTATACTATATCAGCTCCGATGCCAACCTATGTAGGTACAGGGGTGGTGATGGATTCCGCGAGGAGTGACCAGAGTATACCAACATTACGGATACTGTCCTGACAGTAGACCTCCCCCAGGTTCATGTTTATCAATTGAACATAATTATCTAAATATCAGATTCAACCAATTCACCTTGCCAATACAATGTCATGTACAAGGTTTGGACCTTTGGCAATTTAAAGTACCATGTCCAAACTACCATCTCCATATACTACTTAGGCCTACATGCATGGTACACTAACCTATACCGTATACGTCCGAATACTCTGATAGTCAAACTGATATTAGGCAGTAACATTTAAGGAACGTTTACATATTTCAACGATAAGGGGCTGTTCTGTTTTACTCCGAACCCCCAGCTACCTGCAATGGGAGGTATATATATAAAGCTTACGTACCGCCGATCCAAGAATGTCGTTTGATAAGCTTTTGACTCCTGATTAACATAGTCGTGTCAGCTGAATGTCCTGACTAATTGTAATAGAAATGATCTATACTGTTAGTAAGGATTATCATAATCATATAGGGGAGGTTAATATACAACACTATGATATGATATTCAAGTGATTGTAAAACATGTGGTGGGTTCGAAGAGTATAATTGTGTAGTGTCTTTTATGAACATATGTTTTTCCCCAGCATCTTAATCGAAATGATAATGCCCTCACAATCGGGGGTGGGGTGGATGGGCAGCCAACTATTCTAACAAAAAGAACAGACAGTACCTGAAACAATGTTATTATTTTAAGTACTTATCATCAACATTATGCATTGTATGCAATATTGTCGGCCAGGAATTATTTTAAACTAAGTTACAGATTGACTTACAGTCGAGCGTGAATATCATGCCTAGAGGGATAGAATAACAAAAAGGGTATTTCAAAGACAACATGGGAAGGGACCAGCCGTTATTTGGTAGGTGAGGCAGCAGGCTAGGTGCTTGTTCTCCTGAGGAACATAGTTCTTCATGACTACCACAAGTATGCCCAAGTCCCCTGTCCGCGTCCAGAGGGACCTAGAGGCGGAGTCACCAAGTATTGAGGTTCTTTAAGTGCACCTTAATTAGCCTTAATTTAACTATGACCCACTAAGCCTCCCAACTGGAAATAAATGATTTGTCCCTAAACCCCCCCCCCCTCACCAATTCCCTTTTATACTAAACGGGAGGGCAGCCCCACTAGAGAGGCTGCTTTAGATAACGACCTTCTTAAATAATAGCCCTGTCTGTATAGTTATCCAAACCCCCCGCTCCAGCCATACCATGTGGATCTCCTTATAATCTGAACACATCTTAATCCATATTAAGTGAGGGGAATAATCGACCAGCCATCAGCGATCTCAGCTTATCACAGGGCTGCCTTTGGTGGTGCACGTCTTTATATTCTACACCCCCCCCCCCCCAACACACACACCAGTAACTAAGCCACCCCCCACCCTCTCAACACCATCACTGGATTCATCAACACAAGATAGAGCAATGTTTCGGGTAACCAGTGGCGGATCCAGATTTTTCAAAAAGGGGGCTTTGGGAGGGGGAATCTTTCCTCGACAATTTTTGGGCAAAATATTACATTTAAAAATTAGGGGGGCCGAGGCCCGTAGAAGCGCCCCACAGGTAATATGGTGCCAGAAACTGCACAGAAAAAAAGAAACACAGTGAGTGGGGATGCTCTCTCTGCTGAGCCGGGCTATGTGTACAACCTCTAAACTTGGGGTCTGGCTGCTGTATGAGTGTAACTCTTGTCAGAGACCAACCCAAAAATGTCCCCAAAAAATGTCCCAAAAACTTTAATGAGAGTCGGACTGGTTTTTTTTGTGGATCCTCATCGCTATATTATGTGAGGGTGGGGTTACCTGGGCGGAGCCAGGAATTTGAAAACCACCAAGTACCGAAATGTAGTCGCACCTGCGAATTCAAAATGTCAAAATGTAATTAGAATAATTTAAATATTGTTCCAAAAGATGGGGGGAGAGGAGGCGCCCAGAACCCCCAATACTCCCTCCTAGATCTGCCCCTGGGTTACCTTAAACGCACCTTTTATATGGACCTCAGCATTGAGTCCAGTAGCAGCAGCAGTAAAAGAGCTGCCTCGGGCCTTCAGCACCAAGGTGGTAATTTGTAAAAAAGAGAGTAGAAAGCGGTCGATGCCCGTCTCCTGAAGTTCTTCAATCGAGTGGAAACGATGAGAGATTCAAACGGCGTGCTGCATCGATTGTCGCAGTCTGCAGCTGCACGGCAGAGGGAGCCACTGCTGAGACTGTGTGCTGCAAGCTTCTTAGAAATTAAGTCTATTTATTCTATATGTAAAATAAATGTTACTTTTGTGTCTCATATAACAGAATTAAAGAAAAAAAATGAGTGTTTTTTTTCTGTTTTGTCTTATCTCCTCCCCTTTTCAGTCAAATTCAGTCACAATGTTTATTGTGTTTTTGTTTACATCTTTACCATATTTTGTTTCTATGGAGCCTCTTTTGTTTCATTGTCCATAAAATGGGTCTCACCAATAACGTTGTTATCCTTGGGTTTCTGTTACCCGACCAATGTAGCTTGATTTGAATAGTGACAGAGCCTGTAGCTATAATTATATTAATTCATCTTGTGATCAAAATACCGTCATAGAAAAATATGGACTCTACAGTAAACCTGATGAGTCCCCTAGAGGGCCGAAACATACCTAGATACTAAACTGAGTGTGGCCATATCATTGGCATGACTACAAAACACCATGGGCCAATTTTATAACCGCTATGACTAACACCCTCTCAGATAGATCTATAAGAAAACATGAAGTTCATGTGATAGGGGATTGTAATATTGATATGGTGCACCGGGAGAGCAGGAAGTGTGGTAGAATTTTTGGGTTACTAAAGGACTTTAATTTAAGGCTGCTACAAACTGGTATTTCCCGACTGCACCCCCTAGGAGCAACCTTTATAGACCATATTTATACTAATAGCACTAAGGTATCTAAATTCGGCACTCTCAACCTAACCCTATCAGATCACATCCCAACCTTTGTAGTAATCAAGCACACCAAAATTAAAAAAATAGTGGCCAAAGTCACCAGCAGGGTTTACAAAGGCCATGATATAAACATCTTAAGGGAGCTAACCTTATCTCAAAACTGGGATATCCTACTAGCCATTGACAACCCCGAGAGCCAATGGGACCTTTTTGAAAATACACTAATCAGATATCTGGATGAAGTATGTCCTATTAAAACTTTCCTAGTAAGGAAAGACACACCCAGATGGTTCTCGCCACAGCTGTTAGACATGCTTAGAGAAAAGAAAGAGGCTTTCAGGAAGGCTTATCAGAGTAAAGGCACTGATCTTGAGAATCTAAGGCTGGCCCAAAGATTAAGGACTATCTCTAACAGAGCCATACATACTGAATTCTCAAACCAGGTGAAAGCTACTGTAGCTGAACACAAGCACAATCCAGCCAAGTTTTGGGCTACTATTAATTCACTGTTGGGTACTGGCAAACATACTAACACAAGCATACACCTTAAGGACAAGGATGGGACACCAGTCCCTGCCGACAATACCAGTGACTTCATTAATGATTTCTATGGTAATGTGGGTGTAAACTTGGCTGCTCAATTCAGTCACTTAGATGGTGACACCTCAATGGAAGAGGTTATTGAAAACAACAACTACACCGAGGGCATATTCCTTTTTAGGCAAGTGACTTTAGAGGATCTCACAAAATATATTAAGAAAATTGATAAGAAAAAGGCCTCAGGTGTAGATTATGTTAACGCCAAGGTAATGAAAGATTACCTGCTTCTGGTAGTCCCCCATTTAAAGATATTACTAGATAATTGTAGGAAAAGAGGGATATTCCCCAGAAAGTGGGCTAGGGGCACTGTTATCCCTATACCTAAGAAAGGGGATCTTCAAAATTTAAGCAACTGGCGCCCCATAACGTTACTACCCATAATGAGTAAGATCATGGAGCGTATAGTACACGGCCAGTTACTGGAACATATGATGGAGAACAGGTTACTATCTGACCATCAATATGGCTTCACTCCGGGAAGGTCAACTGCCGATGCAGTCCATGAAATGACTAAACATGTCTATACAGCCATTGGTCACGGAAAGCTTTCCTCATGTCTCTTTATAGACATGAGGAAAGCTTTTGACACAGTCCATCATGGCAGGCTACTTGACAAACTTGGTGATATTGGAGCAAACAGGTCGGTTTTGAAATGGTTTAAAAGCTACTTAAGTAACAGAGTACATTGCACTCTTGCCAATGAGAAACTATCTAAACCCACTAGGGTTACCTATGGCGTCCCCCAGGGGTCGATTCTAGGGCCTCTCCTTTTCTCCGTGTACATAAATAATCTACCATCAGTGGTCGAAAACTCCAAAGTAATACTTTACGCTGATGATGCAGTCATGATAACTGAAGGCAAAACCGCTGATGATATCAAGCACATTGGACAACCAGACCTTGACCTAGTCACTGGTTGGTGTGCTACCAATAGGCTTACAATTAATAGTGAAAAAACAATGCAAGTGATTTACGGTACTCGTCCAAAGACTGAAGCCATCACTAACCCTGTTCTCAAAATTGAAAATGATGACATTTCCAAAGTTAAAAGCTTTTGTTATTTAGGAGTAACCCTTGACGAAAACCTTACTATGAAAACACATTTGGCTGGCATGAGAAAAAACTGTGGCTATAAAATCAAAAGAACACACCGAATCAGAGACTCAGTTGACAATGATACATGTCTTGAAATATACAAACATTGTACACTCCCTTCTCTTGAATATTGCAGCTTTATCCTTGACAGTGCCACCCAACTGGACCAGAAAAGTCTCCAAACTATACAAAATAGGGGGCTAAGATCAAGTCAGAGGATAAGAAATCCTAGAGATATTTCTCAAGAAGATCTGCATACCTTATGCAATATACCTAGGCTAATTACGTGTAGAGACCATCAACTGTTGTTACATTTGCATAAGTTGTCCAAAGTACCTGACAATGTTATCATTGCTGACAACCCACGTACCAGGGCAGAGAATAAAATTCGCTTTAAACTCCCGAGAGCCAAGCTACATGTGGTAAAAAAATCACCACTATGCAGAGGCGCAATCTTATGGAATTCTTTGGAGTTAGTCACTCAACAGCTTGACACACGAGCTAGTTTTAAGTGTGCTATTGAAAAGATCGACTTTGCAGAAATCAAAAGGAGACATGGTCTGCTTGCCGCATGAGCTGCATAAAGTGGTTAATGCTATAGCTGTCATGGCTAATATATGAATAACATGTTCAAGCTTTAATGAATCGGGAAAATGGTCGTACAGTGCACAAGCCCTGCCCCATATCTAGAGTATTTATCACTATTTACCAATCGAAAACTTGGCTATAATAAAATAACATAATGTATTTTGACCTATTTACATGGCATCTTTACATGACATTGGACATATGGGTCGTACAGTGCACAAGCATTGCCCCCTTTCATCTCATAAATGTTATCTCACCGGGTCGTACAGTGCACAAGCACTGCCCCCAATTATCATATTTACTTATTCATATTCATACATTACATAACATTTACATTCTTTGGTAAGTTCAGTGCACAGGCACTGCTCCCTCCAAACCAAACCATGCTGCTAGAAGAAAGAAGACAAACCCGAAATGTACACGCAAAAGTGGTTAATGCTATAGCTGTCATGGCTAATTTATGAATAACATGTTCAAGCTTTAATGAATCGGGAAAATGGTCGTACAGTGCACAAGCCCTGCCCCATATCTAGAGTATTTATCACTATTTACCAATCGAAAACTTGGCTATAATAAAATAACATAATGTATTTTGACCTATTTACATGGCATCTTTACATGACATTGGACATATGGGTCGTACAGTGCACAAGCATTGCCCCCTTTCATCTCATAAATGTTATCTCACCGGGTCGTACAGTGCACAAGCACTGCCCCCAATTATCATATTTACTTATTCATATTCATACATTACATAACATTTACATTCTTTGGTAAGTTCAGTGCACAAGCACTGCTCCCTCCAAACCAAACCATGCTGCTAGAAGAAAGAAGACAAAACCGAAATGTACACTGCACCAGCAGTGCTGCTTTATTTCTTTATACTATCTATCAACTTCTCTCATTACTTCTAAATAGTAAATACAACATGGCACGAAGGAGTCTGCCAACACTCCTCTTTTTGTATACATGATATGGTCCTCTTGGATCTCCATTGATCACCAATTGTTAATTTTGTATCCGCTACAGTCAGCCTCATGGCTGACTTAAAACCACAAACTTATGTAACTATAAGTTAAATGACCTATATGTACATAGAGTTTGTTCAACATATGAATATCGCAGTGTAAACCGTGAATATTGCTTGAATAAAAAATCTTACAATCTTACAATCTTACAATCATATGATTGGACCTACACCTATTCCAAATTTATGAAAAATAAATAGAGTAACTCTATTTATCTAAGAGTTTCCTAATAAAACTCAAACTTTTATTAAAATATAATTAAATAAAATGGTGAAATAAAGTCAAACACAAACCTGAAATGCTAGACCAGCTTTCTGGCAGCCAATGAAATCACTCAGATTGGATCACATGACCAGCACCAGGCACAGAGAGGGAATTTCAAACTTACCTCGGTCAGATTGGTATGTAGTGTTGGGAGGAACGAACGCCACGTCCACACCAAACTCTACAGTAAACTGATCTATCTGTATGAATACTTGAATAAAACACCTAGCTAGTACATAGCCGGATCGCTATCAATTTTTATTGGAAATTATGAGTATAGAAGAGGTGTATATGTGTCTACAGTTACCACAAAAGGATACTTTACGAAGGGGTATTGGGATAACCATCTCTGCTGGGTTACTCACCTCGTTGAAAACCTATTCAATTAATTATGTCATTGAACATTCGTGAATCATCAAGGACAGAAATTCCCATGTTCCAAACCATGTGACCCACCATAAACTGTGTGTTCAAGTAACCTGTCCTTGTAACCTGAGCCACACATTCTCACCCTTTTTGTTGGCGAGGGTTTTGTTTTGTCTGAGACTGACAAGGGGTGAGGTCTATTTTTTGTTTATGAGTGACGATTTGAGCAGCTGTGAGTTACTAGATACTCACCCCTGTACAGGTCACCCACCAAGTGTCAAGTTCTGCGAATTACATGGTGTCTTTCATCTTTGGGGCTTTAAACCTCTTAAGATGCATAGTGCTTTAATGTGCAATGCCCTTCTTCATCATGGTATACGATTACATCTCTGGCGAATCTATTCGTGAGGGCTCTTTTTCTTCGTTATGCGAGCTAATCGTAAATGTATCAACCTTTAGCGTGATGCAAGATGCATGAATGCAGCACGTGCAAGTTATTCACCAGACCTGAAAGCAAGCATCAGGGCGAATAGGGAAAGGTATTAACACATAATGCTGGCATGAGTGTATTAAGTGAGGAAGGTCTGGTTGATTTGATGCTGATGGTCCGTGCAATTGCTTTGAACAAGAGCTGCATTAAGATCTTGACCACAGTTATGTCTGGTGCCCATGCTTGCATTTGGTCTTTTCCATCACCCTAAATCGTTCTTCTGAAAATTAGTATAGCCAAAAAACACCAGAGACAAATGGCCAATTGCAAGTTAAATTTGGGTAACTTCTCCGCAGCTTCCCCAGTGAAAACGGAACACAGATACATATTATCTTTAACAAAATCATGTTTATAATGTTGATAGGAATGATTTTAGACAGAGGGCACAAGTTGAGATTGACCATTGAACTGTTGAATAGCACCATACACCAGGAAATTAAAGTGTCCCCCAAATATTGCAGATAACTAGTATCTAGTCAGTCGTTAACTTGAAAACATGAATAGGCCAAGGGGTCTTGAATAAGCACAGGTCTTAAATAAGCGCAAGGTAAATAAAGGTCTTGAAATGAACATTTAGCCTAATTTAAGGCCATTTTTGTATCTTGAATTAGCGCAGGTTTTGTACAAGCCCAGGGTAAATGGTACCATCGAAATTAATAAGCGCAGGTGCCTTGGCTTGGAGGCAATTTGCTAAAATGACCTTTTTGAGAAGCCCTATTAAGGCCACTCAAAAAAAAAAAATTGTTTCTCATCACCAAGCAATGAAAAATATGACGAGGGCGTTTTTTTTCAATTTTTTTTTTTTTTTTTACTCGGGGCAATTTACATAGGGAAATTTGGACTTTTTGCGATCAATTTTCAAATTTTAGTAATTTGGAGTTTATTGATCAGCAAAAGTTGTAAGAATGCAAGTTACACCTAGCGAATTGCATTGCTGACAGCATAAGCTTTAATTTGATACCAAATTTGCCAATATTTTGGCAATTTTAACATATTTTTCATCAAAAATGTGAAAAAAAAAAAAAAAAAGTTTTCCCCAAATCATGATTTTTATGATGCGCGCGGTGATGAGAAACAACTTTTTTTTTTTGAGTGGCCTAATAGAGGAAACGGACATTGTGAAAGTGGCGGCCATGTTGGATGACAGATCCTGCTGCTCATCGCCTGCCGTGTTCTACACGTCTTATCAGCGTCCCACCACGTGACCAGCACCGGTGGCGCCCTCTCACTTATCTACGGCCGCCATGACAGTTTCTGCGGTCCTGTAAAATGGCCGACTGACAGCAGCGGCGCCGCGCGGAGAGAACTGATACTTAAACTCACAGAAGCTATCCCTGTAGGAAATATATCACATCCACGCAAAGCTTCAGTACTTGAGGCATGAAAACAGGATATGTGGGCAATATTTTTTCTGTCTCTTTTCATGCTCTCCCCGCCTCTCTGCGGCTATATGTTTCTCAATGCCAATCTGTTTCTGTTGTGAATAAGATGGCAGCTGTGATGGATTGTGGACAACTCCCCGGGATGAGTTTCTACATTCCCACCCCTGGACGTCAGATGTGGAGGGATGGTGGCGGGTGATGGAAGAGCCAGAGGGATCTGTCTGTGTCCGTGACTCTTTATTTGCGAATTGCATTTACATGTCCTTCAACACTCTCACCTGGTCTATGTCCCAACATGAAATAGAACATGGGTATGAGGATGAAATGAATTTAATTCAAGGGGCAGATTGGAGACCTTTCTACATCCTTTCCAATGTCTTAACGTGGTAGTTGGATTTTAATCTTTAATGTAATGATTAAGAACTGTTACTGATTGGGATACTTTATTCATATCCCCATATAAATGTTAAAAGATAACATAATACTTTCTATAAATCGGACAAAACCATTATTTTCAGAAGTGAGCAGACATAGAATGCGGCAGAGATACAAGAGCACAACGATCTCTGGAAGGAGAGTGGGTCTACTTTGGAGGCTTGCCTCGTGAAGACAGACACCAGCTGGTGACTAGCCTCGGCTGACAGATGATCCGATAGGAAAAGACTTTTAATGGTGCTTAACTGTCAACAACTCGTGTCCCTGGTACTCTTTGTTCCATTACAATCCACTAAGTACCTCTTCTCTAGGTGTACTTTTCGGGTGACTTCTTTAGGGGATTGTTAAGAAGAATAGATAGATAAACTGATAGATAGATAGAGAGATAGAGAGATAGAGAGATAGATAGATAGATAGATAGAGAGATAGACAGACAGACAGACAGACAGTGTATGATGAGGGAATAATCTGATCTATCTATACCCAGTAAACAAAAATGATATACAACGTTACACAACATTTCTCTATGGCTCCTTATTGTGTCAAAACGTTATATAACGTTAAAAACATTATTCTGACGTAAAATAACGTGTTTTTGTTAGCTGGGTAGCCAACGAAATACATCTTCCCATTCAAATCTATTGTATCTAGAAATTTAATAGAAAATACCCATATGGCACCCTTTCTCGGCCTTGTGGACTAAAATAATGTTTACCAAGGGGTAGATGTGGTATCGTCGGTGAATCCCCCTAAAGTAAAACACAATCACTCACGTCTCCAACAAACAGCAACATGCCCTACTGTGTTACTCACGTCTACTTTGAACCTCACCCTAGTATGCCCCTATGTCTGTGCTGTGCAATGTTACAAGTACTGCCGTCAGACAACACCGGTGAGTTCACTCATCTCATACTGGTTGTCTTTACTCATCAGCTGCTTATTTTGTGTCATCATCCTATTGAAATTTTTTCCTCAACCCATTATCTTATCATGGTACATTGTATCTGCTCTACAGTTTGTTCAGTTGCATGTGTTCAGTTGCTCTTTTACTTGTATTCCATATTCCTTGATGTCGTAATGTGTGTAGGGATACGTGATATCTAACACTTTATCATTGTGATATATCCTTTTTTGTTATGACTTTGTTTTGGGTAAATTCATGATAATCGTATGACTGCCATTCAAAATGATACATATCATTTACGGCTGATATTTAGGGTCGGGCAAAACAAATCAGCAACTGCACAATAAATACAATGCACGTCTGAGTTTTATTTTTAAAGTACCAGCATGTATCAAGGATCTGTATAAATAAGAGTGATCAAGTGAATATATCAGGAACCTTTACAAAGAGGATGAGAGCAAGTAATTGTATTAGTCGCCGATTTATTTTGCTATTACATGATTGAACTCAATTATAAGAATGCACCAAGACTGAAGCCATTTGATATTGTAAACCTGGCTGAAGTATTTTACCTATCGTCTTAACAGGTTCATTAGATTAGCAGTACAGACAGGGCTAGTTAACCTTCTGATTAAAGTGTCAAGATGGCTGCCCACACTCACACATCACAGGGCGCCGCCATCTTGGTCAAGCCCCAGGTGGAGATTCAACAAGAGTAGGGGGGAAATTTACAAGTTCTTATAGGTGTTTGGGGAATAATGAACGGTGGCGGGGGAAGTATACAATTATATCGTGTTTAATTAGTAGAATAGGGATGACTGGACATTTCTTTGGCTACCCAGCTAATAAAACGTGGGAGCGGCAAGTAGTTTTAAATAATAGCGGACAGAGGTTCTTTTTTTTTTTACAATGTTTCAGCTGTTCACTTGACCTTTTACGTATTTTATGAGTTCTTTTTACAAACCACTCTGTCCTGTAATTAAAATCATGTTGAATGATTGGTTACAATCATTAGTATAGGCTAGGCCTTCTTTTGAAGTTGAAGTTGAAGTTGAAGATTTATCTTTATTGACCACAATTTCATGTCATAGCCATTGGACCTGTGCATTCAGGTATCAGCTAAAAGAATGCGCGTCCTGAATATACACAAATGTACAAGTTCGGCACAAAATGCCACAAGTAATTCTCACAGAGGCAGGCCACGTGACCGGCCAGCTGCGGGCCGTGTCATGTGACATGTTCTCCCCCAGTACAAAGTGGCTGGGGGCGCCGCCTGGTGCTGGGGAGGTGTGGCCGGACTGTTAGCCGCTGTAAAGGTACACCTTTGTAGGGGGGTGGGGCAGCTGCTGCCATCACTCACAACAACCCTATACAGTCTATGTACACTCTAAAGAGTGAAACCAAAGATACTTTCTTTTAATACTGTAAACCAAGAGTATATTCTACTGCCCATGTATGCACTTATGCCTACTGTAGCCCAGTGTACAAAAAAAAACGTTTTATAACGTTATATAACGTTTCTCTAATGCTCCCGACTATGGCATAACATTATCTAAAGTTTTAAAACGTTATTTTGACGTAGCATCACGGGTTTTATTTTTGTTAGCTGGGAAAACTGCACTAGATTTCTACTACTGCTCATCTACATTTATTTCTAACAATGTACAGTCTACAGTACAGGTATGTACCAACAATAATAGGAGCAGCCGCCCCATTAGTGGGGCAATTTGGTGTGAGAGGGGGCAGGGGTATGGTTGAGGTCGGGAATGCTCAGGGGAGCGGGGTGCAGCTCAAAGTGAGCAGCTGAAGGGAGAGGAAGAGTCAGTGTAAACTTGACAGGGAAAGGAACATGTCAGGGGAGAATGCATCAGGGAAGATCATGGAGGGGAGAGAAGCAGCTCAGGGGAGAAGAAGCTGAGCGGGTTAGGTATCCAAACAGGTCTATGGAGGTCACTGGTGAGTTTCACGGCTCTGGGATGGGGTATAGGGTGATAGGTAAGAATCAGGTGACGAAAGACATTTCGTTATTTAGGGAGAGAAGTAAGCATCTCAGGGAACAGGATAACTGGCGGATTTAGAGAGTGCATACTTGAACTTAATAAATGTAGTAACTGAGACTTGCAATAGTATTGAAGCTATTAGAAAGTCCTGGGTAAAGAATAGACACTCATAGAAGTCTTACCACTTCATCTGCTGCCTTCACATACACCCTACCCCGACGAAAAAAAGAAGGTAAAAAATATACCCCAAACCTAACCCGACATACGGGTATCGCCGCTGGACGCCTCCCATGTCGGATGATGTTGTGACTGCAAACACTCTCCCATCACAGTCGGGGTAGTTTTTGTAGACCGGAAATCTTTATTGTGAGTAAAGGTGTCTGACTTGATGAGTGCTAAGGAGACAAATGTTTGTTTGTATTCCGCTGAGAAGAGGCAGCTGTATGTGGAGCTTTGAGAGACCTGCTTTCTGGTTGGAAAAAGTTAAAGTTCTAGAATGTCTGGTGGTGCTTTCAGTATAGTGTTCTAGTTTTAATACAGGGGACCAATTCAACTTAATCTCCTACCCACTACTTACTTTTGTCACGCCGTCGTTGCTGAATGTACGGAAAAGTACAATAACTTCAATAAATACATACATCTATTTGGCCAAGATATCTTTGCGTCTCATTTCCGATTCCATTATCTGCTAATAAACACGTGAATCAATGCTGTTGCTACTTTACTTGATTAAGTGTTTAGCAAACAGAATGAATATTGAAGTAGATTATGACTAATAGCCCTGAATCACCAACATTACAGCAATTTTACCAGGGGCCGTCTCTAGGTAGGCCTATATAGTGAGGTTATAGTATTGAGAAAAATGGGAGTAAGGTGAACAGGTGGCTTATGTGAGTGGGTAGAGAGCAGGGGGTGAGGGAAAGTGGCTTCAAATGATGCAGAAAATGGTGCAAAAAGTGGCAATGAGGAAGCACCCCGTTACAACGTGACGTGTGGACGGTGGCGCCGCCTGGCGAACGTACGGCGCAGCTGTCGTCGAGGTTACAGGTTAAAGACGAGATCTCACGAGACGTGGGTGTGTCCCTAGTGGTGAGGGTGGAACTTACACGAATCGGCAGCTGTATGTAAGGGTTACAGATTACACTCTCCAACCTTCACATTATACTCTTAAGGTCTCTGCCCCACTACAACAGGTATAGCATTGTGTTGTATCGATATAGGTGTGCGACCCATATGTACCTATATATGATAGATATTAGCTGTCTCATGAGATAAGATTTGGATGAAAATAGACCCTTGTTAGAAATACACCTTGGTAAGAGGTCAGGGAAAGGTGAGTAGGTAGCAGTCCAGGGTGAGGTGAGCAACTCAATGGAGAAGAGTAGCTCATACATCGGCCATACGTAGCTTAGGGAGGTTTCTAACATGGTGCAGAGTAACAGGGACTGCACCTGCATGGAGAGCGGGGAAGTCGTGAGGTTATAGGGAACATTCATAAATGACGTCACCTCATTTTGGGGGCTTTTCAAGACCCCTACTCCCCTTCAACTATCTTGAACCAGTTAGTCTATGGGAAATTCCGCCACTAAACCCACTGACCCCCGCCCCTCATAGGTAGCTGGTGACACCATTTGTGAACGTTGCCTTAGGGGTTAGGGATGGGGTGAGGTAATGCCCATTAGGTGGTGTACAGTTGATGTACAGGCCCCACACGTGCAGCCAGTGCTGGGTAATGTCCTATCTGTAACCCTAACTCTACACTGAGGCTAACAGTCAGGTCCCATTTACATTATAGGTTTTAGTGAATACCACTCAAGGTCATTGTCCTGTCATGTTTAATGAAGTCAAACCTCAGTATTTCAAGTGCTAAGTCTAAGAACTCCACATTTCTCTCATCTTCTGGCAACTTGACACTCGCAACTGATCTTTTATAAACGTTTTGTCATATTGCTTCATCAGACTTCACTTTACATTTACACATGATTTCATTTTGTAGCAGAGAAATATGCAAGTGGGTTGTGGAATTTGATGAAAGTTGAAGGATGAATTTCCTTTCTTTTCATGTACAGTGCACACATATGAAAACGTCTTGAATTATAGTTATTTTCCCATTTTCTTCACATCCAAAGCACTTCTAATGTAATCACCACCGCAGTGAAAATTCGTACTTGCATTACCGGTATATCGATTCCTCCTTGCCCTACATATACCCTGACCCCTGAGCAGGCTTCCCAGAGGGTTTCTGGGATATATGGGTTCACTATCACTCAGCAGGCCCCCGATCCCAGAATCCTAGGCATCCTGATCGACTTCCGTCCATGAGCCAACTGTTTCCTCCTTTCAATCCATGCTGGAACATCTGCCTCGACGTCTCACCTTCGTACTATGCCAACAGAATTCCCCGGCCCCTCACCGACCTATGACTCGCCTCTTCCATCTTTTACCTCTTGGTATTATCATTGGCTACATCACATCCACATTCCCTCCTATATGCCCTCCTATACGCATGCCTTTACCCTTCCCTCCTCCTGCCCACTAAAGCCACGCCTGTTTCACCGCGACCAATCTCTCGTTCCTAATTTCTCTACCTCTACCTCTATAACGGCATCTTCATCTGTTGAAAGTCAATAAACTATACACATAGCATTTTATATTCCTCGTCATTTCTCTAAATACCTGCTACTTCTCCTCACATGATATACATAGCTTATAGCGCACATTACACTGACATCAATATCATTATAGTACATTATATGGAGGCTTCCTCCTGTCATAGTATACAATCACCATAATTATATGATGTAAGTTTATATCAAGTATTATTTTTCTATGGTTTATTTTCTCTTTTTCTCCTGGGATAGGGGGCTGGTTAGGATTATGTACTTTCTGTAGGAGCATGATTTGACCCCTGTGTCTTGCAAACAAGGTTAAATCAGTGAGAATTGCCATCTTTGACCCCAGCAGACTAGACTGAGGAATGCTACCCCCTGTCCCTCCATATACAGTGTACCACACAGCTGAGTGCCCCCAGACCCTGCCCAGTGAGGGAGAAGACAAACTGAGACACCCCGACCCACCCAGTGTTTATCTACGTACAGGGGAGCAGAAGCAACCAGAGGTGAAAACCAGAAAACACCAACCATGTGTCTGTGTGTGTCTGTGTGTGTGTGAGTGTGTCTGTGTGTGTCTGTGTGTGTCTGCTGGTTGGACGCAGGTAGGGGTGCAGCCAGCGTGTGTAGGATGACCACACAATGCACCCAGGTTCATCTTCTCATAACCCTTTTATAGGGGCTGCATTCTTAGTGCCTCACGAGTAGCTCACCAGTGTTGCATGTATGCATCATGCCGACCAGATACGACGTATGCGTCATTGTCAAAGATACATTCATTGTAGTGCCAATGACAAAATATTTAGTATTGATATGACTTTTGATTAGATGATCGTGCGTACAAGATGGAGTTAGCTCCGCTTTTTTTATATAGCATTTAAGTTCTTCAGATATTAATCGCTTTCAATATCGTGAAAGTATGGGCTGTATCTAGTGACTAGTCGACTCGATAGAGAAGGCAGCTGTTTGAGGGATACGGTATGTTGCTCATTCTATGAAGCAGACTTATACAGAACAATATAGTATATAGGTTACAATCACCTCTCATCTGATACATGTATCCTGGTATCATCAACCTTCAGGCTAATGGGCAGTTTGTTGAGATGACCTTTGCAGTGACCTGGCTCCCTGTTTGACTCTCAGAGAGGGTGCAGCCTGTCAGGGAGGGCCTCACCGAGCTGCTCTTACTGGGACTGACAGGTACCAGCAGCTGTCCACGTGACCCACCCACTCACCTGCTACTGACCTAATTCCCCATGACAACCCAACACACCACCCTGACCAATCACAGGTCAGCTTACAAAGGCTGATTGGGACCTACCACCCAGAAGGCGGCTCGCCATTGGCACGGTGGCGTTTTGGCTTGGGGATCGGCGGTTGTTAGGGAAGAAGTGAGCTGTTGGTCCGATAATTATGTTTGTAACATTCTCACCTCAGGATGACAACAAAATGAGAATTGAATCACTGTGACCAACTAGAAAAGGATATTAAAAAGCTAGGAACGGTTAACCTCTCCCAGCTCAATTATAAACCAGGGAGCTGAGTTATTACTCTGCCCTTATCAAACTGTACAGTTGCCGAAAGGTCTTAGAGGAAGGGTCGGTCACCACGGTACAGCTATTTATACTCCGGGTGACAGTATGAAGGACATCCCCACAGTCAACCTATTGAGCTACTATTGATCTGAGAGACTCTCTGTACAGCATCCTGCTGGCCTCTAACGGCACATTATGTACCTCTAACAATACAACATTTCAGAGACATCACACATGCAGTTGCAAAGACACCTTTAATAACGGCTTTACAAAAAGCAGTGCTTTAGTTGTCAAAACTGTACAGACGACAGTGCAATTTCAAAACACGAATAAAGAACATTGCAGTCACTGTTTTGTACGGCACATGATGAGAGCGTTTTTCTGGAGCAGACCTATGCTCCACAGAACGGTTCCAGCTTTGTACCTGGTTGCCACATTACTTTCTGAAATGGGGGGGGGCAACAATTGAAATTAAGGGCCCCTGTATGTTTCAACTCGATCACATCATTTCCCTAATTTTCATGATTTTCATTCCCTTCAAGCAGTATCTTTGACAAATTACCATAAGACCTTGTAGTCTTGTTTCAGAGACTCTTTAGACAAGCTACCCTTCCCTAGACAGACAGTATACTCTTTCCCCTCCTCCGTACTCTACAGCTGCCCTTTTCCTTCTGGGCGATAATGAGGGGGTTTGAAGCTGTCAATTGGAGATCACTCAGCTCCATATGTGTAAACAGCTGACCAGACCTGCCACTTCCTCCTGTGGGGAGGAAGGGAGGGGGTGGGTAGTTAGATATCTATACATGAGGGGGTGTAAACAAAACAGAATGGAAAGAAAACAGACAGGGTGTCAAGCGAGTCAAGCAAGGGAGATAGGCTATGTGTACTAGTATTCACTGAAATCGCCCTTTTCATGGCGGCACAATCTGTTAATCGATGCATGAACTTTTGACCCTGTGCATGAATTTGGATGTTGACAAGGATTTGAGTTAAATGCAGCAAATATAAGTGTTTTCTGTTAGGACAATTATTATAAAAAGGAAAAACAATTTGGCTTTAATAAGATGAGCAATAGGACATTATAAAAAGGAAAAACAATTTCGCTTTAATCAGATGAGAAATAGATTAACACACTTATATACAGGAGCAGTGCATTCCAGGCTTTACAATTAATTACAACATTTAATATCAAGAATTGATGCATATTACTCCGTGTGTTATGGTGGTAGTATATCGATACAGCATGCCTGCAGTACACTATGGTAACCTTACCATGGCCGTGGCCGATCAGTAACGGATGTATACAATAGGGAATAAATTGCCGTAAAGACCAAACAGTGGTACAGTAATGGTGGGAAATAAGGGCTGACACACTGGGGTCTCCATGGATAGCATGTAACCCTGACATGGCATCAATTTGAAGCATGTCACACATATATAACATGTACATATAGCACACTGACCACAATATGATGTGTTACAGGTTATGGCTATATATTAGCAGATATCTAGACATCATAATATATATAACTCAGAAATGTTCTTTTTTTTTATGAGATTTCATTTTTTGAGACATTCAAAAAGAAATTAATTAGAAAAAGGACATGAAGTCATGATAGCCTGGAACATAGCTTATTTTACATTATAATCTAATCTGATAACATACAATATCTCACTCCATAATAATATGTGTGTGAGCAGTGCCATGTTGTCAGGATAAGCGGCATATGTTTTCATTAGTGAGAGGGTGGCCTTGGGGACTGACCCCCTCTGGTTGCCCTAGTAACCGTAACCTGGGACAATCATGAGGGCAAACACTATTCATTACCTCCCCGGTCAGGCCTTGTACGGGCCCCACCGTGTTGTGATATATCGGTTCTGGATGCCCAACTAATAGGCTTCAAAGTAATTGTACAATTATCCCAAAATGGGTGAAAATTATCCCAATTTGTGGTCGGGAAATGCTGGGCTCAAACGACGGAAATTTATTGCTGCCAGTGAGTATAGAGCATAGATCTATGATTTAAATAGAAACTAACTTGCATTTTATCAATTTTTCTAAGTACATGTAATACTTGGATTGCTTGGCTGCATTTTGAAACATGTTCCCATTAGATAAAATGTTATTAAGGCTCGGTTATATGACAGCAATTAAAATGGTTTTAATACAGATAATTATATTTTATTCACGTAAACTTCAGTTTTTACCTCTGCATAAAGATAACATTTCTTCAGAACTATAACAGAGTGTTCAGGTGTGAGGTGGAATTTCTTCATATGGGGGTTCCCCAAGTAGACCGCCATTGATTGCATTGTCACTGTCTCTCTGATAGTACTACATCACACATAATGTATTAAGGGTATACCAGGTGTATTGATCTATACATTAAGACTGGTGATTCAGGTGTACGCAGGCAAGGTGCTCCCCCACCCATCAATAAGCTGTATATATCCCGTTTGTAATGACTCACTGTGAAGTCAGATAAATACAATAAGTGTAAAGACTGGAAAGCGCAAGGTAATCTGATAATTGCCTCTTGATGACATCTTTCTATGTGTATTCAGAACCTCTCAGTGTCGCATTTGTATCCTCATGTAACAGCAATATCACACACTAAGTGGCTATTCAATGTAAAGTGACGACAGAACAGTTGTCACAGTCAGAAACGTATCTTTAGGCCACTCAAAAAGAAATGTTGTTTCTCATCATCGCGTGTATCATGAAATCTTGATATGGGAAAACTTTTTTTTTTAAAGATTTTTAGTGGAATACATGTATTTGGTATCAAATTAAAGCGTATACTATCAGTAATGCATAGGCCTACAGCTAGGAACAGTGGAACAACTTGCATTATAACAACTTTTGAAGATCAATTAACTCTTTACTACCAAAATGTGAAAATCGCGTGTAAAAACTCTCAATTTCCCTATATATTTCAGCTCCCAGTAAAACAAATAAAAAATAAATAAAAAACGCCCTCATCACATCTTTCGCTGGCGGATGATGAGAAAGAACTCTTCTTTTTTTGAGTGGCCTTACATAATGTGTAGAGAAATATTTAGTCTCACTGGCCATCCAAGTTAGTCAAATGAAAGCAAAATTGATATGTTTTCACCTTTTAACGATGGTGCTGCAAAAAGTTGATTGACTTATGATGGTTAGAAAGATGCTGGGCAGTGGATGTGCTTGCTGGCTTCATGTTTGTTTAGTTAGTGAAGAAAGGCAAACAGAATTTTACCTTGAAACTTTTCAAATACATGTACCAACAATACGTGCAGCCGCTTTTCATGAAACATTTGCAAATAAATGTTTGACAAACAAGTGTAAAAACTGGCTTGGTGGATGTGCTCAACAGTGTAATGCTGATGGATTGAAGAAACTCAGTTCTCGAAAGTTGAGGAATTAACATAAAAGTGATTTTTCTGTCAATTAGTTTTTCAGAATTCTGTGTAGATTTAACCCATAACCTAAATTTTAAACTTATTACATTATTCTCTTTTTTGGTCTCATTTAGAATGTATATTATGACATATAATGAACTGCCTAGTCCTGTGTAACCATGCAATGTTATAATATCTTCACGTTGAGCTGTAATCGTGTGAATAAAAATGATCATGTTATTGATGAACACAATTGATAACATAGAAATAACATAGTTCACTACCGCCTCCATATAACCAGTAAACTATCCTCATCTGGTACCAGGTTGTGCAGACCACTGACCCTGGTTGGCGTACACTGTCCAGCCTCCTTACCCTACTGACCACACTCACTGTAATCAATAACTAAAACGCCCTGCATGGCCTGGGGTGCAATGTCGTGGGTATTGACTGCTACGTGAGAAAAACAGGGTGCTAGTCTAGGACAGGTCAATTGAGTGTATACCCCCAAATGACATCAGCCACTGCTATCTATATTAGGTGCGAGTTGGGGCCAGCTTGTCGGGGGGAGTTCCTGGTATCTTAATATGGCCAATGTCGGGCAATAACAGACTAAGGGTGTGAAGCATTGCGTGGGAGGAAGCATAGCAGTCTGACAGCACTGTGCAGTGGGGGATACCCTCAATTGATCTGCCACCCCTAAAGTGTGAGGCAGCCTTTCCACACCACTAGCCACCCGTACACTCTACCTACCAAGCCCTCTACAGGCATGTACAACCAGCATGGACATCCTTTATGTCATATATGGCATTATCTCCAGGGCATTATAGTTAAGCACTAGGGGGATGGGTATATTTCACCTGGATGGGTATAACTTGATCCCATGATTCACAGCTGTAAACTAGCCATGTACCCACAATCAATACAAATATGGACACATGTTTTATGAAAGAACATGGAACTGATTCACTCAGTCATTGAATGCATTTCTCACTTTTTGCTTATATTAGGATTTCAGGGGAGCAGACTGAAGTTATATGGCACTGGTTTTGCATTGATTGTGGTAAGCTTGGTTCATGTCTGCCACCCCTAGTAAACCAGTATAGACGGGTGAGAGAAAAGGGGGGGGGGGGGGGGGTAAAATAAGACGTATTTAACCGCTATCATTAAGGGTGAGTCAATGGCTGGAGACCAGGTAAGACTACCTGTGTAAGACTCAGAGTAACCCGAGGAAGGCCGTCATTTCGTTATACTACTTACATGACTTTTGAGGAATACAGATTAATTCAAAGCCGGCAGGTTATACTTCAAATAAGTATTTGCACTGCTAGAAATGACCGTCTGCCTACAGCAATGCAGCAACTGCATGTAATGTATACCAGCCCCAATGACAATGTCATGATCTGCACATGCTTCACTAGTGCCATTTTCATATATATATATATATATATATATATATATATATATATATATATATATATATATATATATAATCATAATTATCTATTTCATAATAATTATAGTAACTATTACGGGCATTGCAGTTGCTAGATTATTATATCTAGCCAGGGTCATTGGGTGGAATACTTCCTTTGTGTAGGAGATGTCACGCATTGCGACATAGGCCCCATTCCAGGATCCCATTGTTTCTCACTGTGTGGATACTGATCTCCGTAACTCAAGTTATGGACATCATCCTTATCCTGTATGACTACCATGGCACTGGAGCTTCCTACACTATGAGATACGGAGATCTCTCTCCCCACAGTATGTCTGGAAGGTAAACCAGCAACTGGACAATGTGATGCCCACTGCACTGAGGTACCTTGGTGCCAAAGTCAATTACCCCAGCACCCAGGTCAGAGGTCAGCTACAGCTGGTGACCGGTAGGGGACGCTGGTGAGCGTCACGTGACTTGTACAGGGCATGCTGGGGCGGCTATGGTCACCAGGGGATGGGGGATGTTAACCCTTTAAAGGCTGAATAGTGTTTTAATGTGCTATGCCCTTTATCGACATAATGCATGAATGCAGCCCTGACATGTGTACTCACCAGGAATGCAGTCATGCATCATGCTGATTAATTGATATACTCCCGAAGGGTCGGCATGATGCATGATTGAGGCCCGGGCGACTAGACTCACCCAGGCAACTGCATGTATGTATCATGAAGACACAGACACATTAAAACGCCATGCGGCCCTTTAAGGGTTAAGGGGGTGTATGTGGGAGTATGGGTAGAGATGTCTGTGAGGGATGCAGGGGGGGGGGGGGTAAATATGTTGAGGCCTGTCTGTTTAGTGCAGCTCTGGTTCCTCTGGGTGTCTGAGTCATAGATGTAGCTTGTGTATGGTCTCTATCTCTATCTAAGGGGATGGGTGATTAGGGTATCAGCTTCATGTAGAGGGGCAGTTTGTGAATAACATTCCAGCAAGTCTGTGTTGGCACAGTTCGCACACCATGGCTCAAATTGCACTAGTTTGTGTGCTGCTGTGCTATGGATGGGATGGCACATTACACTGAAAAAGTAAACTCGTCTCCAGACTCGTCGAAGTGACTGTCATAAAATAAACGAGTCAAAGGTTGTCTAACATTTCAGGTTACCATCCCACAAATAGAATCTGGAGCTGGCAAATATCGGGTTTTGGGCTGGCACATACCAAGTGGGTCTTCTATCTCCAGCTAGAAGACCCGCTTCCTTGTCACTTAGACAAGTTTTTGACTCGTTTATTTTATGACCCTCACTTTGAAGAGTCTGGAGACAAGTTTATTTTTTGAGTGTATACATTACAACACAAGCGGCCGCAGAATGAGAAACCACAAGCATTATACTGCGTCACACAGTCTTGCAATAACTGTACATAACTTTATGATCGTTTGGTGTCATATGAAGAGAACAGTGGTAAATTATGGAATTCCTTACATCTACATGTAGCAGCCTGCACCATGATGCATAGGGCCAGCCTACGCTGTCTAGTGGGACTCTGTATCATTCTTGAATAGAGAGTGACAAGCAGGACAACATGTGTGGTTACCGTACGGCATACTGCGTGGGTGAAAATTAAATACCGTGTAAATCATTTTCTGGTCAACTCAAATTGATTGTCCTCGCCGCATTAAGCGCCCAAGGTCATCGCCAAGGTCATCTGGATCTGTCTGGATCCAGCCTCGTTCTGGGATCCACAGCGTCTATCTTAGTTCTTATCAGGCCCTCCAGGGGGCCGGGGCGTCTCCATGTCCATCTCAGCCAATCAGAGAGCGCCATGCGGACAGATATGGCCATACCGGATAAGATCGGGCGAGCAAATTGTCCCCGACGTCGATAGATGGGCCATTCTGATTGGCCGGTGTGGGAGTTGAGCTGGTTCCCCCGGTGCCGCTAATAGTGCTGTCATTTCGTTAGGTACCGTCCCAGAGAACAACCTGCGCACATTGAAGGAGGATAATGTGATCTCCCTTACACAACTACAGGACATAGTTCATGATTTAGCTCATATAAATACAGGACATACTTCATGATTTGTGTCATAGTAGTAGGGGACAATGGCACACCATGCATCTATTAGCGACAAAGAGTAGAGAATAAAGATGAAGCTGCCCAAAATAGTCTGTACTGCTATAGCATCCAAAGCTAGGTGGCTACAGATCCTGCAGCCATACAGCAACAGTCAACTGAGTTTGTGTCTCAGTTGTCCTAGCTCTCTTATCATTTTTACAGAGTTCTGTTTTATTTGTAATACAGGAATGTTCACATATTGGCTGCAGTGACATGTCAAAACTGTGCAACATCCCCTTTTTAGATGTTAGGATGGTAGAAGCTTCAAAGTGACATAATATTGTATCAGTGTACATTGGATGACTGCGATATTATTAACGATCTTTTCGGTATTGGCCCTTTTGAACACAGGGCATTAAGACGAGTCTTGGAAAAGTAATGGTACCTACAAACCAGGTGGTGACTCCCTAACCCATTGAGGGCGGATGTCGATTATAATCGACATCGGCGGATGTCGATTATAATCGACATCCATCCCTGGCCGGATGTCGATTATTTACTACACCATGTGGGGCCGGATGTCGATTATAATTGACTTAACTCTATGGGATTTTAGAAACCTCCGGCCCCTTGGAAAAAAATTGAAAAAAAATCCGGCCCCCTGGCTAGAATCTTTTTTTTTTGGCCGGCCTTAATGGGCTAAACATTAAACCCAGTTATGGTATGACTGTCTCTCCTTAAACTGCATAAAGAAAGTACCAACGTATTCCGATGTGTCACAGCGTAGAAGAGTGGACAACCGTCCATACACCATTTTATTAAATAGCAATGCTACTGAGCATTGTGTAATTGTGCGCACCGGTTGAAGCTAGTTGAAGCCTAATTTCATGTCAGATGATAATATTATACCCTTTTCATGCATGTTGGGAACCCCTTTAACATCCAAGTGAGATGGAACACAGGCACTGTGTTGCACCACAAGTTCTACACACAGGACAATGTTGATGAATAGAGCTAATCTGCCACATGTTATCACCTCTCATCCCCTCAGACACCCAGATAATGTATCATGACAAATGGAGATCTCCGCTGGCAGATCCCACTCTCTGATTGGCCTTCTGCTGTTCTCTATCCCAGTCACTAGTCGTGATTTGTCATTCTTGCGGCTGCCCAGAATCCTCACTGCATGCACTATCCGCCTCATTTAAGTCAGACACATCTCTGCTATAATAGGTTAAATGTGAATGTTTCCCTTTCTTTCCTTCAAGCCATACCCTAGCTCATTTAACCTTGTCAGGGACTGGTGTCATAGAAAGCGTGAAGGCTTGCGATTACCTGTATCTGTGTACAGTTCATCTGTTTATAAAACCTATCTGAATGCACGGTAACCATCAAGCTAGATTTGTGTGTCTGATAGGTTCCTAATGATATATACATTCTGTAAGGACACAACTGTAAATCAGGATTGTACCTTTTATTGTTCACATTTGTAGGTCAATAAGTATCGTTTTCATCAAAGAATTGTGATTTACAACAAGGGAACGTTCACAAATGATGTCACCTGCTAGGGGGTGGGTGGGTCTTTGAGTTTTGTGACAAAAAGTGACATGGGAGTGGGGGGGGTGTCAAGGTCTATGTGACATCACCTTTTTAAATCCAGACATATATATAAAAACAACAAAAAGAGAGTAACTCGGATAATAATACAAAATATCGATCCATATTGTGTATACTAAAACTGATGTCAATGTAGCAGTATCTCTGCTATCTAGCTGAAATGGCAACTAATTGGCCATTGTCACACAGAGCAGAAAGTGACTTAGACTAGCACCAGTCCTCAATGTATATGTCTTTGCTACTATAAGGACAATGGTTACTTTAAGGACATGTAAAACAGGTGTGGGGCTGTTTGGAGGTTGCTGGTCAAATACGTCACCCAGTCAAATGCTTCATGATTTGCAACTGCATCACTTTCGAGAGACAGAGGCACATATCAGTGAGGGTATTTTAGAGGCTATTCAGGTTTTAGTATGTACATCTATAAATCATTAAATTCATACTGTACCTTCATAATTATATAAGTGCCCCCTGGCTTATTAATTTGGAGGCATGATTACCCCATGAGCTTATACAAGACTGGTGTTTATAAACACCACAAAAAGATATCAACCCGTGGCATCTGGTGGCTGGCCATTAAACAACCTACCCGCCAACCAGACAACATTTGGTAGATAACTAGAGCTGATGCTTCAAGATAAATTTGAAGATTCCAAAACCCAGGTGATTATTCAATACCCAGCACTTGCATCAGGTTATAATAGACAGACATGGGAAGCCATCCAAACCCATTATCAGGGGGACATTTTCAATGTTTTGCATAGTATAGAATGAGCCCCTCCAGAGACTAAGATCCCCCACATCTCATTGGATATGTACAAATCACAGGGGTGACCCTTCTGGCCCTCAAAAACACGGAAATCAGGAAAAATCCAGAAGAATCCCATACCTGAATAGAACTATTTTAATAGTGAATCAGGGGTCTGGAATAAATCTGGCCAATCTTTGCATGAGCACTGTGTAATACTGCATTTAGAGAGTTAGATGGTTGGGGGGGGGTCCTCAAAATAAGTGACGTCTTTCTTAGGGGGTTATTGCTGGTAGGTGACAAAAAGTGACAAGGGGGTGGGGGGGTCCTGAAAATGGCCCAAAAATAGGTGACGTCATTTGTGAATGTTCCCAAAGGTAGTCTAAACATTCCCAGCTGATTCCATTCTGCCTTACAGCCGCTATTGAGGAGAGGATTCTATATGACACTTTTGTGGAATAGACACGTCAATCCTCCCTCCCAACTACACCCAATCCCCCTTCCCCCCACCTCATGTCCTCTCCCCCAGCAGGCTCCCACAACATAGAACTGAAAGTAAGGGGGCCTTGTCATCTGCTTCTCTCTTTAGTAATAAATGATTCAGTTGTTTATGGTGTGTCATGTCTCCCCTCAAAGGTATGGGAGGTGCAGAGGTGTGACTCTTAATGTGACTGTGATGATTGATACAAGTGTAATTGTCCATGCTGAGTATATTAAAACATTCACAGCATATGTTTTCTATGTTGGAACACGATTACTTTTCTATGTCAAGTTGAGGTGAAGAGCACAAACTATCTTACACTTATCCTTCAAGATTAATGTGTTAATAAGCACACCTACCGTAATCTACCATGTTGCACCTATCTGCATGATAAATGTATTGATAAATAGAATTACCGTAATCTACATTGTACTATCACCTCTCATCCCCTCAGACACCAAGATCATTGTATTATGACAAATGGAGATTGTCGCTGGAAGACCCCACGCTCTGATCGCCCCTCTGATATTGTCTATCGAGTCAGCAGCCATGATTTGTCATCGTTGGCGCTACATAGAATTCTTGAAGCCCCTCGTGTGTGAAACTTATCTTCAGGCTTACAGGTTGCCATTGACTGTTATTATCTGGTGTGTGAGGGATTTGACTGTGTACATATTCAGTGTCAATGCACCTCACTGGTCAGTTCAGAATATGTACTGAATTCTATGCCCCTCTACTGAGCTGGGGCTGATTGCTGTGAATTGGTGTGTAACCAACAGTGGCATTACCTACTGAGGCACACAATTAGTAAATACATGTAGTAATGCATTCTGGGCTATGTGGGAATCCCAATCAAAATGGCAGATAATATGTAATTTATTGACAGTCCAGTGCAGACAGTCTAAATCTAAGTGTGCTTGTGCTGAGTTAGCTATATAAAATATCAGTCCCTTAATGATTGCTACATTACTGTCTGCCAAACCAAAGATATGGAGAGACACAAGAATCCTCCACCCCATCTACCCCCTGCACAACTACCGTAAATACTCGTTTAATGTCAAGTCCCTGGATGTGAGTCCATGTGCTTACACTGGAACATACGCATATTTGAGGACTCATATAACGAGATTTTATGTTTTTATGGATGTCCTACACCTGTGCTTGATAGAAACCTGCAATATTTTTAGACCCCTGCGTTTATACAGGCAAATATGGTACCCAAACAACCACCACCCGTCCCCATTCTCTCCCAGTGGGATCCAGTATAGGCTAGTATAGGACTGAAATAAATGTTGCCTTGTCACCTGCTTCAGGATGCACCATCTTTGTTGATGAATTATTCAGCCATGAACGGTGTGTCATCGGGTCCCTAGAGGTATGGAGGGTGGCTTAAAGTGTGAATGTGGCCCTGGGTGATTGATACTGATTTAACTGTATCACACAGTGGCATGTAAAGAACCTATACATTATACCCCTACTATAGAGACAGTCCTTCCATTGCGTTAATACTAGCAGTAGAAACTGGAGTATCCATTCCTCCAGGATTCATTTCAATACTGTATCTTTGTATTTTTTGTCTCAGGCATGCTCTTTCCTACAATTCTAGCACTCTGCCCACGCCACACTACCATCTACAGAATTCTCCTGTCCGGCATGCCCCTCTCCCCTGCAATCCGTCCATCCGAAAACACCCTTCCAGGGGAGAATCTAGGGGGTAATCTTGGAGGAGAAGTTGGAGAACTTTGTATTTTAAATTTTTTCTCATTCTTGATAGTGATAGAAAAATAACAATCGGTTCCATAATTAAGTCAACTCGGCACCATCTTATTATCGTTGGCTAGAAGGCTTGCTGTTCCACACCCATATATTATAAGCAGTGTATTCTTTAAAAATTAAACAAGAATCAGGTTCAGGGGCTGTATTTTAGATACCCTCCTACAGAAGGGAATACCATGATTTCCCTTGAGTGAGATAAACTAGAATCATAACATAGATATCTTGAAATGAGATCTTTCTTCCTTTGGTGCCTCTCATCCACTTTAATAGAGGCGTTGTAGAAACCGGAACTTTGTTCGGCATTCTATCAACCACCGAATCATCTAGGATTAGTCTATGGCCATACATACAGACAGGAAAGTGCTTTTTTAATATAGAAATGACAAAGTGTTATCATTGGACGTGGCATACTCCAGTAATATATGGCATAATTTCCATTTTGCTTTACAAGCTCTACCATTTTCCAGGCTCCAAATTAAGCCCTCGTCCGTCATCGCTAATCTGCATCTGACTACAGCGCATTGATAAGATGATCTTATTTTTAAGTATAATCATTTCAAATAATCCCTTACCAGAACCAATCCGTCACGTATGATGCTCCCTTTCAACGCTTCCTACCAGCTTCTGTGATATCCCAAGGTTGTTTTATACTTGGATATTAGCATACCTGATGTCTTTAGTGGCACTACTATATTATAGAGAACGAAGGGGGACTCCGTTCTGGATTTTTGAATAGTACATGTATATCAGCTTGGATTACCCTCCCACAGAATGGACACCTCTCTGTGTAGATACTACTTGTAGGCTATATCACATCATTGTATAGTAGGGCCCTCTAGTGGCAGAAGTATGTCCTCAAAGTGATCACCGTAGGTCATCATGATGAGTTCCTCAGGTGGTTAACTTGGCACCCAAAGTCATCAGCATCCAGGCCTGTGTTTTCAGTGTAGTCACAGTGAACACCTTAGGTGTTCTATAGGCCATGAACACCCAAATGAACACCTAAAGTCACTGAAAGTGGTCAAAAGTGCTTGAACACTGTCACTTATGACCCAGCTAGGGTGTACAGTGTAGGAGCCAATTAAGACGGGTTATAAGTAGCATTAAACACGTCACATGATGACCTGCCATAGACTCTGTGTTGTTTTTCTGCAATGAGAGATGTCCTAAAGATAGGGATTAGGAATGAATGAGTCAAACTCAACAAATAGCGCCCAAGACGACCACTCACAGATAAAATACGCTGCAGAGACCGCACTGAGTCAATCGACGGACGGATGTCACAGGGCTTTCCTACCTCCTGGGAGAAAAGATTTCCACAGGGGTTTGCCGACCAATCAGAATGGAGATTACATCTTAAGTCCCACAGGGGTAGACTGGCTTTGTGTTTTAGTTCTTAGCTCGGCCGCCAGGGTTCACGTCCCCATACAGCCCCATTGTCTATTTGTCACGTGATCACCGACAGCCAATCAAATCACGTCATGTCCTCAGACCGGAACATGACAGGAGGATTCTGGGAAGGGATGGCCGGCGTGACAGGAAGTGTCCATATTTAGGCAGACGCTGCATGAGCATGACGTGAGACAACGTCACGGGGAGTGACGTGTGTGTTGGCTAGCACACACGGTGAGGGAAGAGTACGTCATTAGAGAGGAGACGTGTAAGGTTCTCCCAATATTTGATAGATTTTGGACAATACTTGCAGTCGAAGCATCTATTTGTGATGTATGTAAAATAATGATCACTTCGAAAGAAAAAACATTTCGAATAAAAGAGAAAAAAAAGATATATCAACCAGATCAATATAAATTTAAATGTACACTTTTAAATGTGTTTTATCGAAGGAGATTGATTTCAAACATATCAATATACAACCACCGTGATAGTGCGATAAGAAGGTTGGTGATTCCCCCCTGTTATTTAGTTTCCTGAGTGGGTGAAGCAGATACTATGTGAAACACTTATCTCGCCGTCCCAGCTGGTTTTCACCCCTTCTACCCAGTATTTCTCTGGTATTTTTACCACTGAATTCACCCTGGAGAATGCTACCTAACCCCCTGTAGCACAGACTAAGGCACTGGTGTAGACAGGGGAAGAGCCATCTTGCAGGGCATCTGGAAAATTCCCGGAGAAAATTGGAGTGTTCATGTTTAGTTACAGGGGGGGTTGGGTTTGGGGGAGCGTAAAAATTCCCAACCCCTCCTGACAGGGGGGGCGTTAAAAATTCTGATCCCTCTCGAGGGGGGCGTAAAACTTAAGCCCCTTTTTAGCAAAAAAAGCTTTACTATAGTTCAAAAGGGGAAATCTCACCACCCCCCCTTGTACTTAATAAATGAACACTACCTAACTACGAATTCTGGACCTGTTGTCAATGAGCTTCAGCAGTTTGCAGAAAGGCGGCTTTAAATTTGCGTTTATAAATGTTAACTATCTGAACCTTTCCCTACTTGTTAGAGGTGACCGAAACCTTGCCTGAATAGATCCGTCCTATGTTTGACGTATCCCTTACGTCCTGGGACGCCCAGATAACAAGATGGCGGCCACCAACGTTAACTGTAAACACGGCCAAACGTCGTCTGCTAGCCGATCCTGGTGGCGGGGAACGGAACTAATTATGTGTTCTCCGTAAACTGGACCACATTATGGAATGGTACGTTAAAAGGCCGCCTGAAAGTGTATAGTCTTTGTTCTGTTTGGGGAAAGGGCTCTCTGTGTTAGAAACGTCAGGTGGCTCATACAGCTCAAACTCATGAGTGGGAAAACTCATCAAAATTCAAAATTTGCAAGTTGACGAGTGAACTCGTGATCATCATACATAAAGATTATAGTATATCTTTGGATACAAATTATTGTCAAAAATTCAGACTTTTGATCGTCAGACCCTAAATCACTCATGACTTTTTTGCCCACGAGTTCGTCAGTCGTTCTGAATGAGCCCCCTGGGTCCCTTTACACAGGATTTGATAAACCCGTAAACGTTTCATGACATGACAACATCTGTTAAGTAGGGTGCTCATCAATAGCCTTTCACAACAAATGCTGTTAAAATAAAAACAACAAACTTTTGTGACGTTTATTTTCTACGAAAAAATAAGGAATTTCTGAAGGGTTTTCACATCTTGTGAAAGAGGTCCCAGGTCAGATTCAGCTGCTCGGATGGATTGCTTGTCTGGCGTCTCAATAACCTTCAATGACCTTGAGGTGACATTGAGAGAGCTGTGCTGTGTGTGTATATACCGGCAGGGGGTGTTACTAAGGGGGGGGGGGGGGGGCTGCTAACACACCCTGGTGCAATCAGCTCTCTATATACCACCTTATCAGGCAGGAGGACACCCCCAATATCGCTCATCACTATCAAGTTCTTGCATTTCAATGAGTAAAGGTTTCTCTATAAATTCAATATTGACTTCTGTAAGAGCCAATGAATGGACATACCTAATAACAGAGCCAACCCGTGCCATTGAATATATTCATTACAATACGAGATGCTTTAACAAATCTTCTGGGGAGGATCCAGTAATTTGACTTTGAGGTCCATTGGGAACTTCAAATAAAATTTTACCACTGAGATCAAAATATGATGTATTGATAATCACACTCTGCATTTATTCAAGTGTATTCGACGACACAAGGACAATTCTCAATATCCCGATGGATAATGTTCTTCAGGTCTTATCTTTGGTTTGCATGCTATCAGAAAACATTCCCTCTGGGAGTCTATAGCCTTGGATCCATAGCACTATGAAAACTTGCAACAGCCGATACTATCAGTCAGATCCCTTATCACTAAGGACCCCTCTTAGAGACAGCTTTGGAGGGGGTGTTTACAAGTAAAGTATACTACACAGATTCTGATTGGTCTAGGAGTGTCACGTGACCAAGCATTCCGACGCCATTTGCAAGATGTTATCCCAGGGTTCCGCGTGTTTTGAAAGTCAACATGGCGGTTATCAGGGGAGGTTCACCTCACTACAGAGTGGGTCGTATAAATGATGGTAATCTGGTGTGAATAAACTCAAGAAATATCGGGTTTTATTCAATCTATTTAATACAGCTGTCTGCTTTCTATAAGATGTAGCCGTGTATTGTTGTGGCTCCAGAGGGGTCGAAAGCGACCTGGCGACCTAGGCCGTTTTGGAGGCGACTTTCGACCTAATGCAATAATAAAAGTGACCTGGCGACTTTTAGACAAAATTTACAACACTTAAGGGGGTCCAAAAAAGCGACTTTGTGACCTGGACCCCTTAATTTCGGCGACTTTCCGACCTCAGGGGGGTACCCATCTGCATCCCCATTGTTGTCATATACAGTGCTGTCCTCCTCCCTGTTTCAAGCCCTTTTCTAATCTGAAAACTCGAAAATGATCGGAAACTTGAAAATGGTCTCATTCGCAAAAGAAATTGCATGTAGATGCCAATCTGATGACGGCCATAGTGGAACAGCCCTTTAGTGGTTTTTCCAATAGTGAAAGTGTAAAGTTGGGACTCTACAGTAGGGGGCCTACAGTTTTCTCCTCGGGACTGTTCTCACAAAACCGGATACAAACAGTGCCTACATTTCTGATTTCATAGCAGAGCTCAAACGTTGTACATGTATAAGCTATTTACGAGAATCGCATAGTGGAGTTTAAGGGGAAGCAGTAATCACCAATAAGTCAATGTTTAATTAAGGCACTGCTTAACAGTGCTTAACACCACGTCTTTCTGTTCGCTTTTTGTTTCACAGAAACTCACGGTGTTTTATAGCCAATGAAAGAGCCATCTCGCCGCAGACTGAATTCTTGATGCACCAAAATGAAATGTCCTAACTGAAGTGAAAGCTTTAATCGTTTTTATTGAACACAATTTCATTCAGCAGCAAGAGAACGTGTACTGCTTGCTAATCAGTTCTATATATGGGTAGTCTGATGGGCAGCATGATTAATTAACCCCATAGTACTTCAATAGTACTTTAATTCAGTATGCCCTTTGTCAGCAGAATAGAAACATGGCGAGTAACTCGCCAATGCTGTGATTATGCATGTGTGAATTATACTGCCCATTTGACTATTCATCATTGGGTCGATACACTCTCGAATGGTCGGTATGATGCATGGATGCAGCACTGGCGAGTAGACTCGCTGATGGTGCATAAGGGGAATATCACATTAGAGCCAGATGCGGCGCTTAAATGGTTAACAGATGCGGCCCAATGATTACGTCAAACTACACGTTATAATGCTTTTTGTTTCCATTTTAGATTGAACAATAATATGCAGTAACGGCTATTGACATTTTCAGTATACATAAAAGAAATCACACGATCTCAATTACACATCTGTGTTCTCTTACTTGGAGAGCCATGCAGAATTCACCATATTGAACCTTGCAGGCAGAACAGACCGAGAAATGAAGGCTTTAATCGGCGGCTTTGGCGGTCTCTGTAGGCTATTAATTAAGGTATTTAAGGTATTTAGTTTGGGTTGAGCGCTCACCCCTTCCCCCCCCCCCCCCCCGCCCCGTGTCCTCATGCACCATATGGTAGGCGTGGACCCTGGGTGACCACTGATATTAGGGACACCGCCCATATCTCCCAACCTGATAAGCTATAATTATCATCCACGATTAGGCCCCCCAAAAACAGTGAGAAAAGTTTGATTGTTTCTGTGCTAACATAACAAGGTAGAAATTAGTTTTAAAATATGTTAGTTTCAGGTATAGATTGAATCCCTACATCTGCAAATAGAAGGCAACTTATTCTACACGATCTTAATGTGAAACTGAAAACAGATTCTTTGGAAAAGTCAGTTGCTAACTGAAACAAAACAAAACCTAATTTTGGCCTTGGGGACACGGTCCATATCTCACCACCTGATCAGTTATTATTCTCCTCATTGGTCAGTGCCTTTGTCACGTGACGAGATGTACGGCAGATGGTGATTGGTCAAATCATTTCCAATTTAGATCAATTCAGTTCCCGGGGGTTTAGATATGGGACGTCCGTTAACCAAACCTTGACCATAGAGCTGCACCTGAGAATCAATTACTCTGCATTCATTGAGGAAGGACGTACACAGGAACCAGAATGTATGGTGGTAGTTTTACCATCAAACTTTCTGGTTCAATTTCCTGTTCCTAGTCGCTGGTTCCAAGCTACCAGCAGGGATTGCCCGAGCCAGCAAAATCACAAGTTCAAAGTCATTTGGCTGTTATCAGAGCCTTTCTTCGGAAGGATTTGGGAACGAGAGTAGGTGAGGTGTAGCTGGTGCAGCAGCAAGGCTGCGTGCTGACTTGCAGTAAATGGTGTACATTATCAGCAGGTATCACTCAGAAGGGTTCTACCTCAGATCATGCAGCAGGAGGAGCCCTGGTGTGACTTATACTCAGAGTGATTAGATATGGGAAGTATGGATCTGATCTTAACTATATAATAGCCGTATCAGTCGGGTGTTTCACAAGGGGGGCATACAATTAATTGTAGAATAAGTGTTTCTATACTAAGAAGGTGTTAATTGTATATAACCACTAAGACCGACGTTTGGTTGTATCAATTGTATACTGTTTATAAAAAGTGTTTCACAAAGGTCTACAACCAAGATGTTAAGTCAGGGTGTTTGGCCTAATATCTAGATACAGCTTATGTATAAGTGTTTCACAATGCATATTAGCGTGGAGCCCATATCTAGCCCGCTAATGTTTTCCTTACATATTTTTTTAATGCAATATATGTGTCATACCACACACAAGAATCCCTGCAAATATATGTTTATTCAGGATGAAAATAAACTGGTTATACAGATTTAAAAAACACTTATGTTGATCCTATGTGATCATCATACAAGGAGAGCGTATTTAAGATTAATGCTACATGGTTATTAAAGTTGACTTACTTTTACCAAATGTTAGTCTTAAGTTGGTGTTTCACAAGCCGCATTATTATCTTCAATTGTATCTAAGTATACGACCATAGATACAATTGAAACTTGTGAAACACCAAGATAAAATTAACATTGGGTGATATTAAGTTGGTCTTAGAAACCATGTAAAATGAATTTATCTATTTTCCCATTGTGAAACACCCCACAGAGCAACCTAAAGTTACTGGTTATAGGGTATACAAATAGCTGAGAGATTTATCTGTTTTACTGTCATCAATCTAAGGGTTAAGATACCGTTAAAACCTCGTAATTTATTATAGTATTTAACGGGCCTGGTAATAGTGCTGATTACACGGTACACACATACCTGTGTTTATCTGCCACCTGGTATTCCCATTATCTAAACACGCCGATATCAAAGGGCTCTCCTCACCCTGCTACACCAGACCACGTGACCATACCCTGCCCCCTGCTGGTCACGTGTTAATAAAGCCCCCTATATGACAGAGTGCCCAGGTACCGCCGTCTGGTGGCCGTCCCCGGGGGGGGGGGGGGGGGGGGCACTGAGGTATGTTTTGGATAACCACTGCCGCACCTCTCTCAGAAGCGGTGGCGGTGGATTGATAGAGAGGATGAAATGTAGGGGCGGTCAGCCCCTCTTACAGTGAAAACTAGGAGTGGTGACCCCCCCCCCCCCCCCGCCTTAAATCATCAAAAGTAGATGATTAATCCTTTCTTGATGGAAGTATCTGTGTACATACAGCAATATTGCAGTACAAACATGTTATAAAGTGCTAATTGGTAAGTTTGCCATTGTTATGTCTGGCATCTAATGCTCAGAGGGGATAAAAGCAGGGGTCTTAGATTTCATTTAGCCTGTTTAGGGGGGGGGGGTGGTCACTCACACAATTTTCCTAAGTATGGAAAAGGAGGGGCGGTCAGATATCCCCTCAGCTCCCCCAATTTGAGGAGGAGGGGCGGTACCGCGGCAGTTGCCACTCACCCTCAAAGAGTCAGTGCCCCCCCCCCCCCCGGGTGGCCGTCATTTACTGTAGAGTTATGGGTATATGGAGATAAAGACGGAATCTACTTGGTATACCTCAGGTTAGGCAGGATATATAGCCGATTTCTGATTAGATTTGGTTAGACTCCCAAATATCACATGCTTAGAAAATCTTGCTTCCATATAAATTGTATTTATCATATAATTCCTTATTTTGGAAGTATGCAGGTAATTACCATGTGTTAGATTTGCTGCGACATTTAGCAGAATACAATAATACAAGAAAGTCTCTACAAAAGTTCCCTATACAAACGGTAAATTTCCGAAGAATTACTGACGTTGGTCATGTTTCGCTACCTACCTAGGCATGTTATCTGAAACACAGGGCCAATAAGTGAATCCAAGTCTGCCACCGGGGCCAAATAATGATGACATGTATATCACTGATTAATACAGATTAATGTACCAACAAAGTGCCTATATAAAAGAACACTGGGTGCGGGTGGGTTTCAAAGGCCAACCTTTGCGAACAGAAGAAGGCATGGACAGAAACCGATGCAGTACACCCGTATCTCCTTTATTGACTTCAGGGTAATGGTCCTTATGATATTATTGACCACTTGATCCCGACCTCGCATCCCACACCCCAAGAGAAAGAACAAAGCCTCAATCAACGCACAATATGGAGGTATACATCAGGAAAAGAAGCACCTATTTCCTCTGTATACTTAAGCTGTTCCTAGCTCTTAGCCTTAGAACCTCACTTCATGATCAATCGTTAGCTCTCCCCTGGTGGCCATGTCGATTTGATGAGATACAAGTAAAGTACTAGCCGGAAGTACCGCTGACCGGAAGTGCCACCAAAGTCAATGCCCGTGGCTGCAAAGGGTAAACCCCACAGACAGGGACGCTGTGTTAGTCCTGGCGTGTAAGAGAGGCCGGGTGTTTGAAGCAGTGTGGGGTCAATAGGGTTTGATGTTGTGACGTCAGAACCTCGTTATCAAATGTCCAACACAAAGCAGGGTCCTCAGATGTGGGTTCAAAAAGGGTGTTTCTATTATAACAGAATTGGGTCTAAGATGTGGTACCTGACATATGATTTCAACGCTGTGTTGATTGGTTATTGGATGTGACTGTTGTCTAAGATGTGGCTTCAGTCTAGGATGGGACCTCTCTTTGACATCATGGGACTTCTGTGGCTTCTGTCTAAGCTGAGGCTTCTGTCTAAGATGCGGCACATCTTAGATGTATAGCCTCTCCCTCTGGTACAGCTTCTGTCTCACACAGAGAGAAGGAAATGTGTCAACTGTGTCTCCTACACTGATATTCCTAGGCTCCCTATACGCCCAACCTCTCAGTCACTAGTGCCCAACCTAGTTAGTCATTTTTTGGATCCCTATACCACCAACCTAGATTAGTTATTATTGCCAGGTTGGTCACTACTGACCAACCCACCTTAGTCTTTTTAGTTCCAGGGGGAGCCACTGAGTGGTCATCACAGGTGGCCCCAACTAGTGGCATACAAATACAACACACCAATGATGGACCTAGCTTAGCCACTACTGACTGACCCCTTGGTCATTTTTGAATATAACTTTGCCATTGTGACTAACACTCATATGACCAACCTGGGTTAGCCTGTACTGACTAACCCTTCCAATCTATGGATTTTCAGTGTACGTGGCTTTGGTAAAATAGAGAGTCAAACAGTTAATGGCTCTGCTTATATGAAGGGCCAATTTGAGTTGACTCTCTACTATCCATGTATCAGTGTCAACTTAAGTTGATTCTCCACTTTCAGTGTCAATAGCAGAGTCAATAGCTGTTTGACACTCTTTTTTTGCCAGAGCCACGTGGGAGACACAGTTGACACCTTTACTTTTCTGTGTGCAGATATGTTCTAAGATACAGCTTCTGTTTAAACATTAATTACATAATTATGTGTATCTTTGATCTGACTTTTGTCTGAGATGATATCCCTGTCTACGATTCATTCAGCTTCTGTTGATGTGGAATCTCTTGTACTGGGTTTATCTTAAGACACAGCTTTAATCTGAGATAATTGTATTCTATGACGTAGTTCTGGTTAAATGAGACTTACATGTCCTCTGTATAAGCTGTATTGCACAAGTTGACCCACACATGGTACATGTATAAAATGTGGCTTCTATATATGATATGGCATTTGAAGGCTTTGTCTATATGGCTTCTCTACTATTTGAATACTGATATATAATGCCCCGGCATGTGAACTCTTTATTAGAAATTGTCTGAGATGTCTGTTACTTCTGTAATCAGTGACATGATGGAGCATACCGCTACTGATAGGAGGTATTTCTCCCAAATGTGTTCTATATATAGCACTATATGTGATTACTGTAAACATACATTCTTTTGTGTGTATACATTTTCTCGATTTAACTAAAAACTACACTTTTACGTGTATTTAAATTCGCAGATTTTGGAATATAGTAGTAGTATCACTATGTATACTGGATAAATGCTCCCTCTGTACACATAATAATTTTCGCGGATTTTAAAATCGTTGAAATTCGCGAAAATATGTACATCGCGAAATAAAGTATGCGTATAGTATAATTATAGTATAGAGGACTCCCATGGGCCCGCTATACGAGCATTCATCTTCCTGCCTGTTTATAGACCTGAGTGCTGGTATAGAGCAGCTCTGGGCAGCTCTGAGTGGTGGTCACCATTAGTTAGGGGCTTGGAGACCTTTAATGGGGTCATTGGGACGCCACTCCCCACCTCTACTAAAAAGTCACTTCTCTCAAACCCTTCCCTCATTTTCAGCCATTTTGCCGGCAGTCTGCTCTGGCAACCAGTGTCGTAAAGCCTGCTTAGGATGTCGTAAAGGCTAGGGAGACACAAGAAGACCCTTATATACAGGAACCGGAAGTGGACGCCAGGGGCACCATGGGAAGTGACAGCCTCCTTCAGGGATGTGCACGTGACCGGCATGGCTGCCCGGCTGTGGCTGGTTTCTGGCATCTGGGAATAGCACCGCTATATAAAGCTTGGTAGGAACCAGCGACGAAAAAAGCACTAACTCCATAATGGCCAATCGTAGGGCAAGAAAAATGGTCACGTGATATGAAAATGTGAAACTGGTTTTGACGTCTCTTACTGTAAAACCATGTTTTATTGCAGACTGTTGCAGATATAGGGTCCATGTATGTGCATCTTATAACATGTAGGCTTAATAGTGCTATTTCTATGTAAAGCACTTTTTTCATTGCCTCCCAATGATTTCGCGAGGGAACAGTATAACTATGGCAAAATGACTTGTTTTTGAATAAATCCTCTCACTATATAGTGCATGAAACATCTCCTTTACTGCATTAGACTCCCATATATTACAACTATACAGCCTTCAAATGTCCCTGCATGCATGTCAGTGTTTCATTGACCATAGCATCTACATCTACATCACCTTCACACTGCTCTCATCTCTCCAGCATACAGAAGTATGACTGATGGGGTCAGCACATATCAAAGCATGGCTTTTATCATGGGCGATAATATGGGAACATCTCCATCCAAATCAAAGGGAATACATTCACACATGATATATAGCTCTGAGATTAACTCCACCTGTGTACGATGAATAGCCTCCATCAAAGCCGAAAATATGCAGGGAGTATGGTGTATGCCGCCATCCTATCTTTATCATTAGGAATTGGCGGAAAATGTCATAATTGTGTGAAGTTAATACACTTTGAAATTTCCATTAAAATATATATGGCCGAATATAGTTGTAATATTATGAAAATCATTTTCATTGTTTGAGAGCAAAATCAAAATCGAGTTATACCTGAGGTAATTCGTTTCTCTTAAAAAATGTAGATGTCAGTAGACCATCATTCAAGAGGAAGGGGGTGTGGTGAAGTAGGGTGTGAAGTTTAAGTTGAAGATTACATGAGTGGGGGTGTAGCCTACCCCCTACTGGTCACCATTAATTTACTTGTAGCAGAGATAGGGTCTGACAGATATACAACTCAACTTCCATCCCCCACCTTGGTAACCTGCAACCTCCTATCTTATCTCGCATACATATTTCACACAGATAGATATATGTGAACATGTCGTCTAGCTGTTATGCTACCATACCCAGCGCCAGGCAGAAGTCAAGTCCTCTCTCAATGTCTGCTCGGTTTGGTGCATGCAACAGAGATTTCAGCATCATCAGTAATTTCAGGAGCTGTTTCACACCCATTGGTGATTTCAGCACTGCCCCAACAGGTGATTATTTTAGCAACCATTCCAACACCTGTCAGTACCCGTGCCACACCCATGCACTGATTTCAGCCCCTGTTCCACCACCCATCAGTGATTTCAATCCCATGTTTCACACCATGCAATTGGTGATTTCAGCCTCTATGCAAATATCCATCACTGTCCATCAGCAATTTCAGCCCCCGGTCCACCACCCATCAGCAAATTAAGCCCCCGGCCCAGGGAGATGTCTTAGATTATTTTCACCGGGAGGTGTGGTCATCAGACTTAAATCTGACCCATATACGTGTGTTGCCATTGCTAGAAATATTACCCCATTCATGTGCAAATTCTGCAAAGAGCATACCCATATGGGTGCAAGGCCTCTATGCATGGGTCCTGACACCACACCCCAATGGGACTTAAAAGGCTAAGAATAAACTTTGATATTTCTATTTCAAATACTCATACCATATCCTATAGTTCAAATGGAGAAAAGGAAGAGTTCAGCAGTTAAGCTTGTGAGTCAGTCCTAAATGTCACACCCATGAAGGCATAATGGAGGTAACCCCTGAAAAACATACCCATATAAGTGTACACCAATCCACTCCCTCAATGTTGAAAAATGACCCATATCACTGCAAATCATGACCACTCCTCCCGGTATGGTTGGAGCTGAGACACCTCCCCGGGGCCCCCGGTCCACCACCCATCAGCGATTTCAGCCCCCAGACGACCACCCATCAGCAATTTCAGCCCACGGTCCACCACCCATCAGCGATTTCCCTAGTCCACCACCCATCAGCAATTTCAGCCCCCGGTCCACCACCCATCAGCGATTTCCCTAGTCCACCACCCATCAGCGATTTCAGCCCCCGGTCCACCACCCATCAGCGATTTCAGCTCCCAGTCCACCACCCATCAGCGTTTTCAGCCCCCGGTCCACCACCCATCAGCGATTTCAGCCCCCGATCGACCACCCATCAGCAATTTCAGTCCCAGGTCCAACATCCACACATGATTTTAGCAACTGTTCTAACACCTATCAGTGATTTCAGCACTTGTTCCAACACCTATCAGTGATTTAGGCGCCCGTTTCAGCGCCCTTCTGTGCCCCTAGCACCTGTTTCGACACCTAATCCTATATGGGTGATTTCAACATCTGTCCCAGCACCAATCAGTGATTTCAGCACCTGTTCCAGTACCTTCAACCATGGAAACGACTAGTATAGTCTCCCTGCTTCAATCTTCACTTCAGACCCATATTGTAGAGGGCCCTGGGGCCTACTGCCCCATGCTGCCCTGTTGTGTATGGTTTCACAGCGGCCCTGACACCCAGTGGTGTGGGCCTCATGTTGTGAGTAATCTGACCACTTCATGGTGTCACTGACCCTATGATAACCAGGCTAGACCACTCCCACCTACTTTACCCTGAACCAGATACCATGTAACCTACGTACCAGTTACAGATATGACTTATATAGATTGGCTTCTCTGTACGTGAAACATGAAGTGCTCAACTTTTATATATACTAGTATTCTGCTGGACCTGCAAAATTTCTGCTGGTCAAGCAGAAAGCTTGCCACTGCATATCGGTTCATGTTGGATCTTAGCTGGATGTAGCTGGCTTTATGATTACATTCTAGATACAAATATAATCCCCGCATATGTAAAAGGCTCACAGGACAGATTGTTCTGCATTAAAAAAAACTTAAGTATGCTATAGCCTTTCCTTTATTGGCTCCCACAGAGGAGCAATATTGAATTCCCACGATCGTATTTCTTTAACTGTTAATCTTATTTGAATACTATATGGTCTACCCAGAGTCTGGCCCCCTCTATAACGGGATACCCCCTTCCATGTAACCCATCCCCTGAGACTGCTAGGTACGTGTGTATACCGGCATGTCAGACATGGCCATACATAATATCTCATTCCCTGGGGTCAGACGGCTAAAGTCTTCAATTTAATTCTCCATTTCGCGTCATCCCACACGCCTGCCACCACCCAGTCCGGGTAATAGCAGTCTCAGCACGCCCTCACTACGGAAACACACCGCGCATGCGCTCTTATCTCCTCCTGTAGGGCCGCAGACTGATGACCTTCACGCAGGGCCAAGGTCATCCCGGTAGAGGTCACGGCGCCGCCATGTTCCATGGGTGGTCACGTGACCTAGGTGAGGCTGCTGGTTCCTGCCGTACATTAATGTTTAGTTTATAAATAGCAGGGTACGTCCGTGGGGGCAGAATGGACATTGATAACGTTCTGCTATTATGGTTATCTGGTTATTACTTGTACATTATGAAACATAATCCATCCCAGGTAGAGGTAAACACATTTGATTAATATGTCTCATCTCATTTCACTTTAATCAAATGTAACCGATACGTATATACAGATGAGAGCAACCGATTCAACATGTGAGTAAAAACCTCTCAGCTTTAATTCAATTTAGAGTTTATTTGCGGCCTCAGCAAAAATATATTTTCTGACTATGTAAACACACCTAGATTAGTTTTGCCTCTCCCGAGCAGACCCTCTATATAAATTTTGGTTATGATACGGATGAATGCTATATTCTATCAGAACAGCCCATTCGGCCAATTCACTTATTTCGTAGAGATATCATATGACCCATGTATAACAGTAAAGCTTACATTGAAAACAAATTTCAGCAATAAGTGAAACAGATGTTATTGGAGCAGGGGAGAGGGAAATATGAATAGGTGGGCATGCGCAGAGATCTAGTACAAGCATCCAACATAATATTCATATTATGAACAAAGTAGCCTTTCTCATAAGACAGCAGATTGGTATTTCACCTGGTCAGTTCTCCAATCATAGATGACATATCTACAGCCTTCTCTGTTCATATCATAGATTTACGTCTTTGGCCCTTACTGAGATTGGCTGCAACCAGAGCAGCAGGGGGACTATCTTATTTCTGCACCAACCAATCAGAACGCCGTTATCAGAACGCGCAGGACGGGGGCCGTTTTTGATGTGGAGAAATCAAAGAGAGGCTGAGAACAGTAAATTACAGCCCCCAACATAACTGAGACACCCGACTTTGCAGGGGGAGAATATTTCACCAAACACAGCCGGGCGGGGTGTCGCAGGGAATGGGCGACCACCAGAACTTTATCGGCGCCTTCCCAGCGTGCCCCAGCACTGGCCAATCAGCGACTGCATCTGCCCCCTGGTGGGCCTGGAACGTACTAGTTCGGGGCAGGCCCTGTGAACCTCTAAGCCAGGGGGGGAGGGGTTATTAATATTTGGGGATTCTCTCCAGGCTAGCTCTCATGCGTCAAGGCTCCTGAGTATTGTTGGTTTCTGATTAACCTTTTGAAATGAAAAAGTGATACATAGGGGCCCTTTGGTGCTGAGAATGTTATGTTTGAAAACCTCCCCATCTTTATACAGATAAAGATGTAAATTTTGATTCTTGATTTATCATGGACTGAGGTTGTGATGTTGTCTTATATATGTTTCAAAGGGAATCTGTATGACAGAGGTTCGCTCGGGTCCTCATGAGCAGTGAGGAAAAGAGAGTCAGCCCCACGTTGGAAATGTTTTCAAAATACCTATGTCTCCATAGTCAGGCAGTCTGACAAGAATCAGTTAAGCATTGACAGACTGTCGTGCAATTTGGAAATACTACAGTAGTTGGACTCTATAAGATCACGCCATCTTGAGATGTAAGCCAAGCATCCCAAGATGGAGAGGAACCAGCGATCCAACATGGCGTTGATACCCACAGGACCTATACGGGACTAGCATATCCTGGTACTTCAGGTAGTCGGGGGCCACCACCCCATCTCCTTATCAGGTTAATCCCCTCCTTTTACACCTGGAACAAAGGGACTGATAAGAAATTCACCCATAATGCACTGCTCTGGCATTGGGGGCCTAACCAGAATGCATTGCTCTGAGTCAAGATGGCGGCCCCCCACAGCCTAATGTGCTAGTGCCGTATAGCCCGTTACGACAGAACGTGCTGATATAACACAGCGCGCTGATTGGTTAACCAGAGGAACTAGGCCAAATGACCAGATGTAAGGCCGCCTCTCATTGGTCTAATTATCACCCACATAAAGGAGTCCTCTGATTGGTAACCTTGTCGCAGGATGTTATCCAGAGGTTTTTGCCTTGTCCGACCTGACGAGCCGAACTTTACATGGTGTAGAAGTAGTAGCCATCGCGGGCAATCAGCACTCACCATGCACTCACGCTTAGTGCTAAAGGTGATCAATTCTCCCCTCCCCTACAACCTTTCCCAGGCATTATATGAAAAACCTTTTTTCCATCTTTTTGAATAAGATGTAAAGCTGGAGCTCTATCATCATGATACAAACAGGAAAGTTCCCTCTATTTTGGATGGTTATTCTTAAACAGGAGAATCTTTAAGCCTACACGAATCAACGCCTGACTTGCGCCCGACTCTCTACATTCAAATAACCCCAGGACCGGGCAGGGGCTTGGCAACCGGGGGGAACGGGGGGGACATGAATCCCCCCCCCCCCAAACTTTTGACCAACCCCAAAAAAGGTCAAACCAAAAAGGTCAAGTAAAAAGGGGTCAAAAAGGGTAAAAAATATCCCTCAGTCCCCTCCTACTTTGAAACTGCTTGCCACGCCCCTGGCAGGAAGATATCAAATTTGATGACCTTCTCATCAATATTTCCAGCGATAAAATGTGTGAGAACTAGAATTTCATGGCTGCTTCACATTGATGGGATGGGGGCCCATCTAGAGCTGTTAGTAAGAATGTCAGCCTGGTATGTGGGATAATTGATTCTTCTGGGTCTGCAATTTGGGGGCGGGGGGTGGGGGTTAAAGCTGGGCATGGGGGAAAAATGCAGAAACAATATAGCCAGAGAATTTGTGTGGTACTGTGTGATGATGTGTGAATATTGATCCATAGCACAATTTATCATTTTCACTAATGTAGGACCTATAGCCCCATATGATGCGTGATGTTCCGACATCACAACATGGCACAACATTCTCAAATTTAGCAAACATGGGGTTATATGTAGTATCATATTGATTACGTGATTGCAAATAATATACACAGAGAAAAGAAGTAGAAAAACTGTGACTTGATCACTGAGGTAACTCTCCCCAGGACTCCATAACATTAGCAGGACTCTATAATAACTCTATAATGACTCCTATTCTAAGTCTACCTAATGATTGGGAGTAACTTTGGCGTCGTGGGGAGAGTTACCTCAGTAATCGAGTCCAGACTCCCATTTGGGAGTCACAGTGATTCTACTTCTTTTCTCTGTGCAGGTGCCTATAGGCTTATGGATACTTTGAGCCGAAGACCATTACATGTGAGTTGTGAAATTGCAATAATCCATCTTTTTTTAATACCAAGATGGCGGCATCCTGTGTCTGCACAGTCTCAGGGTTAGTCCACACATCTGACCCTTGCACCCAGACCACGTGACTGCTGCACACATCCGGGCACTGACGCCTAACACACACACACACCTCTGTACGGACTTTATATTAGACTAGGGGGTGTGTGGTTTTGGTGGATTTTTTTTCATTTGGTACTCATCATTGAAAATCATGTGCCATTTCTCCTCGCCTCCCATGTTTGAACTAAAAGTCAAAATGCCCTTTTGAACTCTGAAGTACTGGCATTATTATTTCATGAAGTCCTCAGCCCAGTTTTCATGTGGATGCATTATCGGCCCGATACATCCAAAACAAACCACTGCCTTCTTGTGGATATATCAACCGGTGATGACTCTGAATTCGCTGATATAACCTGCCTGGCAGAGAGGGTATTTGGAAAGATAAGAATGACACAAAGAAAGGAATCTCAGTGACTGCTAGACTACATTGTAATTTGAATATCTTAAACCTTAACACAAATGGCCAAGCTGAACTTCCAGTTAACCCCATTCTCACACCTCGAGGTGGTTTAGGATGTGCAACTACTGAAATGGCAGTGGTGGTGATGGCAGCAGGGAAGCTTGATGATGGGATGGCGAGAAGTCCTTGGCTATCGACGTCCAATTAGAAAGGAGGACCAGCAGGCCGCACCACTCGATGACTGCTGGGTCAATGTTCTCTGCAGGATGTTAGACTATTGATCGGCTGGTTTTACCTCCTGCCCTCCAATCGCCATTTGTCGTCTGCTGGTGCCAAAAAGCGCGGGAAACAAGTGAGTCACTCAAGGTCACTCTCCTAGCCGAGTCTTACATCCTTCAAATGCCATGCCCCTGCCAGGGTTCTGCGTGAAGAGCGACTGGCCATGATGATGACGGAGCAGAAACTGCGCGGACTCACTTCCGGCCGTGTCGCGGTGAAATGTGTGGCCTTCTAGTGGTTCTGACGGGGTTTGTGTCCCGGTGTCATTTGTATTCTCAGCTATCGACAAGCAAAAGTAGTTGGCTGAAGGGGAACAAAAATCAATAGGAGACAGATGGGGTTATTTTTAGAACAGTAGCTTTAAATATAGCACCTTGTTTCCAGTCTCCTTCACAACGGAATTATGTGGCTGCAATGGACGATTAATCAACTTTGGAATCGGCTGTTTAACAGTTGTTTAATTACCGCCTTTCGGATCGTTCTAGATATTGCCTTTTATTGTTGCCAATGTTGAATAGATTATTCAGGGGTTTAAGGAACTGCTTCGAGAATATTTTATCTTATCAGCATTGCTTATCTGTGAACCTAGGAGTTTCTGAGACAATTAATTCCACAAAAGATAAAAGTTGACATCTCTGTTAATTAGCCTGAGTCTGGAACACCCATTACCTCCCCTCCTCCAGAACCAGTATCTTTGCAGTTCTTAAGCGTCAAAAGGTGATATCTACTTTAATACCTTCTCATGTGCCATGGTTTATACCAGGCCTATTGTATTTTCTTGAAAGAGACCTTCTGCTGAGAGAAAAAGACCACTTCTTGACATCGTCATTTACCGCCAATGTCATTTTATTTCTTTAAGAAAGGTACCCTGGAGATTGGCTTTAAAAGTGTAAAGGTGAGAGCAACCGATTTTACAAGAAGTGCATTATCACCAGATGGCCATTCCCCAGGGGTCTGTTACATAATGTGTACCCGTTAGTAGGGTGCTATATATAATAGCGGGTATGTTTTAGCGGGTACAGTAACGGGTAAGAAATTGCAGTGTTGCAGGGTGAATAAAAATATTAAAGGGCAATACAATATCTTGTGCCCGTTAATATTGGTGCCCGTTAATTTGTGCCCATTTATTATGCCCAGAATATGTCCAAAATGGGCAGGGTACATGGTAAAGTACACATTTTTGGGTACTACGTCACAACTTGTCAAGAACCATATATCAATGAAAATAGGAAAGGTTGCATACAACAAAGAAAACATTATATTATTGAATAATTAACGGGCAACAATTTGTCAATGAAAATAATATAGGGCCACACATAACAAATATAATAAGATATCTATGATCACTAGCAGTGCCCTACCATTTAAATAGTGGGCATGGCTGTACGGGCACCAATTTTCGTTCATATTTTTCCTATAAAAAAAACGTTATATGTTTATAAATTTCACTAAATACCTATATGCAAACCTTTATTTATATATAATTATCAAAATTTAGTTTAAAAAAATGGTGGTATATGTATTTTTTAAAGTTAAACATGTGCTTGACAGACGTATAACTTTGACTCATGAAACACCATATATCTTATATTAAAGGGTACAAATATTTATTAAAGACCACCTTCTTGCGGGGATGGTAACACTACACAAATTTATATAGAAAAGACAAATCATACCCTTTTCCCCTAAGGGGTACCATTAATTAACGGGTAACATCATTTACAGCCTTGCAACACTGAACTGCATTTATGTAATTATTCGTACCCGTTAATTCATTATGTAACAGACCCCAGGTTCATATACATAATCTAGAAAGATAAACTGTCGTCTTGAATAACTCATAGAAGACATTACATGATAAAATGTCCTAAAAGGCTGACACCTGTCCCACTTCAGCAGACGACATTTATCAGCTGTACACGGTCCACTTCACCCCCAGCTACATGCACCACGGGGCACCATCGTGGTCAGCAGCACGTTCACTAGAGGTACACATACCTCGATAAACCGACCATCCCCACTTCAGACAAAACACGGCCGGTTGTTGAATCAGCCGGATTATCGAGGGTGCTGAAGTATTTAAGACCGGCTAATCTGTGTCTGATAAACTAACTTAGTCATGGACGGTCATGTGAAGTAAAATTCAGAATGGGAGATTAATGGTATGGGAAAAGAAGGAAGAGGAAGGGCCGGGAGAGAAGAATTGAGAAGGGAAGGGAGGGGCTATTGCATGGGAGAGATGGGATGGGGAGAAGCATACAGAGAGAGTTTGGTTTAGGTGAGAATTCAAACATTCATCACGGTACATAATCACCCTCTCAGTGGGCACAGAATTCAGTTCAATGTCGAATCAATGTCGAATCACCATTGCATCAACACTGATAACCATTTATCAATGTTGATTGATTGTTCCGTACCCACTGGGCTTCACTTTATTTACTTGTGCTTCTGGTTAGGTTACCTAACGTAACTTTTTTTCAAAACAGCTTGATGGGTTCATCTTCTCCCGATTTGAATCACAGACATTGCTCTCCTGTTAGAATAGATAAAATCTGCTTCTTCTTTTCTCGAACGAACCCGTCCAATGTATAGTATGGTGCTCACCTAATTTAGGATGCCATTGGCCTTCACGGTCGTCCTGTATCTTTATGGTCTATTCTGTCTGTGTTCAACAAGACAGGTCCCCCTGCTATCCTCTCTATATAAGCCCCCGCCCCAACCCCCACCTCAACTCACGCCGTAGTCTCTTCACGTTTCCTACTTTCCTCTTTTATCGCCGACTGCACAGCACCCCCTAGTGGCGCGGAAATAAACCAAAAAGTGCCCCTCCCCCTGTGACTCGTCCCAATGTTTCTGTCTTCATTACTCCCATCTTCCATAAAGACTGCCTGATCGCCGCCCCGCCTCACCCAACCCCCGCCACCGTCCGTATTCTGCTCAATTTCAGCGTCCAATCACATTCCACAGGTCCATTTGCTGCGGAGCTGCTCGCCCGCCACTTCCGGGGCGCTTTGGTCGCCGGTTTCTGGCAGGTAATCGGTGACAAAATGGCGGCCAGCGTCTCCCATAAACTGGGTCGTCATGGAAACGAGGGCTTATCGCGCCCCGGCCGCGGCTCAAGTCGATATCGCGAGAAGCAAAATGGCAGGACGAGACTTCCACCGAGGCGGCGTCCACTTCTCCCAGCTAGAGGAGAAATGGGCCGCTGGGGGCTCGTACCGTGACCTTGGGTGTCGTCAAGGTCGGGGCAGACTGGAATCAATGCGGTGGTAAGATTATGGGGGGCTTAGTGGAGGCGCCGACACGGGATGTGATATTGAATGCGATTGGCTGCTTTACTTTGGTTGGCCATGGCTGGTGCTATCTCCTTGCAAGTTGCAGTACTTGGTATTGGGAATAGAGCGGGGTTTAGAGGATAGGACTTGTGCCCCTCCCTCTATTTATCCCATCCCGGTCCCCTTACTCGCAAATAGAAACACTACCCTTACCCCAAGGTCATGGTTAGCATTTAGAGGTCAAGTCCCGCTGTCCTTCAGGTCATTTATTTCAATTCTAATATCAATTCCCCAAGGTTCAAGGTCACAGAGCATCATAGATCTGTTGGGAGGGCAACGTCGAGGAGTCACATTTCATGATCGGTATTCGTCAGTAGATTGTGATGGAAACATCCGCCTACACATATCCATCATAAATGGAGCAACATAATTATCTGGGTAAATTATGGTTCAAACCATTTGTCAAGTTGATCAGATCATATTTCATATGTCCATCTAAATAAATACTGATAGATTCTATTGAAAATGTCTACGGTAATGGAAATACATCTGACCAAAGATCAGATGCCTTCAGACACTTTTGATATTTTCTTTTAGATTTTCTATAATTAAGGAACGAAAGCAAGCTGCGAATATTGCTGTAAAAAGACTCTACTATGTCGCCATGTTTACTGCAAAACGCATAGAACTGTGTGTACACTGAGGCAGGCGCTACCATGTGCACTGAGAGAAGAATTCATATATCCTCAAAACATGACATGGGGAATATGATTATATGCATATATGCATATAATGTATATATGTATATATATATATATATATTTCCATATTCGGTCCATTCGGGTCTGTCCTGGACTTTTTTAGATACAGTTGATGTACGTAGGTCCCGTTTTAGCACAGGGTAGAAAAATTACATTTACTCGGTAAATAATATTTAACACTAGAAATGTGTCTCAAAAACATGCATACCTGGTCAGCATTATTGTCCAGAGCTACTGGTCAGTGCTGCAGGTACCTCCAGTAGGAGGGGGGTGAGTCAGAGGCATTAAGATATCGGACACACCTGGTGGGTGCTGGCACCCTGCCTACCCCCCACTTAAGGACTAAAGGTGTACTGCAGCAGTATGGTGGTACCGCCATCAGGTGCACACCACTCCTGTATAGGGCTGCACTGCTACAGAGATGTGTGCCACCCCACACCCACAGATCAACCCTCCTAGAGGTATGGTTGGACACTTGTATCTCTGCTGCAGGTTGTTAATTCGCAGAGATAGTAGAGTTGGGGCATTCAGTATGGATTTAGATAGGTACTGCTGGGTTCTATTGTTGCTATAATCACAGTCTGAGCAGTGAGGGTTTCGCTTCTGCTGGAGTTCTCCCACTGGCAGTGGTGCGAATTGTATAGGCGGGCTATCCGCAAAATTTATTTACAGCATCCCCACTATGTGATATGATATGTACATGTACATGCAGAGATATGAGCGCTGCTGCGTGCAGGGCTCTTCCTTTGGGTATCCTGGGTATGACCAGTACTAGTCCTATTGCCTACCAGAGATGGACAGATTCATCCATTTCATTTTTTCTTTCTTTTTATGGCCAATAAAGCTTATGTATGTCCATTTTATTGAAAACTTATTTTTATGAGGAGTATATGATGAGCTCGATATAAAGGCTGCCATATTGTTTCAGAGATATATGAGGAGAGTACTGAGGAGTTCTGAGGATCAGTGTTTGGGAGTGCACACATCTATGGCTCCGTGTGGGTGTTCACTATGAGTCTATGGATTATAGGGGTGGAGCCTGGAGGGGGTGGGGGTGAATGAGATGGGTTTGATTGTCTATACAGTGGTCTCTGATCTGGCAGACACACACGCTGGTTATTCCCCAGAGTCCATTCCTGTCACCCAAGTTTTACTTACAAACAACCTCCTTTTGAACCTGACTCCTAATTGTTCTGTCAACTTTTATTGGCTCCGATTAATACTACCTCTGAGGTAGTTTAAACAGAATAATATTTCACCAGGGGAAAAGCATACTTTCCAAGGTGTAGAACCGAGGGCTATTCTCATATAACATTATACACTTGTGCCTTTATCTTTTAGCAAGAACATGTTGTTGCAATTTACTGTCATTTCAATTTATTTGTAATAGGTCAGAGGGGAGGTGTATGTCATGCAAGCTGAAAACAATAAATGAGACATGCGAAATTTACTAGCCATGAAAAGAGCTAAATGTTTTTTTAGAACGTGAAACACTTTGCAAGAAATGAGGCAGCTTAGATAACGTGGGAAATGCAGACCCAAAACCAGAGGAAGGATGTCAAACAGAACGATAGAAAGAAAGGGAGAAAAGAAAAGAGGAAGGAGGGAAGGAAGAAAAGGAAGGAAGAAAGAAAGAAAGAAAGAAAGAAAGGGAGAAAAAAAAAGAGGAAGGAGGGAAGGAAGAAAAGGAAGGAAGAGAGAAAGAAAGAAAGAAATGCGTGAATTAAGGATAAACACAGAATAACAATTATTAAACCGGGGGATCCGTGAAGAGGAGCTGGCTGTGTCTCACCAACTTGGGCCAATGTTTTCGTCTATGATCGGGTGCCATCTATGATCGGGTGCCGTCTATGATCGGGTGCCGTCTATGATCGGGTGCCGTCTATGATCGGGTAGCAGGGAAACCTCTATGTATGGGCCCCTATAGGTGAATTGTCTTATTTTTTCCAGAACAGTATTTCCATAAACTTTTTTGATCCCCTAACATATCACAGTATAAAAAACACAAAAAAAATAACTTTTTTATATAACCGGTCATAGACGATGCCCGGTCATAGACGGCACCCGGTCATAGACGGCACCCGGTCATAGACGGCACCCGGTCATAGACGAAAACATTGGCCCAAGTTGTTGAGACACAGCCAGCAATGTTGAAATACTAGAATTTAGGAAATAGAATGCATGAGGGAAGAAACAGAAAAACAAGCATGCAGCACTGAATGTACCACATGAGTATCGGAGTGGCACAAACTCTAGAAGGTGTGGAGGGCGGGGGACGACAGTCTAAGGGCCGAAGGAATGAAAAAGATATACAAGTGTATCATAAATAAATGAATGGGTGAACGATCGGGCGAATTGAAAAAAGAACCATTGAGCAACAAAACGATGATAGTAGTATAGTATGTATCGGAACGGGACTATAGTTAAGTACTGTTTATTACTCAATCGACCTGCAGCCAATCAGAGGCCTCCCTTTTGGCGGGAAATTCAAAAGCAGCCAATGAGAGGCCTCCCTTTTGGCGGGAAATTCAAATAGGTCACGTGACCGGAAGTGACCTACTTCCGGTCACGTGACCTTTGGGCGGGAAATTCAAATAGGTCACGTGACCGGAAGTGACCTACTTAAGAGGGTCACGTGACCACCATGTTGGCGGGAAATTCAAATAGGTCACGTGACTGGAAGTGACCTACTTAAGGGGGTCACGTGACTACTAGGTTGGCGTGAATTTCAAAATAAGTCACTTGAGATTTTTATGGATAAATAAATTTAAAAAAAGAAAAAGCAAGCTGAAAGCTTGCTAAAAAATAATTTAAAAATGTGGCTCTTTTTTTTTAGGGGGGGGAGGGGCACTCTGGGGGGCACTCTTTAAGATGCATGGGGGGGGAGGGGGGGAGGGGGGGGAGGGGGGGGAGGGGGGGGAGGGGGGAGGGGAGGGGAAGGGTTTTTAAGAGTGAGACTCGCCTCTCTGCCCTCTCTTTTAGAGGGCAGAGAGGCGAGTCTACTGGTTCGTCTACTTACAATGAAATGTATCATGATTGCGTTTATGATGATGTACATCTCTTGCTGGCCAGACTTTCAAGCAAATTTGCCAAAGTCCAGCCCGTTATTGAATGTCCGGCCTAGCCTGACCCTCAGTAGAACAGTCCTTGACCCATCTATTATAGTCCAGCAGCGCCTGACCCTTGTATGAGAGTAGTATTGGCGACATTGGCTGACTCTGATATTTACCTGTGTGTACGGAGGGAGGAGAGGGTTCACAGCCACAGCTCTCTTAAGGCAAAGCTTGCGCTTATAGAGCACTACTAGTGGAGGTCTGGATGAGGAGGCTATGGCGGTTGTCTTCAAAAAAAATAATAAAATAGCCATGGCGCATGTCGATGTCGCTTAATTATGCTCATATCTCATGTCGATTTTAAGAATTGCTCATGTCACCTGTCACTATATTTTTCAAGCTTCATGTCAAATGTCACTAGGCCTCATGTCGAATGTCGATTCTAAGAAACAGGTATGTCACTATCTCGAATTTAGCGGTCCACACTGCCGCTGCGGCTGCTGCTGCTGCTGCTGCTGCTGTTGCTGCTGCTGATTTGCTGTTGCTGCTGCTGTCGGTGCTGCTGCTTGTGCTGCTCGTGCAGTTGCTGCAGCTGCTGACAGCTGCTGCTGCTTGTGCTGCTCGTGCAGCTGCTGCAGTTGCTGACGATGTCACGGATGCTGTTGACAGATGCTGCTGCTTGTGCTACTCGTGCAGCTGCTGCTGCTGCTGCTGCTGCTGACGATGTCACGGATGCTGCTGACAGATGCTGCTGCTTGTGCTGCTTGTGCAGCTGCTGCAGCAGCTGCTGCTTGTGCTGCTCGTGCTGCTGCTGCTGACGATGTCACGGATGCTGCTGACAGATGCTGCTGCTTGTGCTGCACGAGACCGAGTAGCCGCTATTACTAATGCTACTAATACTAGTATGAGAAAATACATTTAGTCAGTCGATTAAATCAAGGAGGTTTTCTGACTTCAGTGGATCGTTTAGCCATCGGCCACAGGCAAAACTTGAAACCATTTTATACATGGGGCAATTGGCAGAGTCGAAACATGTTGGTACGATGGGGTCGATCATGTTCATCATCAGTTCAGGCAAAGGAAGTGTGTCGACAGCACGCGAAAACTTCATGTCCGGATGTTTCAACACAAGACCTTTTATCACACTCACACAGCTGCTTTGAAGAGTGAATCCTTGACCAAACTTGAGCTTTTCCAACACAGCTTTGGCCTCCTTCTGTGCAGTAAGGGATCTCTCTTTCGGGGTCATCGCAGTGCTGGCTAGCATGTCCTCAAAGTCTTTAACATAATGTTCCAACGGGCTACAAATGATGTACTCCAGATCATCGTCCGCATATGTCGTCTCCTCGCACCATATTGTGTCTTCTCCTGTTTCGAATTCCGTCATTTTCTGAACAATCTCCTCGTGAGTGCGTTGCATATATCGAAGCTCCTTCAAAGACCAGATAACTTGTATGCCGAAGCCTGAAAAACCTGAAGGAATTTCACCACTACAGTCAGGCCAACTATACGGAGCTAAGAAAAATAGCTCCAACAAAATTTTCTCCCTCTGTCCAAATGAAACTACTTCCGTTCCGATGAAGTTGAAGCATGCTTCTATCCATTGCTCCTTGGTGACGTCCTTCCAATGTTTCTTTACCTCACATGCATCATAGGGCACTGTTTCTCTTCCTGCTTCTAGTGGGAGTTGCTTTTTCTTTCTTGGACTCATTTGGAGAGTTTCGATGCTCTGTAGCGTCGACACTTCGATAAGAAAAGAAGCTGTAAAGGTAGAAATAACCCTCATAACATGCTGAGCGAGCGTGGAGTGGACGATGCTACGATGATGAAGGGCGGGTCGAGAAAGTGTGATGGGTGAGAGCGGCGTTTCACTCCTTATGTACCCTGTCCTAGATAATCCTCTTAAACGGCTGAAAAGACTCTCTCAGTACAGAGTCTCTACTCAATTAAGTGATCTGTTAAGTAAGTTTTCACATGCTACTTGACTACTGCAGGTGGGTTTAGACTTAAGCAGCTTAGTGCACACACGTGTCTGTTAGAAAGCTACCTGCACACCTGCCTTCCTTTTTCACTAGTATTTACCCCTTGCCGACTTATAAGGCGCCTATACACGTGTCAGCCTCCTTATATACGTCTTCTTGCTTCTAGAGCTAAGCTACTTACCGTCGTTTTCAGCTGCCGCAGGCTGACTGGCAGCTATTTAAAAGAGAATACCCGTTACCTGTATAACGGATCAGGAGGTTATGAGATTAGAGTGTGTATACAAAAAAAGCTACAGGGGGCATGTGTCTGTCTGTGAGGTAGAGACGAGTCCATGTGGTAAGCGACTTAAGTGTAAAACAAAAAGCACCTCCTCTTGCCGCGGTGAGTGGAGCGGACGGCGGCTGGCTAGTTGAATAAGCGTCAGCTTAGAAGATAATCCGTCCACGGGCTGGCGCGTCACACCTGTCGTTAATCACCCCCTGTAGACTTTGTATACACAGTTGACCTGGCTTTATCTCTTCACCAGCTATAATCCCATATACATGTAGCGCACGTTACACTTGTTATCTGTCTTTTCATGCTGATGGATTAGGGGTGGAAGGGGTCCAGGTGAAAAGCAATTTGATTCCTCTCTGGAAGAGGGTGGGGCTCTAGGTGAAAACAAGCTTAGAAGATCCAGATTAGCCGCTCTCTCAGCTATATAAAGAGCCTCAATTTTTAATCTCTGCCCACTTCGTCTTGTTGTACACTATCAGTCACGAGGCAGACGCTCGAAGTAGCAGATGTTTGCAGTATGGTTTATACAGAGGTTACCTGCTAATAGGATTTTGTCAGAATAGGGTGAGTTGCTCTTAAAATGACCATTTTAAATGGGTTGTTAATATGGTATCTGATGTTAATGAGCTAACACCTAACATTGAGGATTATGACCTCCCAGAGGGGCGTCTCGCCAAATTCTCCGGTCTTGACTATAGGCTTAACTGTCTAAAGACTGTGGAGCACGTTAATGGGCGGTCTCCTTACTAATTTCACTTGACCAGGCCGGCAGGGTCAACTAGTCTAGGTAATTACAACCACAAGGGCGGCTACTCAACATCCAAGTGGACCTACTACTACGAGATTGTCTTTTGACCACTCTGCTGCCGCCTGCTGGTCTGGCGATTACATGCTCTAGTATAGTTCTCCGCTCTTTTCGTCAGATGGCGCCACAATAGGGTTTTTGTACATTTCCACGATACTCGCGAACATTTTAAACGCATAATGACCTATAATAAGCAACAAAGCACACTTCTAATATATTGAATATAAGAAACATGTCAACGTTGTGTATTTCTGATAGAATGAGGCAGATTCTTTGAAATATCAACTAAGCTATAGCGAGATTGAAAATACTACACCATAACTAAAGCGATATAAACGCTATATAAAGTCAGAACTTCTCACGGAACGGCATCTGCAACGGATCACTCAACCATTCGTCCTCGAATGCCACACAGGGCTCCTGTCCAACAGGACTTTGAGCCTTGACGCTTTTGAGGGAGGTTTGATCTTATGTTGCTTAACATGTGGTGTAATTAATCAACACCGCGGCCCCTCTTTAGGGGCCACACAATAAACAAAGAATAAAAAAGGGTAAGCCTTAAGTTTAAAGTGAATCTCCCAGGATTTTGGCGAGGCCGACAAAGGGGGAGGTAACAGATTTACACTGCAGGAGACTATACGCAAACCTTGATACTCTCAGAGGGGAGCCCCATATTGCGGGCCTGTGGTCAGATCTATCACCTCCAGGGTGCAGTCTGCATGTCATAAATGACCACCACAGACATTGGGATATAATGTTAATCCTACTCCAGGGTCTCCATAATTAGCGGGGCTCGCCTTGAGATGGGAAATTCACTACAGCACTATCTGTCGTTGAAAATGGTGCTCGTGTAGAGTCGGGATGATGTACCAAAAGAGCATTTTATACACAATGATACCCTTGTACAAATGCGTATACCTAGTAGGCTGTGTGTTATCATCAAATCTAAGAGGGTGCGCTATAGTTTTATTATACTTTTATAGACCATTTTAAAATCCGAGCTTAGCTTAGTTCATAGTCTCCTTACCAATTTTCACTTGACCAGGCTGGCAGAGCCAACTAGTCTAGGTAATTATAACCACAAGGGCGGCTACTCAAGATCCAAGTAGACCTACTACTACGAGATTGTCTTTTTGTCCCCTCTGCCGCCTAGTTATTACATCCTCCAGTCTAGCTCGCCACACCCTTTGAGCAGCTCCATTGCCTCGGTAAAAGTGTAGGGGTGTGCTTTCCACCTTCAGTCATCCATAGATTCGATCACCATCACCCCCCTTGAAATGACCTCAGCTGTTAATTAGGGCGTAAAGCAGCCCAACAACCAACCAAGTCCCTGTCAAAGATGTGAATAACGAACGCGCTAGTATAGTTCCCCGCTCTTTCGTCAGATGGCGCCACAATAGGGGTTTTGTACATTCCTACGATGCTCGCGAGCATTTCAACGCATAATGAGCTATATAGGCAACAAAGCGCGCTTCTAATATATTAAAATATAAAAACAATTCAATATTGTGTATTTCTGATAGAAATGAGGCGGTTTCCTTAAATACCAACTAAAATATAGCGAGATGAAAAATACCACACCATATCTAAGGCTTTATAAAAAGCTATAGAAAGTCAGAACCTCACACGGATCGGTATTCTGTCTGCAACGGATCACCCCTGACCCACTGGTCCTCGCATGCCACACACGGCTCTGCCGTGTTTGTGCTTTGAGGTATCACCCATCAAGTGATCCATGCTGCCCAACATGAGGCGTAATTAATTACGCTGATGTTGCATAGCACAGCGGCAGCATCTAACTAACTCTAAGGAGTTAGTCGGCCCCTCTTTAGGGGCCACACAATAAACAAAGAATACCCTGAATCTGGGACCTGCGGGCGAAGGCCCCAACTGTGAAGTCATTATTGGCCACATTGGTAATATCAATTAAAACTTTAGACAACACCCACCTTAAGTATCATTAACGGACAATATCAATAAACTAAGCATCCTCTTGGTTACCACATTTAGCACAAATTTTACAACTCACAGGGGCCACCCTTGAAAATAACACCAGCCTCACCACGCTTTTATTGCTCTGCTGATTTCTCCAATCCAAAACATTGGGTATCTAGTCCAGCTGTGAGCTCATTAGGTCAGCCCTTTGTCGGCCTCACCGGCAAGTCCCGGATTCAGTATAGAAAGACTAAGGGGGCGGGGAGTAGGTCTTTAAGTTTAGCGCTATCTGTGTCATTAGACCATTCTTAAAAATCGACATGTGACATGAATAAAAAATTCTCAATTACTGTATAAGTAGGCGCCTCAACTCTTCCTTCAAATTCCGGCCTTGCGGGTGGTCAAATCTAAAAAAAAAAATTCCTAGTAGTCTATGGTCCCAAGAGTCCGATTGTATCAATTACGGTGCCCCTACATTTTCCCCCTTAGTGACACTAGTGATGGGACACGTTCATCTCAAACCCTTAGCCTCTAGAGAGTTCAAAATAGCGCTGCCGCTGTAGTCTGCCCGTTTCTGTGATCAAATATGCACCCTTCCTAATAGCACCCCCACTGGTGCATTGCATAAAAATAGCCCTCCTGACCTCATTTCTTGAGCTATAAAAAAACACAAACCCCTCATTTTAATCACAATATCATGGCAGTCTACATGAATGGAGTCATTAGTGGAGAAAGATAAGAGTCTCTGTTTTCTGTAGCCTACAATATTATGGTGACATTCTTCATGTCAAAATGTAATAAATAAATATGAGTTGTTAAAACTTGTTACCATGGGGATGTTGGTAATTGTGTTCTTGAAGACGTATGTGAAATCCAGATGTATGTGCCTCTGCCCAACAATGACCCTAGCCATTTTAAGTAAACCTGTTCTGTCTGAGTTAGAAGGGTGCCTAGGGCCAGAGCTACAGAACCCCTAACTGCTGTGAAAGTGCCCCTCTCCTGCCTAGATCACAGAAATGGGAAATATGTTCAGATGCATTCACCATGATATTTCTGGATCTAAGCAGATCTGAAAAGCTCTCATAGAGATCTATACTAATGGAACCACTATGTATTTTTTAACTCATTTTTCAAAAATTTATCAAACTCCCTACCTTAGCGCCCCTATAAATAGGGTTAAGTACCTGTCCGACTCCCCTACCACTGCTGCTGGAGGAGTACCGAGAACTACCCTCTTTTTAGAAAACTAAGTAAAAATATCCTTCTTCATGTCCAGTTACATACAATGTCGATCAATTTGACACTGTAGCAGCATGTCTCCATATCTGTATGCTGCATAAATGCACAATACACGGTTCTGCACGCACTTAAACCAAGGCTAACATGGGTGACCTATATAGATGTGATACTCTCGTTTTCGGGGCTAGTAGAAATTAGGCGGCTAATATAGACGTTCCGGGTTCGAACCCTCACTAAGTTTTAGTCAAGACGTCTAGCCACAGGCGCCTTAGGCGACGAAAGCGCGTCAAGGCGTTTACAGGGTTCGAACCCGTGAGCTGCTCCTTGGGGTCACAAAAAACGCTTCAACCTTAAAATCCCATAGGAAAAAAAATTTGGGTTTTTGGACTTTAGGCCTGAATTTGGGGGTGATCCCGGGCTGATAGAAAAATAATTCTTGGACGAGCGGATAGCTCTGGATCTCTTTTTATCTAAAACAGCGAAAAATTGATTGTGGTTCCGCCGCAATTCATCCGACGAGGGGTAATCAGCCCCCCCCTCTGCCAATCATGGCAGTGAATTTAGACGGCGCGCAATCTCTCGCAGCCACCGCGGACGGACCAATTAGTCCTGTCGGCATCTTAGTATGGTTCGTGTGACCTACTTAGAGGCTCACACGGTGGGGGTGTGTCCGGCGTTCGGCGCGCTGATTGGCTACTGGTGGGAGGTGCTGTGCTGCGTCAGGAACTTTACCTATTTGGGACGGGTGTTAAAGGCGCACTGAGTTGAGGTGCACCTTTAAGCAAGAGCGCGATCCGGTCGTCGCGTTGGTAGCCTTACTACCCGTCGCGCATTTAACTAGAGGCTTAAGTGTGACAAATGACGATTCTTTGTCGACGCGACTACTAACATCAGCAGCATCGGCAGCAGCGGTAGCAGCATCGGCAGCAGCTATAAGGTGAAAACATGTTCAGACACGGTCGGCGTGTGAGACCTGTCCAGGCACGTCCGAGCAGGTTCGAACGTGTCTGAACATGTTCCGGAGTGCAAGACGCGTGCACACACAGACCGAACAGACACACACAGACCCACACACCCACACACCCCTATGTAGTGTGGGATGTAAAAGAAACCCTTGTCTCGGTAAAAGGGCCATAGATTCGATCACCATCACCGCCCTTGAAATGACCATAGCTGTTAACTAAGGCGTAAAGCAACCCACACACCCACACACCCACACACCCACACATTTTTCTGTATGAGCCTTCAGACCTGAAGCTGCTCAGTGTACGGGACTAGGTTTTGTCATAGGCCCTACGGACGCTACTCAAGGGGGAATAAGAGAGCTGTCTCACCATGACATGGGCTGGCTGTAGTTTTTTATGTTTCGGTACCTACAACCAAACAGCCAGTACCCACCCCAGGGCTTCATGTCGCACGCGGGAAAAGTATAAAGATTCGAACGGTGGCGCCAACTGTCGGAATAGCGGGTACACTACGTCAGTAGTTCTTTTGTTCTCCGCTGAGTGACTGGGCGAAATGTAGTCGGTAGCTCTATTTTCTGTGCACTGTTCTGTTCATTTTCTACACTTAACGCTTAAATAGACCACGCGTTTGTACAAGCTAGCCGTTTTTATCAGTGCAAAAATTAAATAAGCATCGGATAGAACAATAAAAAAATGAGAAAGTAATCCAGCACTTAGTATAACGCACCAGTTTTATCATGAGACACCGAAAGTCTGGTTTTTTTCGGTTGCATAAGACAGTCGACTGAGAGCTCCAAACCAACCAAAACGTACCAGAGGGCGATCTATCTCAGAACGTACCCGACAGGGCAGGGGCCTTCTACACCCCGGCTCTGATGAGCAAGCGAGGGCCTATTCCTCTTTTGAGGTGGGCCCAAAATTGAACAAAAGAATAAACTCAAAAAAAAGCCTTAGGATTGAAAGAGTTGTAGATACTGATTTTAACGAGGAAGTCGCATTCATTAGTTTACAAATAGCCAGTGTAAGTACGCCCATGTATAGGAGAGAGACCTTGCTTATTTCTTATAGGGTTGTAAGATAGTCACATCATGATGCACATCATCATAAACGCAATCATGATACATTTCATTGTAAGTAGACGAACCAGTAGACTCGCCTCTCTGCCCTCTAAAAGAGAGGGCAGAGAGGCGAGTCTCACTCTTAAAAACCCTTCCCCTCCCCTCCCCCCTCCCCCCCCCTCCCCCCCTCCCCCCCCATGCATCTTAAAGAGTGCCCCCCAGAGTGCCCCTCCCCCCCTAAAAAAAAAGAGCCACATTTTTAAATTATTTTTTAGCAAGCTTTCAGCTTGCTTTTTCTTTTTTTAAATTTATTTATCCATAAAAATCTCAAGTGACTTATTTTGAAATTCACGCCAACCTAGTAGTCACGTGACCCCCTTAAGTAGGTCACTTCCAGTCACGTGACCTATTTGAATTTCCCGCCAACATGGTGGTCACGTGACCCTCTTAAGTAGGTCACTTCCGGTCACGTGACCTATTTGAATTTCCCGCCCAAAGGTCACGTGACCGGAAGTAGGTCACTTCCGGTCACGTGACCTATTTGAATTTCCCGCCAAAAGGGAGGCCTCTCATTGGCTGCTTTTGAATTTCCCGCCAAAAGGGAGGCCTCTGATTGGCTGCAGGTCGATTGAGTAATAAACAGTACTTAACTATAGTCCCGTTCCGATACATACTATACTACTGATGATACGAAATGAAGATAGAAACAAGAGTTGCAAATAAGCAGACATACAAAATGATCCACAAATATTAAAGCCCCCGCTCGCCGCCACCCCCCGGCCACACCCAACAGTAGCAGACAAACAGACTGTGTGGTGTCATATCGAGTTGTCCCTGTATGACGGGATCAAGTCGTGTGGCGCCTGCCTCAAGGTGTCGTCTCACTGTCTGTGTCTCATATGCAGCCTCAAGGTGGGCTGAAGGTCCTGTCTGGTGCCACAGACCCCCACTCCCCCCACCACCCCCTCATATCAGTACCGCCCACCCAGAGACCTGCACACAGTTCTATACCACACCCACAGCGGGATTTCCCATGTGAAGCATGTTGTACTATTGCGCTGCATTGCAAGACATGTCCCACACGACTAGAGGGTCATACAACTTGTTCTTTATTTTTTTGAAATACAAGATGTCCTATGCTTTAGGACTGGAGGGCCGTATTCAATGCCCCCATTAAATACAACGTGGCCGTATTCAATGGGCTAACAAAAATCAGTTTTTCCTTCATTAAATGGCTTCAAATAAAAAAATAAACACAAATGCCAACTACATTGATACCGCCCTGATGTATTTCACTCCTGGGGGCTGGGGCGCATCCCACTTAGCCTGTGGCTTCTTGGGATACTGCCCCAGCCCCCACTCGTGAAATACAACAGAGACGGTATCAATGGGCATTGGCATTTGTCTGCGTATTCCGTATGAAGCATGTCAATTGAGCAAGCAATCATACCTGTACATATAAGAGTCTAATGTTAGCCCCTTCCCGTAAAAGAATGTGCTGCCTGTGCCCATGCATGTGCAGCATTAAAAAGAGTGGCTACCATTGGAAAACGCATAGAAAATAAATTCGAAATACCTTTTCCTCCACCAACACTTTCAAAATCACCCTCACTACCACAAACAAACCTAACATGACTTAAGCCAACTCTCAACGTCAAAGAATGCCAAAGAAAGTATTCTTTGAAACACAAGGTGGTAGTTATTGTCTATTTGTGAGTTTAAATGTGGGTTCTTTTGGACACCTGACAATTTATAATTCTTTTGTGCTTTTGTAGACTATGTGGTTTATATTACCTTCGAGTTCTCCATTCCAGCCATCTTTTTAACAGGTATAAAACCTACCCTTAATACAATGACATGCTTATCACCCCGAGTCAGGATCTATATGTGCCATTAACCCTATAAGATGATGCCCTATGTTTCATATTTATTTTACATCATCATGATGCACCAATAGGATACCTCGATGACACTGTTTGGTGACATCATGTTGAGAACTTAGTATGATCAGCAAGTTGCACGAATTCATGCATCGTGATGACAAGAAGGGCAATATGCATAAAAGCACTATGCTGTCCTTAAATGGTTAACACTTACCCATTCCCCACGCACTATCTGTAGGCACACATGTATATTCTGCTATATACATAGAGCCCACACCCAGTCTGGCAGGGTGACAACTTAAATCTGCATGGATGCATCATCGTCACAATATAATGAACACATCACTGGACATTATACATATCTGTCATGACCTACAATCTGACCAATTGACAGAAAGGTAGGTCCTTTCAATAGGTGAGGGCCAAAGAAGATGAGGAAATAATGAACTTCGGTAATTGGACAATTTTGGTGAGTGGTAAATTTTGGTGGGTGGGAAATGATGGAGGATGTGGACACAATGAGGTATAGGGATGACTAGGAGCGACCTTTTGGCAGCCACCTATGATGTGTGTTATAGTAATAACAAACAGAGTCACTCGCCAAGTCCTGCCCACGGCAAAACTACTACTGTACGACGCAGAAATCAATACCTACTAGAGGTGTGACTCAGATCCTGTCTCAAACTATATGAAACGCAAGTCTATAGAGTTTTATGAAAGGTGCATGATGGAGCAAAGTGAACCAACGATGTTATATCAGCAATTAGGGATAACTGATTTCCCTGGTTCCACACTCCAGCCCAAACAGTACCTTACACCGTAATCTATCTGTCTATGTTTTTCTGAGTGGTGGTACTCATTTCTATAAAGGAGGCACTCCCTGCATTCTCAATCGGACCACAGCAGCATTGCTAACCAAAGTGGTCATCCCACGTAGGCTGGTCATCCTATGAAGGTAGAATGACCAAAGGCCAACTGAGTGCATGTCACCAATAGTCCCAGTATGGCATATCCACAATCCATTACATTAATAGTATTTTGGAGGCTTCCTAGACATATTCCTGCCCAACAACTAATCAATATTGACTTGGACTTTCATTTATTACTTGCATTTCCAGGTTGAATGTCAAAGACAGAATTCTCAACAATAAGCATCCAAATTATGCACAATGCTCCGATGGTGAAGTATCTACAGACTATATGACTGATTCACACAACGACATGACCGTTCATTTGAAACTAGACCTCCGGGGACTGAAACATGAAACATGTTATGTATGCCCACAAGAATATCATGTAATGCACACAATGCAAATTACCATGATGCATCGTGGCCACACCCCAATCTCTTTACCTCCATGATCTTACTTATACTACGAGTGTCAGCCAACCATATATAAGGACCTTAATCAAACATGTATCAGGTTGATAAAGAAATATCAATTTTACCCTCTATTTGTATCATATAAACAATAATTGTCCCCACAGTGGGGGGTTTTCTCACCAATCAATGACATACAGTATCAGTTTTTGCTAGTTAGGGCGTGTCACATTGAACATGACACAAACCCTTGAATGCTGAGGGGGTGCTATGTCTGCACTGCACCAGACTCTAAGGGTCTCCACACGCGGAAGAATCAATGTGTCTCAAAGTTATGAGCTGCACTGAAAAAAGTAACCCTGCCCCCAGATTCTTCTGATTAACAGTGTTACGGGTTGTCAAACGCAAGTTGTTAGACCCATTAGGTATGTGCTAACCCAAAGTCTGCTTAGTGCAAGCCGCAGACTAATCACTGCGCCAGCCCTGAACCTGGCAAGGGATCTTCCATATTTACATGGGCCTATGCTCATGTTTTCCAGAATTTGACCACCTAGCCCTGAAGCTCTTGTACATATGCATCAAAATGAAAAAGGGCCCTTGAGGTAGGAAAGGAAATGCACTATATTCATTCTATTAACAATTCTAGGGTTGTAAAATTTGACAACTCTAGGGTTGTCACTTTGAGGGCCCTGGAGCTGCTATTTTGACAACCCAAGCTTTGTCTTGTGGAATTGTAAGCTAGCAGGTTATCAGATAGACATCCGTATCACCGGTACTCATTTACTTCATGACAGTCACGTAGAAGATCTTAGAATATACTCTTATAGGACGACCTTTTGCCAAGCTTAGAGGCTTTGATTTTATCAGTGTGCGAGCATATCAATACATTGCGTCTGGGTGAGGGCATCAAGAAACATGATACAATGTATAAACATGTACCGACAATGTCTACATATGGATTGGTGCTGAGTCTCTTCAGGTAGGAGTATGACTGTAGGTTATGGGAGGAACTGGAGTGTGCCTTTGCCATTCTTCATGGAATTCCTTTAAGGATTTTAAGTTATGACATTAGTCTTTTGTCAGATACGGATTAGGATTTGTAGGATATTCTCCATGCACAAACCAACTTTGTTGAATTTAAACAAGACACCGATGTCGTGTTTATTTTTCTGGACCTTTCCCCCATTCTTAAATGTGCTCAAGAAGTGGACTAGGTTAATGACCATATGCAATGGAGTCTGCATGGAACTTACAGACATGGACATACCCAATTATTAGTACAGGTACATGATACATTAACCCATAGTGATAGAGGGGCAGTTACCATAATGTAAAACTTCAGTTTGTTATCAAGATTATCATCTGGTTTATATACCCCAGATATAGGCTCTGTGCCATTGATCTGTAATCTCAATTTCTGTGTAAACCACCAGCGCAACACCTTTTTTTCTCTTTTTTTTAAAGTAATATTTATTCAGGAGGGAACAGGTTAGGCTCCTTATCAAAAATTGGGCGGTGCCTATATTCTCCTGGCTCACCTCGTCAATATAGTGTTTCTCACCTATACATCGTCCATGACTGTATACTCATATTGATCTATTCCAGTCTGGGATCAAATTAGCTAATGGGGCTTCACTATCAGATGAAGATGGAATCTATAGAAGCAATAAAACGATTGTGATACCTCTTTCCATTTTTTCTGCGTCTGACAGTAGATAGGCAGGTGAGCTGGACGCGTCACAAACTTTACCAGGATGTGTCGGGATCGATGATTGGCCAGCAGTAAGGTCACGTGACCCGGTCAGCTGCCAGGACAGGGCAGCACTGACCAAGGGGGGGGGGGGGGTACCAGGGTGGTTGGGGATGGGGCTTCGCTCGATATCGTCACTCTAGAGTGAATCTGAGAGGCATTTTTATTAATCTCTTTCCATGATACAAACAGTAACAACAGTTGAAGAGTTTGGATGCAAAACGACATGTCTCCATCCCAGAATTGAAGCATATATATATACTGCTTTTTGTAAAGGCACCCTGGGGTCAATTATTATACTTTGGTAACAGAGTGAAACTGAGTAGGTTCTAATGATATGAAAAATAGTATTTCTTTAAAAAATAGTTTGAGGATTATATTTCACTCTCCCTAATAGATTTGTCAGAGTTCTTGTCCCTATTTTTTAGAATGGCACTTATGTCGTTTTGCATTCAAACTCTTCAGTTGTTAAAAGGATGGTCATATGACTGGACATACTTTTGGTATATTTTTGTGATGAGGGGTTAGGGGGGGTTACTACGGTGGTCGAGGATGAGGGGGGGGGGGCTTGGCTGGATATCGTCACTCTAGAGTGAGTCTGAGAGGCATCTTATGAACTTCTTTGATTTATCCATGATACCAACCGTAAATTGTTAAAGGGATGGCCATATAACTGGACATATACTCTCTGGTATCTTTTGGGGATAAGGGGTGGGGGAGGTGGCATATAGAAGAGGCGCTTTAATGAAAGTGTTTCATTCAGCCATGGTGCAAACAGATGTCAATGGGATGGCCTAATACCTGGACATCAATTTGGGTATCTGGCTTGAATTAATACGTTTCACTGAAAAGAGTACAAAAGACTCTCTGCGAAAAGGATATCCTCCGTTCATTTTACGGCTGCTACCAGATTACGGCTGTTGTATTTCTACCAGGATTTCCACAACCTGTGTGTGTTTCTCCCAGAGTCAGCATTTCATCCACATCCAATATTTGTGCTGAATTTAAGTTGAATTTAAGTGACTTCTTATGGGGCATTGTTTCAATCTGAAACAACAGCGTGAAAAACAGCTGAGTGGGTGAAGGTAGCTATAGTGTCACTGATGGAGAGAGGCGGCAAGGAGAGATATCAATCTGACCCCTTATCAAGCTAACAGTTCACAGGGCGTTGGTATCTGCGGATCGATATCCAGATATCCATGATTGCAGCAAATTGACCCATCAAGTCACTATATCGATAAACCCTACCATATCCACCCGGTTTAGCGCAGACCTGTCCTTATTCAAGAGCATGTTCCGTTAATTTAAGCGCAGGTTAGAAGAAGGCATTATGTCCTGCATTATCGCAGGGCAAAGCGGAGACTGAAATCTATAAGCCCTAAAATGGGAGAATATTGTAAATCTGGAAATGGTTTCAGCAGTTGTGAGTGCGGGTTAATTCAGAAGACGGCTATAGTCGGACTTCTACTTGACAACCTCAAGGCTATAGGATATGGGCACTTCTCTCCTTATGTGGAGGTTGTATGTGGAAGGTGGCCAACTAGTCCTCCAAGTCCCGACACCTAGATATCCCTACCTAACACATGTATACTGCAGCCAGGTGGTATTTAGGTGTCTGCCCCCCAGGTGTTCCAGGTAGGAGACCCACTGACCCCTCTGTCACGTGGCCTCCACAAGAATACGCAAGACTGAAAACGAGGAATGGGTCCTGTAGTCATACTGTACCAGGTTGACACTGGTACCCACCTGTACCTGGATTGGATGACCATGAAGCTCTGATTAGACTGACCGAGGAAACCGATGTCATTCCACTGGAATCTATCCCATAATAGTGTAACTTATTCCCAGCAACGACACCAGCACATCCTGGTACACCCCCATCTCCTTATCAAGCTAATCCCTTCCCCTCACACCTAGAACAAAAGTACTGATAAGAAATTCACCCATAATGCACTGCTCTAGAGTCAGGGGCCTAACCACAATGCATTGCTCTGAGTCAAGATGGCCGCCTACAAGATATCCAAGATGGCGCTGGCACCGACTAGCCATACAATGTCAGCAGTAGTATCTTGAGCAGGCTCTAGAACCAGGCTGACTGCCCCCTGGCGTGACTAATAATCCCCACTGTACGTTCACATAAAAGGCGTTATGCTGATGTTTTCCTCGTTCAAAGTTAATAGTCTGCTGGAACGCAGCCCTGAGACGTCACGTCAAGTCATGCCGCATGTTCTGACGTAGTTAATGTTGTATATAGGGTCGTGTGTAGTACAACTCAATAAAAAAGGGCCTACATTATATGTATCATATTGTTAAAGCTCCGAGAGGGAAACAGTGTACGGTAGGGCAGGATAAGAACCCCACTATGGGGTCTTAGGAACAAACTGAATCTGTAATTTCTACACGTGAGAAAGGCCCTGTTTGTCATGTCTGGAGTAAAAATGGATTGAAAAAAGCTCTTATGTGCAAGCTAATGATGGGTATTGTTATCTCCTATCCTTATAGAATGTAATCCATTACACAATGATATAATCTGATGGACAAAAATGAACTTGTCAAATTAAGTTGATAAACTATGTCCTTTAGATTCACTCACTGTATTCTCTTGTAACTCACTGGGCCATCGGTCAGGCGATATTAGTGACATAGAATATTACGTGCACAATATTTTGATAAGGCCAAAGAAAAAGTGTGTTTCAGGTTACAGAGTCTGAAAATCTAGGTAGGGTAGGTGGGATTTTTTTTCTTTTTAAATTTTTTTTCTAAACTTTGGACTGAAAAGTACCCCAAAATTGACTCGCAAACTTCAGCGCCAACTCGCCGACAACGGTGTTGACTTGTTGGCTATGAAATTGACCCTGAAATTGGCCCAAAATGACCTCAACATTAAAACTTTTTCAATATTGGATAAAAGTTTCACACTGACTATGACGTTGACTCATAGACTATCAAATTGACCCTGAAATAGCCCTAAAATCACTTAAAAGATATTTTTTCAAAATTGGATAAAAATTTCTAGGGTCGGCCCTGTTTTGCTAGGTAGTGTCGGGTAACCTGAAACACACCTTTTTTTTTATTTGGCCTAATACACAATGACAATTTGGTTGTATAAAGGCCTCACACGCCCGCTCCACCACCCCCCACACCCGCGCCCCCTCACACACACATATTCACCCAGTCCCAATCTATCCTGAATATTGGCCCCATGTTGGCCCCTCACCGTGGGATCTCCTTGTGAGATTGCCTGTTGGCAGGTGACTGACCAGCCTCTGCTAACGACCCTGACTCTGTAAACTTCTGTAAGACTCCGGCCAAGTCCTGTCATCCCCCACTCAACAGTCACCAGAATCCTCTGACCAGGCTGACCAAGGGTCTCACTCACCCAGCACAGACAGGGTCAGTTTACACTCGTAGGTTAGGCATTGTGGAACATGGATTATTGGGCTAGGAGAGTGATGGTGAAATGTTTGGAACAATGAAGTAGTCCTGGGTCAGAAATATTAAAGGGTTGTTTCAAGTTACACATAGGCCTAATGTCTCTTTTATAATAATTATCTGATTGGTTGTCACAGTTTCAGATCATTCTCGGCATATTTACAGTTTATGCAAAGGTCAGAAATTCAGAGATAAACTATATATCGCCGATAGTTTCAATGTTAAACATTGTATCGTTAATGACTGACATAATTACCCGAAGTTCCCCAGCCATGTTACCTGAAACACACCCCTTTGACCTCATTGGCTGGCAAGGTGGACAGTGGTGAGGGAGGGGTCAAATATGCTGCCAACACGGGTCACGCTGCCAAGGGGGTGCCAAGTCTCGGCCACTTGGCGTCTGGGAGGGGAATACTCTATATAGTGAAGGATATTGACATGTATGACTAAGGACTTTATGATATGTCAGCTGATATTGAATAAAGGTTGTGCTTCTACTGCATTTTAGGTTATTTCTTGCTATAGAACATTAATAAGCAATTTCGAAATGTGTCAATTTGGGAAATAGCTAGACTTTATACTTTTGGAACATGCCTGTGCCTCGCATATGATATGGATCAATAATATCTCTCCATTATAATAATATATATAATCATGAAGGATTATTGTTTACTCAGAGTACTATGAGATTAGATTGAAAACATGAAAAGAATAATATAATGGAGTATAAAGTTATACAGTGGCCCTTTTGTAAGATGGCGTCCAATTCCATAGCTCGAAATACATGTATTCCAAGAATTCAGTTGGCTAAAGTGTCGAAGTGTAGTTGAGTTGAGTTGATATTTATTCATCTTGACTGTGCAAGCTTAGGACAAGGACTTGTCTTACAATACATTCCACAATATGTACCCTTTTAGCGATCTCAATAATGGCTGCAATACTTTATTTCATTTGTAAATGCCATACACTTTTACTATCGTTCTCATGATGATGAAAGGTCATATCGCATTTGTTGATTCATAATAGTCCTGGAGGCTTATTCAGAACAACTGACGTCGTCGTAGGGAACTGGTGACGTGACAAAACCTGTTTGACTACCACTAGTAAAAACTCTTTCAGAAGATGGAATAGTCAAAATGCATAACTGTTCATGTCTGCTGGGAAATCAAATGCATTATACATGCAAAACATATGTAATGGCATGCATTTATACATATATATATAGATAGAGATAGATAGATAGATAGATAGAGAGATAGAGAGATAGAGAGAGAGAGAGAGAGAGATAGATAGATAGATAGATAGATAGATAGATATAAAGATATAGATAGATATATAGATAGATATAGATAGATAGATAGATAGATAGATAGATAGATAGATAGATAGATAGATATATAGATAGATAGATAGATAGATAGATAGATAGATAGATAGATAGATAGATAGATAGATAGATAGATAGATAGATAGATAGATAGATAGATAGATAGATAGATAGATAGATAGATAGATAGATAGATAGATAGATAGATAGATAGATAGATAGATAGATAGATATGATTGTATAGTTTCTGAAATGATCTCAAATTTCGTTTGACGACCACTAGGAATCCATACATTTGCCATGGTGGTCAGCACCCAAAATTACACTTTTGACATGTTTTGACGAAAATCGCAATATGATGACTGACGAGTGTGTTCTGAAAGAGCTCCTGGTTGCTCTTTCAGAACTCTTCACAAGTTCGTGGCTGTTTTATCCTGTGTGGTTTGTAGTGGACAATTGATTCTCACGACTGCCGAATCCGTTCTGAAAGAGCACCTAGACCTATCTAGCCCAGATTTCATCTGAACGAGGGTATGAAAGAGCTAATTTCGTATTTGCATTTTGTCATTGGGTTACTGCTATATGATGTCACCTCAACCATCCCAGGATCCACCTCGGTGTCTGTTCACTTCCTGTTCCGGTTAGACTTCCGGTGGTGTGTTGTGTCTCGGTGTCTGATGTCCCCTCTCATATTGCCCCAGACAATACACCACCCAGTTTCATGACGTCATCTCATTAGTATGCAAATAAACCAGTCATGCGCGTAGAGGCGTTAGGTAACGGGAAGTGGATCTTAGGAAATCACCAAAATGACAGACATTTTTGTCGCGTGTTTGGGTCGGATAGGGGGTATTTAAATACATGCCTAAGTGGAGCCAATCGGGACGTGGTATGGTGTAGATAAGGGATTGAATTTCAAATTATGCTGATTGTAGTTTTGATGGAACCAGACAATGATTACTGTAGAGACTACGTCAGTATGAGTCTGTAATTCTCTGGAACGAGCTATCTATAACATTGTATACCATTATTATTTATTTCTAGAGGCCAATTTCTTTTTTGTGAGTTTTGTTTCTGCAGTTTAGCAGTAGGATTACACTTTTAACTGGTAAGGTGGAACAAAAGGTCCCTCTCATAAATTAACCTTTCAACCTTATCCCATCCCCTCTGATATGTCCCACTTAAATTGTCTTCTCTACACCTTAATATCACTTTAGTGATCATTAAAGTGGTATAATATGTAGGTGTTCTTTGAAAACCCTGAGATGCCTACCGTCCTTTTTAAAGGACGCCTACATATACTACTTTAATGATCACTTAAATCATATTCATATTAAATAAACATAACAACACACAACAAACCTAACAAATTAGGCTTTACATCTGATATGATTGGGCCATGTGACTCAGGACATCGCACCATATACCAGTATACAATGTAGATCGCTGAGTACGGTTGACCATACGGCACACATGCAGGACCCGTTATGGGCAGTGAAGTGGAGTAAATAGGGGAATCCCCAAGCACCAACAACAGATGCTACAACACTGTCTCCAATGGCCACTCCTCGGTTTGGAATTGGATGTGAAAAGATGAAGAAAAATGCAGCATATGCTCCTTATCCCCTACCCTAACATACTGGCCATAGCTTGATAGGACCCACATCTGAAATGTGGTTTGACTTCAAAAATTAAAAGTGTGAGTAGTATACAAAAATGACAAATCACATACATGAACATAGAAGACTAGACGATGTCAAACTGTTTAATCACATTCAGGGTATCCCGGCACATATCAAAGACAGCAGTCATCATTTCCAATGATACCAAGATTAACAGCACTGGTGAATCTAAATTAATGAAAATACCAATCAGCAGTCTCCAGACACAGACACCCCCCCCCCCCCCCCCACCACACACACAGGGAGTGATGAGCCGGTCACCATACACCACCCCCACCCAGTGGTCGCCCACCTGTGACGGCGACCACTGGACCGGTAAATCAGCTTCAGTCCGTCTTAATTAACGAGCTGACTGGTTACATCAGGGCCTAACGCAGGCCTAACAGCCATCTGCCGCAGCCTAGCATTAGGGCCTTTAAGGGCCGCATAGTACATTAATGTAGTATGATGCATTCATTGTCGTGATAAATGACTGCAGCCCTGGCGAGTATCTATAGCCAGTGCTGAATTCAACCCCTGGAAGGGCTGGGATGATGCATGAATGCACCCCTGGATGGCTGCACTAAGGGTGAGGGGCTGCAATAATGCATCATGACAAAAAGGGCAAGACACGTTAAAGAACTGAGTGGCTCTTAAAAGGGTTAAATCTGATTCTCCACCCCCCCTCCCACACACACACACATGTGATGACCAAAGGGCTTGAAGTTAACTTTCATTATGGGTTTGGTGTAGAGGCATTATTTCCGGCTGACTAGCTCTTATATCGAGCAGAATGTGTGATCTCAAAGAGTGTGGGGGTGGTGGGTGCAGTGCTGGATGAGTAAGGGATGGAATGTAGGGGTACCATAGAGTCTACTACCCCCCTTGGACTAGACTGGGTATGCCCTAGGGCCTATGGACACTCTAGATGGGAATCTAGTTGGTGACGAATTCGTCTTGGCTATAAAGTATATCAATAGATCAGCATATTTTTGGGTACAAGCTCTGGGGCCATGCAGAGCCGGTCGCTATTTGATACATGTGAGGCAATAATCTAATCTAATGGATATGGTTTTAAACGTGTTATGATTTCCCGTTGTTATCTATGTATGAGTGTGGTAGAGCTAGATTAGTAGAGTTAGCTTAGAAGTGAAATTGGTCTATGTTAAATCAAAAGTGTAACCAATTCACAGTATATTCCACAGTTCAATGCAGAAAGGAGTTACAAATAGATCCACTGGCTCGCGATCGTGGTGGTTTAACACGACGTTGATTAAGTGCAAATATCACCCTTTGTTCTAAGACGTAATTACCACTTTGGGAAAAAGGTAAATGGGTTAATTATTCTTTGATAAATAGCTGAATTGATTCAGCAACAAAAACCTAGACAGTAAAAGAATAGCCACCACTAGAAGTGTCCTGTTATGTACCTAACTGGATGTATCATTAGCCACCAAACATGCAACAGTAGCACACAATAACTGTCTTCCCACGTCCACGCAGACAGAGCGATAATAGGGGATGCATGCCACGTGGCACTTAACTGTACAACTGCCCAGTAAATACTGACAAAATAACCCAGTACCCCTACTTTAAAACTGCTAAACCATATAATATAACATTAACCATTTATGTTTGTCAATGTCTGTAGAATATAGGTTTGATGAACAATTGAAGTTACAAGCTGACCACAGTAGCATCTATCTCTATCATTTTATTTAGACATTTTTCGTGTATTTCAACACAGTATTAAGGAAAAGTAATTTATACACAAGGGGGAATGAATTCAATAGATGAAAAGGGGTTGGGTTCCTCATTGAGAAACAAGAGTTCTGAATCAACATAAAGTAGGATCTTTTAACCACTTGAATGATACACTAGGAATGGACCAAAAAGAGGAAATGAAGCAGTTGGAGCAAAAATCGACCCCCTTCCCTACCGTGTAGTTAAATAATGACCCTTCCCTTATAGAAAGTAGTTGTGGGCCTGCATGTCGTGAAGTGCCCAGGGGTGTGTGTCGTGCCGCGCGGGCATTAACTACACATCCACCCAGTCCGCCCCATTGTCCACCCTCCGCTATCATCTCCGCCATTATCATTACTATTATTTGCCCTTGCACAAATTACCCTAAGGCCAATCTACACAAATTTTTTTTTTGTCTCTTAATGACCTGGTTACCAAGTCGGTGACTGATTACCTCTCCCCTCCCCTTCCCCTTCCCCTCCAGGCTGCCCTTATTGTTGCACTGCGCTACATGAGTAGAGACCGGAAGTAGATATGAGTTACAGGAAGTGACGTCACAGACCGGACTGACACCTGGTGGAGGAAGGTGTCAGACTGGGGAGGAGCTCATTCTGTCAAGCTGCTTGGTGCTGTCAGGGACTAGGGGGACATGGTGTCACTTTGAAGGGAATTCCCTATGTATAAGTGATTCCAATCTGTTGTTCTCTTGTCAAGTAATACTTGGCCAACTCACCTATAGTTCCCTGCAACTCCCTTTGAAAAGGGTAGTGACCATTGGGGGGGGGGGGAGGTTATATATTGGAATGAAACCTTTTTCTAAATGGACCAATTTTGCAGGAAGATAAATTCACAAGGTTAATATGAAGTTTTTGGACGAAAAACGATATAAGCGCCATTTCAAAAATATAGATTAGGGATAGCAGTAATATATTCCTCAAACTATTATCCCAAGAGTTATTATTTTTCATCTAATTAGGACCTACTTATTATTTCATGGTGAATACGATCTATCAAGGTTAAACCTATGGGAGACCCGTTCCCTAGGGGGCCGTGCAATAACCCTAGGTCGTATTGCACGCTGTGGTCGTATTGCACGTTCCCAAGGGAGGTGGGGGGTCGCTATGGGGTCTCTATGGGGTCGCCATGGGGTCGCTATGCTACCAAGAGTCACGTGACCTGTGCGGAATTCAAAATGGCGGCTGACGGATGTAAACAAACACCGCGGAAGTAAAAAAACATCGTGGAAGTAAACAAACATAGACTGTACATCTATTTTACATCGTAATACCATGAAATAAATACAGAGCGTCATTTAAAAGTGACCTCTTCATTGGTTACTGCACTCGTGGTGCTAGGGCCGTATTGCACTCGGCCTACGGCCATCGTGCAATACGGCCCTAGGCCTAGCACCACTTGTGCAGTAACCACTGACTCAGTCACTTTAGCGTGCAGCTCTGTCTATTTATACACTATGTTACCAAAGTGCAATAATTGACCTCAGGGTGTCTTTACAATTCTGGGATGGAGATATGTTGTTTTGCATCCAAACTCTTGATAAATAGCGATGGGGGACCACTCCCTGAAATTGGTGCCACTACAAATAAGTGGCAATCACCAATTTCAAAACGATGCTAGAACTATCCTGTCTTGGGCTCTGTCAGTGACTCTCTATCGACGATTACCCGGGTCAAATATCCCATGCATTATCTTAATGACCGTTAACTAGAGGCGACTATATTCCTTTGCGGATATCATAATCTACTGTGATGAGCAGCTCACCGTGCACTAGTTCCAGCGAGCAGTTGTATCACTCCGCCTGTTACTCACACACTGGTGCGTGAAAACTGAATACTAAATTGTATTACAGAAGTACACAATTTTGCCTTAAAATGTGAACGTCAATTTAACTGATTAGACAACCTGTGCCGGTTGACAAGAAATTGCAATTTATTAATTATCTATTCAATAATTTATCAAGGTACATTTGTTTACCATAAATTCATAAGCTGTCCATATTTTATCATGTGCTTCTTTTGGTCCAAACTTATAAAATATGGCTCTGTTTTGTAGCTGTACTTTGACCGCCACAACAAAATTAATGATTACAGATAATACACAATTCCAAAATAAAGAATTCAGAATTGGTACATTCAGGACCCTACCCTAGTTGTGGCAGGTGGCCGTGACTACGGAGGTGTGGGCAGGGTGTGGGTGATGACAGCCTGAGTGCCGTTTTACCTGCAGGCCCCGTCTGTTTGACGGCTTACACAACATTTGTTTAATTAAATGTGTTTTTTTTCCTCATAAATAGACAATAAATCAAGATTCTCTCGTTTTGATTAAAACACCTGACAATTACAATCTCATAATATGATTACATTTCAAGATCCCCCATTCACACGTATTCATGAGTTTGTGATAATTCATTGGTTATCATAGTGATTCGTGCCAAAGCTATCAGCAAAGGAGATTTCTACTGCACTGTATGAATAAAGAATATGATACAATGACATGTTGAGTACCTTTTTATATTTTTGAAATGAAGACATGGTAATATCAAATCATATTAATCATATTAAACGTTGTCGTATATTTCATTTAATTGAGCTTAGTCATTGACAATAGAGCATTGAAATATATTTATATTTCATAGTGCAACTTTAATATACTTAGTTGCACGAGCTATACCTTGTCTGGGAGAACCTGGCGAGGCCGACAAAGGGCCTGGTTAATGAGTTCTCTGTGGGATTCTTAAAGCTGTGGTCAATGGTTAAATTGAGATCTCAAATATACCAAACGTCTTACCTCATGAGCCCCTTAATTCCTCCAGTGTATTTAATTGCAGAGCTAATGAGATTCTTCCTCCTCTCCCCAAGTTTCATGGACCACAAAACCTATAGAAGAGCCCAACATTATCCCTCTTGTGGTGTCAACATCGTCACTAAGAAATATCCTAATGCCCTCACAGTCAGGGGGCTTGCCAGGATATGCTAGATAAGGTATAGTTGAATTTGTGTAATCCAAGTCTTGAAGTTCAAGCACTTCACCTACATTCACCCTCTGATCCCTTAGCCGGTGACCGTTTGTGTATGAACGTGTCCATGCTGAAGACAGAACAGTCCCTAACACAGGCTACAGGTTTACATTCAACCACGGGCGTCACTATACTGGCTGCCTTGATGTCTAGTCGGTACACTGCAAAAAAGGTGCTTAGGTCTTAAACATGTTTAGGTCTAAACATGTTTAAAGTCTAAACATTTTACTAGGTTTGTGTCTTTGAATCCTTCTGTTTAGGAATTAAACACGTTTATTCTAAACACCTAAACAGTTATATTGAATATGTTTAGATGTTTAGCATTTAAACATTATGAAAAATTGGTGTTTAGGATGTAAACATGTAGTGTTTAGATCATAGTATATTAAACACATACCAGATGGCAGCTCTGTGGTTGACTGTAGTTTTCTACAACCACTCAAACGTTATTGTGGATCTAAAAGTGCTTAAATCTGAGTGAATTAACTTAAATTGCATGGGATACTAAAGGATAATAATATGCATTGCAGGATTCGAGGGCTGAATGCTACATCACTATGATTGCGATGCAATAAAGATACATCTGCTACATAGACACCTATTTTAAGAACTCTAACAATGGATAAAGCATTATCTTCCCTGAAGGTCTGTTGTATTGACTCAAGGCTGTGTCTATGTTAAAGTAGAGACCTATGTAAAATAGTGATGCACATATTGCCCCAAGTGGGGGGGGGGGGGGGCTGCTAGAAGTCTCTTCAAGACACTATATGGAAATAAAGTAATTTATCTTTTTGACTATAAATATCTAAACACAATAATAATGTACATCCCTATAAACACCACTTTTATCCTTAAACACTTGACATATAAACACATTAATATGCTAAATTCCTGAATTCTAAACACTTCATTCTCCTAAACACATTGATTTAAACACATAAATGTCTAAGCACTGAGCTAAATACATTATTGGTCTAAACATGTTTAGGAACATATTGTGTGGACAAATACGGGGCAGTAATGTGTTTAGGATTGTGTTTAGGATCTAAACACCTTTTTTGCAGTGTAGTCTAGTACTTGGTGTCACCATTTTTAATGATTTGATGTGACTTCCATACAAAAATGTACTGAATCTCCTGGAGAACTGACGTCATACTAAATTCATATTTACCTCTGTGTGAAATTGGTTTGTTTACAACACCTTAAATTTTGAGGATTATATTAACAAGAAAAATGTGGCTTTGACAACAGTCGGGGTTGCCACCTTTATAGGCCTAGGCTATATCTGGTAGGCATATATATGCATGTAGGCCTATATGAAGCCAGTGGGGCCTATATTGGAGGTAAAGATGATGGGGGGGGGTCCTCATGTTACCTGTCTATTTTAAGAAATGCCCATGTCACATGTCACTAAAACTCCAAAAAATGTCCCCGTCCCAATTTCAAGAAATGTCCATGTCAATCCCAATCCATGTCACCCGGTCAATTATAAGAGATGTCAATGTCCCATCTCACTATAAACCCCAAAATGCCCTTGTCGTTTAATAATTATATTTAGACCCAACATTGGCCACCCTCTCCATGGGCAGATCCGGAGGGGGGGGGCGCAGGGCCGATTTTTCTGTACATTTTAATGTAGACAGCTATGCGTCCCCTTTCCCAAATCCGCTCTTGCAGGCCCCCGCCCTATCATCTGACATGGATATCCACTGGGTGATCCTATCTCGGAAACTAAGTTAGGATTAGGCCTATCACTCTAACTCTAAGATACCATACAGATAAATCCCTCCCCCCCCCCTCCACACTCCACACACACACACCATCTTCAGGACGGGACCAAGCGCGGGAACTTGACACGATGGGCGTCCCTGCACCCCAGATAGACCCTAGCAATGTTGTCATGGAGATGCGTCCATAACAACCCAGCGGGGACAGCTATCAGGCGCCGTTAGTCCCAACGTCCCAACGTCAAACTGGTCAGGAGCTTTATTGTATGAAAAGTTTAGGGCCAAATGTCTCAATCATTTGAATGTATTATTATCGAGGCAGCCGCCTAGTATCAAATGGTAGATGTAGGCTATTTATTATGTATTTTCATTACCACAAGCGGGCCTGGCTGCACAGCATGAGGTCACCAGGCTCCCGCACGCGCCAGACAAATCCCTCGCTGTTCAAAAACTCGAGGATTTAATAAAGAATAGTTTTACCCTTCGTGAACAAAAGTTTGTGCCCCCCGCCCCCGACTCTTGCAGCCTTGTAAAGCCTATGGCGTCATGGCTGTAGGCCTATCCATGAAATTATTTTCATTACCACAATCTGTCTTGTGACGTCACAGTGCCCCATGAGTCCGTCAATGCAAACCGAAAACATTAATAGGGTTGCCATGACGTTGCTGCGCAACGTCAGGTCGCTACGCTCCAGGCAACCCCAAAAAATGGCAGTTCTATCACTACCAGGACCCTTCCCTGCAGTCCATGGGAGGACCCATCCTAACATGGCCATGTTAGGGATGGACCCTAACACAGTCCCTAACACAGTCTACAGGTTTTACATTCAACTACAGGCGTCACTAGTGTTGGTCGCCTTAATCTCTAGTCAAATCGGTAATACTTATTTTCGCCATTTCTAATGGAATGATGTGACTTCCATACAAAAATGTACTTCCCCTGCAGCTGGAGGTCCATGACAGGACCCTCCCTAACATGGCCACATGCTATCACCAGGACCCTTCCCTTGCAGTTGGAGGTCCATGACAGGACCCTCCCTAACATGGACAGCTCCATAATGAAGGCAGCACCTCCTGTTTGCAGAACCCTAATTGGATGTAATGACCGCATCTAATTAACTCTGATCCAATTAACAACGCCCGATTGATTGTCTGATCAAAATTATTAAATAGAGGCCCAGCGGAGAGAGTGGAGGGATGGGGAGGTGCTGACAGACAACTATGGTGTTTATGCCCATGTAGATCACTGTGATGCTTGTTTATAGCAATGTAGGTTATGAGCTCTGTGTGATGTTCTATGATGTTGTGACTTTATATCAACATTATCTCATATTACAACACAATATGACACAATTAGCATTCGTTCCATCGTGTTTGAATCAGTTAGATATCACCAGGGCCATTCCCTGTCAGTCAACGTAGACTTAACACAATTTACACGTTCCTAAAGCTTAGAATAGGCATTTCGGAGGCTTGCCCCTTTGAACTGAAATACAACTAACCCTAATTGAAAAAGTGGAATCCATGTATCTCACTCGAAATCATATTCCATTGTGTATCCCATTTTTAGACCTGTTATTTAGCATTATAGTTGTAGATGGTGCCCGACTAGGATCAACCAGCCTAACTCACTCTTTTGAACATAAACCCCCCCTCCCCCCACACAGAGTTATGACCGGATTAACCCTACAAGCCCCCCACTCACCGTGATCACAGATCAACCCTCTCACCCTGTGGACATTATGATAACCTCTAGTTACTACCATCTGCCACGTGGGGGCACCACTGCCGTCACTAGCACATGACATCGGTTACTCATGTACGTCTGTGGGCGTGCAGGGGTGGTCATTGGCGCCAGCTGGTGTAGAGAAATCTCCACACTCACTTACCCCACCTGCATTCAAACAGGTCTACTAATTACCACAACCAACATTCGGTGTCCCCCCCCCCCTCATGTCTCCATATCATATACAAAGCCCATTCACCTCTCTGCCCGCTCACCGTCAACATCACTTTTCAATCCAGTGCAATCCTATACCTTTTGGCCGCCGTATACACGGTTTTAATACGTTAACAAAATTACTATTAACAGTGCCACAAGTATAAGGTAGTATTTTATACATTTTGGATTTGTGAGACGCGTAGAGGTGGATTTAAAGTGGAGTAACTCTGTCAGCACCATGTCGGCCTCCGGCAGCAACCGGTCAGCTAACAGGTCCCAGGTCACCACGAGGTCCGGGAATCGGTCCCGCTCCTCCCTCAACTCCACATCTAGATCATCCCAGAGCACCAGGAGTCACCACTCCAGGGTGGCATCCACATCTAGATCTTCTGCGGCATCGTCAGACCAGGAGGTATCGTTCAAGACGGTAGACAGAGCACCCACGTCCATTGACGGATCTGGGAGCTCCCGGATACACAGGTCACGCCACTCCACGGCCAAGTCCAGCAAGAACAATACAGGTACATACCACAGTCTATCTGATTCTGCCGTATTTCGTCTGGACACCCTGGAGTCAGACGTAAACATCATGAGAAGTGACATTCAGGGTCTCAAAGGGACCATGGACGCCGTCAGCGTACAACTGGGCATTCTGGTCAGTGCCGCCCAGTCCCAAGGTCCCCCCAGCCAGGCCAATGCCCCATCAATTGGGCCTAGTGTCCAGGCACACATGTCACAACATGTGCACAGCCAACCATCTGACGCACACACCGCCCCTCCCCTACCAGGGGTGGAAATCCCAAAGCCGGGACAGCTGCGTCAGGCCGCCACAGCCAGTGGTATCATTGACGCACAGATCAGCATAGAGGAGCTGAGTCACGTCAAATCGGATGGTAAGAACCCTTTTATCTGTGACATTTTTACAACAAAATTGATTGGCAAGCCCTACATGTTTGTCCAACGGGAAGGGGTCAGGACCCTCAAAGAGAAACTAGACATACGGGGGGACATGAAGAGTGGGGAGTACATAAACGCCCTCATAGCACTCCTCCAGTCACCAGCAGCATTTGAACCACAGTACCACCCCCATATGACCAAGCACCTACATGAGGTATCGTCTGACTCCCTCATACGCCCATGGGGAAAGGTACTAGCATGGTCACAGCATGTGTTTGATGAGGTGGAGAAAAGGAACCTGTTCTGGAATGAGTATCAGTCCATCCAGAACGCCAGGTTCCGGATCTGCTACTCTAGCGTAGTCATAGGAGAAAACACTCCCACCACCGTCGGCCGAGCTACCACCAACAGTCAGGCCGCGGCGGGGGGAAAAGTCCTGGTCACATGTCCCGACTTCAACCAGCTCAAAGGGTGTAAGCATAAGGGCGATCATGACATCCCAGGGGTGAAGTTCCTACACGCGTGTGCATTTTGTTTCGGCAAGGGCAAGCAGCTCCCCCACAATGTGATTGCATGCAACAACAAGATGTTTGATTCTGCACACACACACCAACCCAGCGCAAACCAGGCACCTCGCGGAACCGTGGCTGGTAGTGTGTATGTCCCTGCCAACCAGCATGCTTCAAAAAACTAGTGTGGGGCGCTGGGATATACCTGGACGAACCAGCCGCACCCGCATATAAATCGTCTCTGTTTACAGCCAGCCGCCACGTGGTCGGGATGCCACGTGCGTGGCACAATAACAATAACAAGCATGACGTCACGCCCGCGCCTATTGGTCCGCCGTCCAGTCTCGCGACAGGCGAGAGCTCACACGGTAACCAAGATGGCGGCGCCCACAGAAGCAGCACGGGCGCTTCGCACAAGGACATTTCATTTGAATCTGAATGGTTTTTAGACAATATATTTACAAGTGCGCCCTGGCACCTTCACCGCCAACATGACACGCGGGCAAAGGGTGAATCGGGCACCGGGGGAGCTCACCAGGAGCCTCCGGCGCTCGGCACCGGGCCGCACAACACAAGCCACACCGAGCCGACCGGCACAGCCTCTCCCCAGCCGCCGTCACCGACTCACGCAGCCGTCAACAACGACGGCAACATTCAATCCAGACGAGGTAGGCAGCCCGATTTTAATACAATTAGGCAAGCTTGTGAATCTAATAACACTGATGTTGACTTTGATATTTCCCCCAGCGCATTCCGCGCCCACAGACAACAACACTGGCCGGACATGGGCGGCATGGGCTGTGAGGGGTGGGAGGAAATATATCACAAAGTCAGAGCCACCGGGGTACCTAATGCAATGTCAGCACGTATCCCACTACCGACAGGGTTGAATATTCCAGCATGGGAACACTACCTACTAGATAACGAAGACGAGGCACAGTTGTTAGACTATGTGAAATACGGGTTTCCTATGGGCTACATGGGGCCAGTTACGAACACCCAGGGTATAAGCAACCACCCCAGTGCCACAAACTATGCAGCAAGCATTGACAGTTTTATCAACACCGAACTGTCACATGGATGTCTCATTGGCCCATGTGACGAACCCCCTTTTAAGCAATGGATGCATGTGTCACCATTAATGTCTAGGGACAAGAGGGATTCAGTAGAGAGGAGAGTAATCATTGACATGACATACCCCCGTGAGTCGTCGGTGAACGCATACATTATGAAGAACACTGTCTGCGGTCAGCTACGTCAACACTCACTCCCAACCATAGACAATCTAGTACAGGACATCATTTCAATGGGAAAAGGGTGTTACTTAAGCACAGCAGACGTGTCAAGGGCATACAAGAATTTCTCGTCGGATTGTCTTGATTGGCCTCTCCTAGGCATGCACTGGAGGGGAAAATACTACTGTGACACCACGTTGCCCTTTGGTGCGAGAGCGAGCAGCTCCAGCATGCAAAGGGTGGCGTCGGTAATCGTAAGAATCCTTGGCAGCGAGGGAATCAGGAGTCATATGTACTTAGATGATCTCATAATTGTATCCCCAGATGGCGCCACAGCTGAGAAGGAGTACCAAAGAGCAAAGCAGCTCCTACAAGAGTTGGGCCTCCCAGAGGCCGTAAAGAAGGCGCAACCACCGGCAAGACTCGTGACGTGGCTCGGCATTGACATAAATACTACTGAGATGTCACTCGCCGTCCCACCCAAAAAGCTACGCGAGACAATTGATCAAGTATCCAAAGTGAGTAGAAGAAGGTCAATCACCAAAAAGACACTGCAGTCATTACTAGGCAGGCTCCTACATGTGGCTAAATGTGTCAGACCCGCCAGGTTGTTTGTTAGCAAACTGCTCGAGGCACTACGGTCCATGAAACATTTTTATATCAACATCAACAGCGAGATGAGATCAGATCTCAAATGGTTCATGGAATTCTGTACTGGGTGGAATGGTGTCTCTCTCATTCCAAGGACACATGTTGACCTACATATCTATGTTGATGCCTGTCTCTCTGGCATTGGGGCCACAGACGGGAAATCTGCTTACTGGGAGCAGGTGTGCCCCGTGGATGACCCAGTTGACTGTATCAGCGAGCTGGAGGCAACCAATGTAGCAATAGCACTAAATACATTCCTGAACCAGCAGCATAAAGGGTCCCACATTCGTATACACTGTGACAATGAGGGCTCTGTGTCTGTTTTTACCACAGGAAGGGGTCGAAATAGGGTCATCCTGGATGCAGCGAGGAAGGCCTGGCTAACACAGGCCAGACTTGACCTAGCTATATCATATGTACACATTCCAGGAGTTGATAACCAGGTCGCGGACGTCCTAAGCAGGTCCCACTTGAGTGACACACACCTGAAAGAGACCCACAAACTTGTATTAAACAACTGTCTTCTCCCCATCAAAGCCAAATCTGAACTGTTTGACGAGCTGTCACCTAAAATATTTTGCAGATCCAAACGTAGCCTATCTGCAGGACCAGGCCACAGCGAGACAGAACGCGGCACGCTCGGAGGGCACCATGAGAAACAGCAGAACCGGGACAGCAACGTACCTAGCATTCATGTGGTGGGTCAAGGTCGACCCATACTCGGCGCACCACAGCAGCCCGGCGAGGTAACCCCCCCATCAAAGAGGAGGTTCTCCTCTACATACCACCTCACAAGAGGAGACATAAAATTTGTGGGCAGGGACGTCAGAGTGACAATCAAATCGGGAAAGACACTCCAGCGAACTGGAGAAACCAAGACTGTCCTCCTAGCGCCATCAGACACTCCAGAGACATGTATCGTCACTGCCATGAGGCAAATGTGCATGGACATTCCATCAGCAAACCCACTGGACCCCCTGTTCATGTTCAAGGACAACAGGGAACCCATACCCACCACGGAGATCCGAAAGCACTGGGCAAAGGGCCTGGAGGACTTGGGTCTCCCCACGGCAGCATACTCCCTCCATGGTCTGAGGATAGCAGCAGCCACCCAGGCATTCCATCGAGGAGCGTCAGAACTGGAGGTACAACGGTATGGGGGTTGGAGGTCAAACTCCCACAGAGTGTACATCAGGACAAAAACTGACTCAAAAGTAAACAACAAACTCATCACCGCTCTGTCACATGTCTGAATCCAATCACTGTCTTTTAAGCATGCACTACCGGTACTCGTTATACAAACGACTTATAATTATGTATTTTAATTCCCACCATCCCAATCCCATACATTCTTGCAGCCTTGGCACTTGTTATCATGTCAATCAATTTTACATGTCAACTTTTACATACAACTCAATGTCTATCAATTGTACATCGTCATTCTACAATCTAATCTTATACCATACTACTTACATACTGGTATAATAATATATGTTTAATATTGTCAATGTTGTTATCATAGGAATAACAAAATGTATAAGATAAATTTTATTACTCCAAGCGCTGCTTCCCTCCTTTTATTTCTCATACTTAGCTAGAGCGACAATGGGTTACTCATGTACGTCTGTGGGCGTGCAGGGGTGGTCATTGGCGCCAGCTGGTGTAGAGAAATCTCCACACTCACTTACCCCACCTGCATTCAAACAGGTCTACTAATTACCACAACCAACATTCGGTGTCCCCCCCCCCTCATGTCTCCATATCATATACAAAGCCCATTCACCTCTCTGCCCGCTCACCGTCAACATCACTTTCCCCACCCACCCACACCTAATATAAATCAATATACAATATTCATAATCGCATAAGCGTACCACTTGTTATCATGTCAATCAATTTTACATGTCAACTTTTACATACAACTCAATGTCTATCAATTGTACATCGTCATTCTACAATCTAATCTTATACCATACTACTTACATACTGGTATAATAATATATGTTTAATATTGTCAATGTTGTTATCATAGGAATAACAAAATGTATAAAATAAATTTTATTACTCCAAGCGCTGCTTCCCTCCTTTTATTTCTCATACTTAGCTAGAGCGACAATGATTTCTGATGACGTCATTGAACCATGGTCTTCTCAGATGCTGCTCAGCGGACCGTGAAGTGATCTCAGATGGACCAAACATAGAGATAAGGAAAGATAAGGAGAAAGGACAGTCTTAGGATAAAGCCGCTATACTGAAGGGAATTCCATACAGAAGTATCACCCGCTGTTCTTCCATCTGTGCATGGTACAATCAGGGACCATAATGTAACGACTTATTTAATGCAATTCTTTTGTTCACTCAGCCAACTGTGATATATTCATACATAGAAACAAGATAACTAAAATCTCAGGTATCACCAACAAACACATGACAGTTTATTATTGTATGCCCTCATGTTACAATATGTAAATATCCCTAACATGTGTCCCTAGCATTCATTAGAGAATGGAGTGGACCAGTGCATAATGTTATACATACACTGTTCTGCATATTGGCTTCAGTATTATGTGAGACCAGCCATGGATGTTATAACAACATTGTTTCAATGGTTGTGCATGAAAGCGCTGCTAACTACTGCTGTTTATCAACTTTATGTTACCATTATGTGTGACATTGTTCCTGTTAGATGGTCAATACCACCACCACCACTACCTACCATGTATAGGGTGGAGGTAAATACTTGTCCACTGGTCATACCCCCGCTATGGTCATGTGGTGTGTGGTATAAACAATGTATAACAATATTGTGATAAGAATCACACTAAGCCACTGTCCATATACATTATTTCACCGTCTAGGTGGTATTGTTTGTCTGCAGACTGCATGATAAGGGCATAAAAGCTGTGTTGAACAAGTACCATAGCCTACCTAACAAAACATGTCTGCTCCTATTTTTCTACATATATACTTTTTTTTATTGTATTCTGACCGTATTATTGACACAAATAGCTATTATTGTATTGACAGCTTACTTCTTAGCGTTCCAAATCTATATTTCTGACCATGTTACAGTAAGTTTGGCAGTCAGTTTGTCATGGCTCATTACATCTTGAAGTCTAACAAGTTCAATTCAATATTGAATGTACAGTGAGTATAGGGCACTTCCTTCCTCTGAGATATGACCTGAGTATTTAGATATGGCAAATAAAATTTCTCTTGATACATTGGTAAGGTTCGAACAAGGATATTTATGTGAATTTGAGACGATTGGATTCAATATTTCTTTTGTTATATATGAGGAATATTCTGAAGTAACAATCAAGGTAATGAAAGGTGGTTTCAAATGGATCTCTGCAGTAAATAAGGTGTTATTATAGGCCTTATGTAACTCTCAGAAAGATTAGGGAGAACCCCTGCCAAGTAGACCACCTCCCCACCTTCATACCTTTACTCACAAGTGGGCATTATGGTAAACCCTATACAGGTGTATATTAATGCGTATTCAGAGTGTTGATAATAGTATCATGAATTGTATATGTGGTTACTTTGTTCATTTCGCTGCTATTCTGGTCTCTGCTGTGATACTGTTGATCAATAAAATCTCAATTATGAAAAGAGTGCAGAAAGAGTGCAGAATATTCAATCTTATACTGAATTATTGAATGAACCTTATGGTGCGTTTATGGTTGGGCTAGACTGTGAACCTTTATGAAATATGGATAATGTGTATACCATAAACACCCAACATTGTGTAGTATGTGTATTATAGGATAAAGAATGGTCTTTCTCTGCCAAAAGTAAAACTGATTTTGTATAGGAATATACTGAGCCTCAAATGTTATGTTATTCATGTCTTAATCAATTTCAAATACTATGTAAAACAACAATGATTATCCCAAATCTCATTATAACAGTACCAAAGGACTTACAGTATATCAAGCCTAGAGGTGTTAGGAGACTTTCAGGGAGGGATTACAATCTACTGCCTACTCCACTTAGACCCCTGACTGTGGAACTAACTCCATGTATGTTTAAGTCGTCAGTCACAGATTGGTACATTACATGTACTCACCACCAAATACCTTCTATAGGTAGAACCTGGAGAACTGGTCCCTGCCACGTGAATTATCAATTGGAGACTCTATATTCTACAGTATAATGCAATAAGGAAGCTCTTCTAGAAATCCAGACTAGAGGAGATATACATTGAGTTGCACAGTGCATGCAGAGATGCTGGACTATGAACAAAGAGCATTGCTGATGTAGACATGGGGAGAACACAAAAGAATATTGTGTAAGAATAATAAGTGCTGGTTCATGCTCCATACATAATGAACTGGAGACTATATTCTGCAGGTTAATGCATTCTGCGGTGCTGCCTTGGAGGCTTTTATACTGAGCAATACTACCGGAGAGAATTATACAAAGGCCTTGATCAGCAGAAGTCAACGCCAACACCAAGACACAAGAATTCCTATGAATTATTGAACAAAAACTCCTGTGAGATCTATAGTGTACATTAATGCAGTCCTACAGGTTGTACATTCACACCAGTCAATGCATTCAGACTTGAGTTGTGAAGGCAGAGACACATACAGCAGGCTTTGATCGTAAATGCAGGAATCTGGACAAAGATTTGGCACAGTCTGTTTACCTAAGGTGGACATAAACAGAACAGACAGCAATACATGTAATGTATGGGAAGACATAAGGAATATAGTCGCTGTGTTTGTGTACACAGTTGGTGCCGTGTGTGAATTAATCTGAGGACATATAAGGACATAAGGCTTGGACAACACAGCCAAATCCTGTAATAGAAGATCAGAAAGTGTCAATCATCAAGGTGCCAATATTCAGCGACTTGTATTTGCAGCACACACACAGCTTGTTATCCTTATTGTAAAGGTTCTTTATATGATGAGAGCACACCTGCACACAATACTAACCTGGATTATACATTACATGGAGATAGTTCACAATAATTGCATTGATTGTAAATTATCATAAAGGCAGTTCACAATTAGTACATGGATTGTTATCTGTATGAAGACAGCGTACACCAATAAGCTGGCTTGTGGATTAAATGAAGATAGTGCACTTTACTTGCATGGATTGTTCTGCACCTAAGGACAGCACATGAATTGTTCATCAATTTGAAGACAGCAGAAAAGAACCACCACCATGGGGACTGCAGGTAGTGCACACAAGTACATGTCTGATGGACCGTACGGGGTGTCTGACAGCGCTCAATATGATACAGGTAAATTATTTACAACCACAGGAACTTTTTTACCACACATTATTACAGTAGACCTAATATAGGAGGGATTTCTTTTGACCCTTGCAAATATGTACTGATTTAGATATTGAAATTCCCGGGCCCACAGTTATATTTCCGGGCCCACAACTTTCTGAGGCTGTGGGCCCGGGTGGCCCATGGTTTAAAATGTTAGTGTCTACCCCTGTAAATAGGAAGAATTCTTCTGATCGGGTCCACTTTTCACTTTCCACTTTCAGGTTACATGGTCTAAAAATCTAGGGTATGCAGATCAGGTTTTCAAACGAATATACTTTGATTCAAAATTGAGTAAGAATTTCTAAAGTCAGCCTTGTCTCATAAGGTAGGGTCGGGTAACCTAAAACCTTCTTTATAGACCTTGTTCCACTCTTTGAGTTATCAATTTCAGCCATATGAAGGTGGTTTTAGATTTTGTTACAAAAGTGTTACAAATAATTACTGTTATCTAGTCCAGAAGGCATTGTGTCCAGAGACATCTTCTACTTAACAATGCATCTGGTCCCTCAAAGATAATTATGTCCAAAATGGCGTGGTATGTGAAATTGGCAGGCATGCATAACCTGTTCAGTGAATAGCCATACATAATGAGATACAATGCTGGTATCGTAACTTAGGGTAGAAGAGAATGTTTCACCTCAATCCTTGACATTGCCGTACAATACCCATAACTTCACTTCCCTCCTCATCTCGCGGCACAGACTAAATGTCGCATCTATTCCACATCAGTGCCGCAACAAAATGAGAAACCGCTCTCCTCTACCCAAGTCCTCCCGACTTCTCCCTTTTTCAGAGAATATTTGTGCTATATTTGTTGACTCAAAGTCTGAGTCATTTCCATGTCTGTTGGCGCAGGCACCAATCCAAACACGGCCTTACATTCTGCCCGGGACTGCTCCAACGGCCCCAGGGCGACATTATTTTCCACCAATGAGAGTCGCGGGATCTCTTTGCTGCCGAGTCGGGGCAGGAAGGAAGGACAATTTCGGCAGAAATAAGGTGTTTGTGGAGATATAATTGCTGGGGAGTGACTGTGCGGCATGCCATACGTCATCAGGTTACCAATACGACGTATACACAGTTGCCAGAAGTAGAACTCAATGAGCTCTCTAGAGAGAAGTAGGGATAATGAGGAAAAGTAAAGTCATTACATACTAAGGGTTTTTTATGGGAGAACATTATTCTCATGGGCACTTATTTTCTTCCATATGGGTCCTAAGTGAGAAATAGACTCTATACACATTCTTATTCCAGCACTGAGTCCAGAACCGTGCTCAATGGCCCCCTCTCCCCATCACCCAGTGGCGTGGCAGTTGGCCATTCTGTGCGGTACCATACTCAGGCCGCCCAAGTCCCCTATTATCACCCACTTCACGTCACATGCCCCATCATCGACCAATAACACATCGGCTGGTGCTCGACCCTGAGCCTGTATTGGGGATTTAGTGAGGTGAGACCCGTGGCTGGGGTTTCACTCCTCCCGGCCTCCAAGGACACTTTAGGGCGTCCTGTGAATCTAAATGTGGCTCTGCCTGCCCGTTCTGGTCTGTGCGTTATAAGCAGCCAAGTAGCCAGGGGGAATATGGTCGACCAATATGGCCGCCCCCACTGCACCCCCAACATGGCCGCCCCCACTGCACCCCCAACATGGCCGCCCCCACTGCACCCCCAACATGGCCGCCCCCACTGCACCCCAACATGGCCGCCCCCACTGCACCCCCAACATGGCCGCCCCCACTGCACCCCCAACATGGCTGCCCCCACTGCACCCCCAACATGGCCGTCCCCACTGCACCCCCAACATGGCCGCCCCCACTGCACCCCCAACATGGCCGTCCCCACTGCACCCCCAACATGGCCGCCCCCGCTGCACCCCCAACATGGCCGCCCCCACTGCACCCCCAACATGGCCGCCCCCTACTGCACCCCCAACATGGCCGTCCCCACTGCACCCCCAACATGGCTGCCCCCACTGCACCCCCAACATGACCACCCCCACTGCACCCACAACATGGCCGCCCCCCTACTGCACCCCCAACATGGCCGCCCCCTACTGCACCCCCAACATGGCTGCCCCCCACTGCACCCACAACATGGCCGCCCCCACTGCACCCCCAACATGGCTGCCCCCTACTGCACCCCCAACATGGCCGCCCCCTACTGCACCCCCAACATGGCTGCCCCCAACTTCACCCCAAACATGGCCGGCCCCTACTGCACCCCCAAAATGGCAGCCCCCACTGCACCCCCAACATGGCCGCCCCCACTGCACCCCCAACATGGCCGCCCCCACTGCACCCCCAACATGGCCGCCCCCAACTTCACCCCAAACATGGCCGCCCCTCACTGCACCCCCAACATGGCCGCCCCTACTGCACCCCAAACATGGCCGCCCCCACTGCATCCCCGACATGGCCGCCCCCACTGCATCCCCAACATGGCCGCCCCCACTGCGTCCCCAACATGGCCGCCCCCACTGCGTCCCCAACATGGCCGCCCCCACTGCATCCCCAACATGGCTGCCCCCACTGCGTCCCCAACATGGCCGCCCCCACTGCGTCCCCAACATGGCCGCCCCCACTGCGTCCCCAACATGGCCGCCCCCACTGCATCCCCAACATGGCTGCCCCCACTGCGTCCCCAACATGGCCGCCCCCACTGTACCCCCAACATGGCCGCCCCCACTGTACCCCCAACATGGCCGCCCCCACTGTACCCCCAACATGGCCGCCCCCACTGCACCCCCAACATGGCCGCCCCCCACTGCACCCCCAACATGGTTGCCCCACTGCATCCACAACATAGCCGCCCCCACTGTACCCCCAACATGGCCGCCCCCACTGCACCCCCAACATGGCCGCCCCCCACTGCACCCCCAACATGGCCGCCCCCCACTACACCCCCAACATGGCCGCCCCCCACTGCACCCCAACATGGCCGCCCCCACTACACCCCCAACATGGCCGCCCCCCACTGCACCCCCAACATGGCCGCCCCCACTGCACCCCCAACATGGCCGCCCCCACTGCACCCCCAACATGGCCGCCCCCTACTGCACCCCCAACATGGCCGCCCCCCACTGCAACCCCAACATGGCCGCCCCCCCACTGCACCCCCAACATGGCCGCCCCCACTGCACCCCCAACATGGCCGCCCCCACTGCACCCCCAACATGGCCGCCCCCACTGCACCCACAACATGGCCGCCCCCACTGCACCCACAACATGGCCGCCCCACTGCACCCCCAACATGGCCGCCCCCACTGCACCCCCAACATGGCCGCCCCCACTGCACCCCCAACATGGCCGCCCCCCACTGCACCCACAACATGGCCGCCCCCACTGCACCCACAACATGGCCGCCCCCACTGCACCCACAACATGGCCGCCCCCACTGCACCCCCAACAAGCTATCTACACAAGTGTTTGCTAAACTTATCAGCGGATGAATTTGGTGATTTACAGATAATGGCAGGAATTTCAAAATAATCAGGACTTCTTTTTGAAATAGGTGGAATTTGATCCGAATTTCTGCTGGAGATGGCGATGATTGAAATGATCATGCAAGTTTCCTCAGGTTTTTCCTTTGTCTAATGGCGTCAGGACTTTCATTAAAGACATGCAATCAGAGCCAGTTTTTCGTCCCCAACTGGAAGGCAGCTAGATTGTTAATTGTACCTTATCACGTGACGGATTAATTACACAGAGTACCAAGGACCACGATGTTTAATAACGTGCTAAAGTTTTGTTGGTACATGTCTTGATTTCAGTCATAATATTATTGAGTTTGAGATTCGAAATTAGTTTTGTGCTGTATGTTAGCTAGGCTTGGGGCCTGTCCTTGGATACACTAAGCTAGGGTAGTGATTATTTATCATGATGACTACCTATATAATTACCGGTATATAGGTGGATACGATAGCATATCAAATTTTTCAATGATTGGTCGTGCGGAGCATGACTCGAGTGCATAGTAAATTGTCAGCGGATACATCTCCTGGGGCTTTACAGCGTTTCAGCGTATCAGCCTTTCAATGACAACAGCAGAGATCATTTGGTACAAAAAAAAGTGTACAAAAACATACATGTTATGTTCAATGTTTCCCTTTCTGCGTCATATTTCTGTTTACCATTTTCAGTTCATGCGTAGGCGTCAACTGAAATCTGAAATGAATTGGCCGTCATCCCGTGACGTCATAGGCGTGCATTAATTATCCAATGCTAAGGAACTGGATAATGCCCAGTTTTAAGTTCTGAGAGTGAATAACCCTGATATAATTCACATTAATTCACTTTGATTCACAGTAATCCCCTGCCTACTGTCTGCCTGCATCTGCTCCCTAAGTGGAGAGTGGTTTAATGGGATTTGATCTTTGCCTAATGCTATATTCTATTAGGCACACACTAGATTATGAAACAGGTAGCTTTTTTCAAATAGGGCCCCCAAATAATGTAATTATCCACACTCATAAGGACACATTTACTGCCTCCCTGCGTTACCTAGTTCTCTTTGACAACTACCAGAGGGCGCACATAACTGAGCGTCTGTTACGGCGTACCCAGCGCCATCTTGAAAAGCAGGAAAAGCATTCCCAAGCTGGCCCTTACTCGCTTGGATGATAGATGTGCAGAGTGGTTATCACGATGATGCCATAGAAGTAGGCCATCATAGCTGGTATTAGTATGCAGAGAGGCTGTTCCCCACACTGCCTCCCTGCCCCTGCATATGGCATTACATTTTACCAAACTGAGCGCATGGATGAGGCCCATGTGAGAAAGTGTTACCAATATCATGAGGAAAGGGGAACAGTTACTGCACAAAATGGCATACCTCTGCTTGCCAGTGGCAAAAATCTGCAGAACATGTGCTGTGATTGTTACAGTAGCATTGTTGTAGACCTGATTTAAGTAGATGAATCCATAGATACACAGCAAAATTAATAGTGCTGAATTTCTGACTACAGCAACATGTTCTGTAAATGTACAGCATATTGTGCTTTTTACAGTGATGGTATCAATACATGCTCATGAGCATACGCTGAATGTATTGTATGTGGTACTGTACCATTGCAGGTTGACATGAACACTGCATGCTTAAAGTGGAACAATATAAGTTATCCTTGTTAATAGTGCATGTCCATGAGGAAAATGTATATGTATACCGAGGTTACAGGTCCCCTAGTAGGGGGCACCATTGCATGAACTGGTAACTGGCGAAAAAGCACTGATACAGCAATCACAATGGGTACAAGCTGTTACATAATGCCCCCTAAGAATCTTGCAGTGAATGCAGGGTTGTATCTGATTGGTTTATAATGCAACCAGCTACACGCCTATACCGACGACATCGATGTGACAACATACATTAGGTCGGTGCATCAGTTTGTGCAGCTTTAACCCCTTCCCCTACACCACACCACTAAAAGCCCTTTAATCACATCTTATAACCACCCACAATAGCGGCCCTCGTATTTTCACTCACTTTACCTTTTTAACATTCCTCATGCGCCGCTGCCCCATAATCCCCTGCTGCGTCCGCCTTTATTTCCCGGCGTGCATCTGGCGGCTGATTGATGCGCCACCTAGCGGAGACTGCAGGCGACACGAGAAGGGCATTAGAGTGATCAGGACGTGGGGTCCGCTTTAGATAACAATCAGGCCCTGTCAGCTACCCTGCTCCATCTGGGAGTGGTAGGTGTAAGGTATAGATACCGTACCTTCTATCTAGTCTGAGTGTCCCAATTAATAGCACCCACCCCCTGCAAGAGAATTTGTGTGTGAAAATAATGGCCAACCGATGACCACCAGCTGGGAACAAATGGTATGGGATAGACCAGACTAATATTTCTACACTTTTTCTTGCCATATTGTATTTGGAAATATTCTGATTCAAGATATTTTTCGTTAACTCTTAACTATGGTTTCACTTTAAAGTTGACATGAGCTAATTGTATGAGGGAAATGTAATCTGCCAACACGTCAACATTATTCTTCCAAACCTTGTTAACCAGTTCACATGGAACTAAGAGCCTCTGTGACTTTATACCCAGCCCAAACATATAACACATCATGCACTTATGCAATAACCAACATAAAATAATTGCTTTATTCTATTTCTGTTAAGTCCACGGGTATGAGTTACATCTTTTTACAGAATAATTGAACTCACTTTTAAATAAACCCCAATCAGCCGCCACATTCCAGTGTGACCTAACCTGAGAGTCTGGTCCTGATAAGGCTGACAGGCTGAGGACTCATTAACCCTTTAAGGGCGGCATAATGCATTAATGCATCATACCCATGGTCGTCATGAATGCAGCCCTGGCGAGTAAATTGCCAGTGCTGCATTCAAGCATGCATGCTGACCCTGTGGGGTTGACATACACCCCAAGGTCGTCTTGATTTCCATTGTGAGTTACTCGCAGAGGCTGCATTGGTGCATAATGACGAAAATTGTCATATTTTAGAAGCATGCCGTCCTCAAAGGGTTAAGGTCCAGTTAGCAGGTGGTGGGCCTGCTGGAGACGAGACACTGGGGACTGAGGTCAGGGACAGGTGTGTTTCAGGTAACGTGGTTATAGATAGCTATGAATTAGAAGTGTTAAGGAATTGTTGAGTACAGTTTTTAGAGTTGGATTTATAGGACAAGTTGGATGTGCTGAATCTGCTGTCTTGATATTTCGATGTTATTTGGTCAAAGAGTTTAAAACAATCAAGATCACACTGATTCAACATTAAACTCAATCATTAGAAATATAGAGGATTACTTGGATGCGAAAGTTGACAGTGATTCAATGTTGATTCAATGCTGACCAAGGTTGATTTGATCCTAAATGTCCACAATCTATTTGTATTAAGATTATAATATCGTATTCAATTTGACACGTTCATATTTTGGTGAGAATTGACAGCATCGATGAACTACGTTGATTCAATGGAGGTCTCTCTTTTTACATCGAAAGTACATTGACAGATGAAAATCTCAAAGGCTTTCGCTTTAACTGTATACATCTGTGGACATTATATTATAAACATATTCAACGTGCTTTAATGGTCGCAACTGCCTTGCTGGACGCAATATGGTAGCACGAGACAGTGGTTTCCTTTCTTTTCTGTCCTACCCTGGTATATACGTGACTGATGATCAGGGTAGCTAGTGGTGTGTGTATGAATAGATAGCTTAAGTACCTGGCTGATGATATCTGGTGGTATCTGATGGTATCTGCTCTACCTGACATCTATACTAAAGGAGGGGTCTCCAGCATTGTCTCCGGCACTATAGTGTGGTAGGCTTAATACAGTCTGAGGTATGGGTCTGAGGTTTTGTAAGATTAAACTAAGATATATTACACAATATTACTAATAGTGGGTTTAACCATTGTTCTGGCCACCAACGAAGGGTCTATATATACGAAAGGTCTATGATTATGTAGGACTTTTTTTTATTTTACCTTCCGAAATCAGTGTTCTATTTTCCGAAAGGCAAGGTATTGGTAGAAAGAGTATCACCTATATACACATCGTGTCAAGATCGGCATGGCTATTCCATCAGGTCTCGATACATATATATACTTACTGTCCATGTGGAATGCCGTGTCTGATTAAACTAGTTTGCAATACAATACAGGGAGTAGCCATTTTCTGCAACATGTATTGACACTCCCTATAGATGTATTGATAGGGTCGATATTATACATGAATGCAGGCTTTAGTATAGCCCAGGCGATATGTGAAATAATCGTGCAAATGGTCCTAGAAGCGTGAAATCAGACACGCTTGAAGTCCACATGTATAAGATGAATTTCAGAGTTAGAGCCACCCAAAATAAGCATTATTGAATGTGGGGCGGCCATTTTGTTTTAGCTTCACAGAATCTGTAAATTGTCACAATAACCCCATATCTTCGGTGCATAACTGTGAGAAATGGGTCAATTGATCATGTCAAGCTTAAAGTCCATGTCCATATGATGAACCTCACACTTTGAGCCATCCGAAAAACCCATAATATTAGGCACGGCAGCCATTTCTTCTGCCATCACCAAACCATACCAATATACACATAACCTTCATCTGACCTACAAAAAGTTATAGAATAGGGCCAAAAAAGTCAGTCACTCATGTCATGCTTAAAGTCCATTTCCATATGATGACTGCAAGAGTTGAAGCCACCTGGAAAACCCATTATTAAAGCCATGGCAGCCATTTAGTTTTGCCATTTTGTTCTACCATAATGAAATCCCTTTCTTGCTTTAATTGTTCAACATTTTGGTTTATTATGTGGACAAACTGTTCTGTCAATCATGTCATGGTTAAAGTCCATGTCCATATAATGAATGTCAGACTTGCAGTCACCCAGAAAACCCATTATTACACCCATTGCAGCCATTTTGTTCTCCCATCACCAATACATACCGATATATACATGACCTTCATCGGACCTAGAAAGAGGTATAATATTTAGACAAATAGGTCAGTCAGTCATGTCATACTCATAGCCCATGTCCATATAATGAATCACAGAGTTGGAGCCGCCCAAAAAAACTATTATTACAGCCATGGCAGCCATTTTGTTCTACCAGTATTAAAACTCCCATTTTTTTCATTTACCCAACAAGTTAGTATCATGTGTGTAAAATTTGTTCTGTAAGTGATGTCATGCTTAAAGACCATGTACTCATGATGAATCCCATGATGAAATGGGGCTGCTATGGCTGTAATAATGGGATTGCTGGGTGACTCCAACTCTGTGATCAGTTGTATGGACATGGACTTTAATAAATCTATCACTGACTGGCCTAATTGTCACCATATCATACTTCTTTATAGGTCTGATGAAGGTCATGTGCATGTGGGTATGTTTTGGGAGATGTGAGAACAAAATGGCTGCCAATGCTGTAATAAGGGGCATTCTCCGGGGCTGCAATTCTGAGGCTTATCATACTGACACAGACTTTGACCATGACATGAGTCATAGAACAACTTTTCTACATAATTTGCTTACTTCCTGGGTTACTTGATGGTATAACAAAATGGCTGCCATGGCATGGCCACAACTCTGAGATTCATCATATGCACATAGACTTTAAGCATGACATGACTGTTTATCTGAATACCCTTTTGTATGTCAGATTAAGTATTTGTATATTGGTATGTTTTTGGGGATGTGAGAACAAAATGGCTAGCATGGTCATAATAATGGGTTTTCAGGATAACTCCAGGTCTTAGATTTGTCATATTCACATTGACTTAAAGGTGCACATGACTTTTTGTGACTATAATACACCTTGATGTGGGATTACTGTAGGAAATATTTGAGTTGGTTATGCCAAAACAAAATTGCTGCCTGTCCTGTAATAATGGACTTTCTGGGTGGGTCAAACTCTGAGATGCATCACATTGACATGAACTTTAAGCATGATATGCTTGACTGAAGTATTTATCTCAATTTTATACCTCTTTGAATGTCCGATGAAGGGCATGTGTATATTGGTATGCTTTAGCGATCAGAGAACAAAATGGCTGCCATGACTGTAACAATGGCTTTTCTGGGTGACTGGGATTCATAATATGGACACTGACATTGGGCACACCATGACAGACAGAATAATTTGTCCCCTTAATAAGTTTATTTTATGGATAATTGAACGAAATGTGGGTTTTTATGATGATAGAACAAAATGGCTGTCATGGCTGTATTGATGAGTCTGTTAGCTGGCTCCAACCCTCAGATTTATCATGATGTCATGGACTTCAAGCATGACATGTCCAACTGGATGATTTGTCCCAATAATAGGCCAGCATTTGAAATAAATTGAGTTAACATGTATTTCGGTATGTTTCAATGATGGGTAAAAGAAAATGGCTGCTTTGACTCTAATAATGAGTTTTCTGGGTGGCTCCAACTCTGAGATTCATCACATTGACATGAACTTTAAGCATGACATGCTTGACTGAAGTATTTATCTCAATTTTATACCTCTTTGAATGTCCGATGAAGGGCATGTGTATATTGGTATGCTTTAGCGACCAGAGAACAAAATGGCTGCCATAACTGTAACAATGGCTTTTCTGGGTGACTGGGATTCATAATATGGACACTGACATTGGGCACACCATGACAGACAGAATAATTTGTCCCCTTAATAAGTTTATTTTATGGATAATTGAACGAAATGTGGGTTTTTATGATGATAGAACAAAATGGCTGTCATGGCTGTATTGATGAGTCTGTTAGCTGGCTCCAACCCTCAGATTTATCATGATGTCATGGACTTCAAGCATGACATGTCCAGCTGGATGATTTGTCCCAATAATAGGCCAGCATTTGAAATAAATTGAGTTAACATGTATTTCGGTATGTTTTAATGATGGGTAAGAGAAAATGGCTGCTATGACTCTAATAATGAGTTTTCCGGATGGCTCCAACTCTGAGATTCATCATATGGACATGGACTTCAAGCATGACATGAGTGACACACCTATTTTTCCCAATCTTATAACTTTTTGATTGTCAAATGAAGGTCATGTGTATATTGGTATGTTTTGGTGATGGCGATAGAAAATGGCTGCCATGGGTGATATAATGTTTTTTTCAGATGGCTTCAACTCAGAAATTGATCATATGGACATGGACTTCAAGTATGACATGACTGGTTCAACTATTTGTCACTGTAACACACCTGAATATGGAGTTATTGCAGGAAAAGTGTGATTTAGTGATGCCAAAACAAAATGGCCGCTCTGCTAGGAATAATGGTTTTTCTGGGTGGCTCCAACTCTGAAATTGATCCTATGGACATGAACTTTAAGCCTATCCGATTTCATGCTTTTACGACGAGTTTGCACGATTCCACCTGAATCTTGCGCATATCGCCTGGGCTAGTAGACTTGCGAGGACTGCACTCATACATCTTGACGTCAAAGACCATAGTATGTTTTAAGTCCACTATTAGTCCTAGTCTCCTACTATTAATTTGTGGAGAAGAAATACATATAGAGAGATTTACGAGACTTATTGATAGCTGACGATTTACCACTTCAGCCTCGGTCCGTATCCCAGCGACTGGATGTGACATAATCTCAGGTCATCTACAGTTTCGCCTTCCATATGAATAAAATTGAAATTCCAATTCAATTCAATTCAAAAGCAATCCCCAGTTTGATTTCAGTGCATTTTATTTATCTCTAATAAAAACAACTTCGAATAGGTTTTAGTATTGTAATATGATTACCCATAGGTCATAAAATACTTTTGAGGGTTTTGCTGCTCCGAGGGCAGAACAGTGAAAAACAGCTTTTTATGTTACACATACACCTTCTGACGGGAAATACAAGTGACAAAGGAGAACAAAGTAGTACGTTGATCTCTGCTTGCAGAGGGACCGTCATATGGATCATTCTGTACAGAGAACTAAGGGCGTCAGTCTGACTCTCTTTTCAAAGTTCAAATATGCATGTCGCCAAATGAGGGAGTCATGCAATGCTGGAATCTCTCTCAATGCACATTGGATCTTCCTTTTGAAAGGGAGTCAGGCGACTCTGGACTCCATAAAGAGCATTGTCTGGATCTGATTCAAAATAGACTTAATAACCCAACTGCCCCTCCTGGATAAAATAAGTAAATTACGATAGAGGGCCCAAGCAAAACTGGACTCCAAAGGGAGTGATTTTGGCTCCATATCTGACTGTGGCAGGATGTGTTTAATGAGCCTGTCCCCGTGTGGGTCTGCTGACAGATGAGACATGTGGTGCCCCCACCTCACCTGTATCACTTACAGCAGGTGTCACACCCAGGTAGGCTACCTGCCCTAACTCACACAGACAGGGCTATGAGCTGCTCAGGTCCATGAGCTGCTCATGTAGACGGCCACTTTCTGATAAATAATAACCATTTAAGGGCCACATAGTCATGGGCCATCATGTTGTATGAATACTCAGCAGGGCTGTATTCATGCACCATAGCGACCCCTTGGGGGTGTATCGACCCTGTAGGGTCGTCATGATGCTTGCAGGCAGCGATGTTGAGTTACTCGCCTGGGCTGGATTCATCCATCATGAACACTAGAGGCATAGTGCATTAAGGCATCATGTGATCCTTAGAGGGGTCATACAAAACAGCATCAGCTTTCATCAGTATTATATGTCATTTCAACAGTAGTCAATATGGTAAAGTTTACGATCTGCAATAGGGACCTTGTTGCAGGGTGCACTAAGGTCCCCTTTCCCAGACAATGTCACATATATACAGCAACAATGTAAAGTGAGAGCAAGTCATGAGCAGGAACGTATCAGGTGTGTACGAATCAAATTGGGGGGCCTCACTCGTGATCCACCAACATGACCATGTGTATTACCGGTTACACGTTTCAGGAAACGCCAGGCATAGATCGTGCAAAGGGGATGCGGGTCGTTTTGATCTTTTTTTAAGTATCCCAACCCCCATGACATATATTTATGTATATTAATATATTCCCTCAAAACTTCGATTGTATATTAGCTTATTCTAATTATTATGATCATTATTAGTAGTACACCAAACAGCCATATCAATTCACCTTGAATGGATAACTGCTGTCCCAATAAGCTACACAGAGAAAATAAGTAGAATCACAGTGACTCCCAAATGGGAGTCTGGACTCGATCACTGAGGTAACTCTCCCCACCACTCTTATTAAGTGACTTCCAATTATTAGGGAGTCTTAGAATAGGGGTTATTAAAGAGTTATTGTAGAGTCCTGCTAATGTTAGGGAGTTACTTTAGAGTCCTGGGGAGGGCAGCATTACTTCAGTGATCAAGTCGGGAGCCACAGTGATTCTTCTCTGTGTATGGTGTGTAGCTGTATAGGGGATATATCCTGTGAGCAGCTATCTCTGCTCACTCTGGGTGAGGGAGCAGCTCACTGGTCCCTATCCAGATAGGCCTAATACCCATCTGTCTGCCTTAGCCCCGCTTGTACCCAGCATAGATATGGGCATTCTGCTGTATTCGGGAGTACCAGCGGGTGAAGGATAGAGCATGGTAAAAAGGAATCGGTAAATAGTAAATATTTTATTTAATGTAATACTTCTCACGTGTGCACACTAAAGTTGTTACACTGCTCACTTGTGCACGCAATTGCGATACTACTCACTTGTACACAATTATCATACTACTGCACACAATTGTTATACTACTCACTTGCACACAATTGCTATATCACTCACTTGTGCACAATTGTTGTACTACTTACTTGTGCACGATTGTCATACTACTCTCTTGTACACAAGCTTTATACTACTCACTTGTACGCAATTGCTATACCACTTACTTGTACACAATTGTTATACTACTCACTTGAACACAATTGCTAGATCACTCACTTGTGCACAATTGTCATACTACTCACTTGAACACAATTTTTATACTCAGACTTCTTGCTGGTACACAATTGTTATACTACTTACATGTGTACACTTATTTCACTGTTTACTGTCCCTACAAATTGCTATGCCACTCGCTCTTCTTACACAATCGATATGTATCTGACAAACTGTTTTTATGCAGTTGTCATACTACTAACATGTTAGCACAATGGTCGATTAGTGTTACACTAAGTACTATTCTTACACAATTTTCATACTTCTTACTGCAGTTATTAAATTGTCAACTACTTATGTAGTGGGACCTGACTTTTGGATATTTGGTGAGACAAACCTACACAAATAACAATGACGGTATAATTAAGATTGAAATGTCTGGGACTGGGCGACCTGTGTCAGTGCTGTGTACCATGTATGATGTTTCACTGCCTCTCCACCATAGAGTGTTATGACACAAGAGTGCCATGCATGGCATGCGAAGTTATCAAATAGCACAGGTTTATCACACACTGAAAATAATAGACCTGAAAATGTTAGTCACTACGGACTACGTTTCTATAGTCACGTGAACGTAGAAAAAACGGCTATACCTAGTCAGTCACCTATGTCTAATGTAAGTTAGTCATATAGTCAACCTATAGTTAGCCATTAAATCGGCTGATTTGGGCAAGTGACTATGAATTTAATGGTTTCATGGTCTAAAGTAGTCAGTATGACTAATACATAATATCATAATCAATCATGAGAAATAAGGGAAAGGCAGGTCAAGCTTTGTAGTGCTCTAGGATAGGATAAGGCAGGGTAGGGGAGAGGCTAGGATAGGGTAGGGAAAGGGACAGGCTAGTATATGGCATGACAGGGGACAGGCTAGGATAGGTAGGGCAGTGGACAGGCTGGGATAAGGTTGGACAGTGGACAGGCTAGGATAAGGCAGGGCATATGACAGGCTAGGATAAGACCTTTTATGCTCTGTAATTCTAGACATACACTGTTCATGTATTTCTATGTGTAATATCAAAATATGAACAAAATACCATGATTACTCTATCAAACATGAGAACTCATGCACCCTATAACATCTTATGTTGCCCCTGTCAACTGTAACATAATATATAACAAGCAGGGATATCCATAGAACAGTGGTTTAGAAGAGGATGTGCCTACCTGAAGTCCATGGACCATTCAAATTTGAATCCTAACTGTTTCCTGTGCACACATACCTGTGACATCATCAATTTGTGTGATCCACATATAGTCACTACTGACTATCTTATGGCTAATATGTGACTAAGTTGTATAGTCCCCTGACTACGGGGGTCAAAATATGGTGGTATATTCACTACTGACTGTAGGTATTATTATCAGTGCATCTCTGCCCCAGCCTCATTGGCATTTGAATGGAAATACAAAAATATAGTGATTGGGTCTCGGATTTGAATATGAAATATTGATTAAAGGCAGGCCCTGGTACTACTCTATACAATGTTGGCAGTATGTGATGAGGTTGGGGTTTTCATCCTCATCCTAGAAATAAAAGACATCTGGGAGCAGAGATAAAAGAGTTAAAATAACGGGCGAGGACCTGAATGTAGACCGATGTAGGCGACTTTTCTATCTGCGTCACATTTTCTCTTTGTCAACCGCTGGAGAATAAGGCTTTGGGCAGAGACAAAAAACGAGTGTCGGGTGTTAGCACCTGTATGGAGACTGGTGTGGTATGGTATCGTCTTCTACTCAGTGAATACAATTAAACCACCATGAATACCAACTAAAGCACTCCTCCCTGCAGCAAGGTAAACAGGGAAATACCCGCCTCTCACTCACCTCCCCAAGTCTCTGCCAGCCTTCATCCTACCACCGGGGATAGCCTGGAAACATCCCATATCTGAGTTTGAGTTTAGAATTTTAATTGCCAACATGTTATCGTATACATACAAGACAGACGTTTTTCAACAAGATGCCAAGGTAATACTAGGTACAAATATAATAAATTATGTCCATAATTAATTATGTCCAGGTCAACAGTCACTCTAGTTCATGGTGAACAGCAGTTCTAATTGTCCAGCACGGTTTTCAGTAATCATAGTGGGGTGAGTTATCACAACAACTAAGGCTAATGTACTGATATCTATTCAGAGACGTTAAATAACTAGTCTTTCCAGTGGTTCTAAAACTGGCAAGTAACTTCCCTGCCCCAGTAAATATTGTTTCATACTCATTTCATGTAAGAGATCTCAATACAGAGAGGCCTACATCCCTAAGTGTAAGTTGCATTCCCGACAAAAATACTTTATTCCACGTCAAAACAACGTTTTTAACGTCCTACAACATTTATCTATAATACGGAGCCAGAGAGAAACATTCTGAAACGTTGTATAACGGGTGTGTTTTTTGTTTACTTGGTTATCTGTATAAGACCCTTGCTTAATACCTGTATTACCCCAATAATCCAATTCTACTGAGACAATTTGTTCATTGTTAGATGTGTATTGTCTCTCGGAGCTTGGTCTGTACTACTGGCTACTGGGGCATGCTCTGGTTGAAGAGGCCTGTGATTCAAAACTCCATTCGTGGCCAGTCTCTATAGCTGGGAGGTATTCAGACCGAGACTCCCGCTTGCTCTGCTTCAGGCTGTTCTGTAAGCTCTAACCTGATTGGTCCAGCGCGGTCACGTGTCCCCAGCGAGAGCTAACCTGATTGGTGGAGAAATGATGTTTGCAGCAAATGCCTAAAGTGGCCTGCTCTTGGGTGTGACGTGAATGACGTGACTGACGTCAGAGGTAAGCTACGTCAACGCAGCTGGGTCACTGGGTCTAGGTATCAAGTCCTTTGCGATTCGGGCCCTCTGAACCAGGGCCCTTGGAACAGTGACTCCCACATGAGCCTCCCTACGTTGAACCCCCCAGCGCCCCTATTTATAGGACTGAGTGTCTGTCCCGACTCCACTCCGACTGTCGCTGGAGGGCTAGCACGATTTGCGCCTTTAACCTCACTCTAAGCCCTACTTAAAGATCGTCAATATGAATGCTCTGTCACTCATCCACTATTGGTAAATTTAAAGTAAAGATGAATTTTGCCTTTTCACAAGTTTCTAACCGGTAGACAAGCTTAGAATATTGGCTACTGAAAAATAGCCATTTAGATCAAACCTAAAAAGCTGTTATAAATTTAATTAATTCATCTGCTCGGATCCAATATTCCCTGATCTGCCATGACGATGCATTGTCAGGCTTTAACATTGTTAAGAAGTAAGGCTTTTCTTCCTAGTTCTAGTCAGAAGAGGCGCTGTATAATCTGTGTTAGAGAGACTTTGCACTATGGGCCAGAGACGATTTACAAATTTCACTTATTTCTAGGATACTGTAAAATATCATTGCAATAAATATAGTTAAAGTTTACAAATGCCATCACGAATATGCATATAATTAGGAATGGGAGTGTTAGAGTATATATGAATTTGTTATAACAATTAAATCACTCCGGTACACTCAGTTTGTAATAACATATAAATCATGTACAATCATTCTACTCAGAATTGACCGAAAGAAGACATCTATTCTATAATACTCAGTGGAGTTGTACTTGCTAAGAGTAAGACACTCTGCACTCGGTCGCTTTTTTTGTCTTCCATTTTGTCTTTGTATGCTGCCAGCATGACCTGTGGTTCCGTGTTTTTCTATCACCCCTACACACATGTGCCTGAGTCTGAGTGTAGCCGACACAACCGGAATGACTCCATGTAAAAGTCATGAGACGCTGCCCCAGGCTTACCTCGGACACACAGAGGACGGTACAGGTGCTGGCACCGCGAGCATCTGTCTCACGAGGTCACTCTTTTGTTTACTACAGGTGCATGCGCTAAACAAGGGATACTTTCTGAGGACTCTCTAATTTCATATTTACATCAAGGGAATGTCCATGATTTGGTGCAGAATGAAGTCATCTTCATATGTTAATTAACAGGTGTTCTATCTGCCCAATGGTGTAATATAACAAATGACAGGTCATTATTTTAGTTTCTGTTTAATAGCAAAACACTTTCCAACAACTTCCCTGTTAAGTTACTTATTTCTTTCTGCATGGATCCATTGTCCCCGTCAACATTCAGTAGAGTTTCCACAAGGATCTGATTAGAGGTGTGTTACTGTGTACCTGGCGCCGTCTTGAGAAGTTATAGTAGTAAGTTAGTAGTGACAGGCACTATCGATTAACTACTGGACCCCCCCCCCCTCCACTGGAATATAGTGCGCCGTTCCCCAAGGCCTGTGATGTCATTGTAGCATGGTAAAAGTAAGACAACCTTAGTAGACTTTAGTGTATTTTCACATGCAAAATCCCACTAAGCTTAGTCTGTTAACAAGGTTTTTCATCTCTGTCAATATCCAAAGTTGGCCCCAACTTATATCCATTACAGTAACCTGACAAAAATTGCTACAGTCATAACACAGACCCAGGTACTGCAACTGGTAATACACCTAGGTAGAGGCTAATACCCTACCTCCCACACACCACAGTCTACACATGGCCTCTGCTGAAGCTAATACAATTGCGGCTTTGTTTCTAGCGTAGTTTGTCATGGGATGGGACGTAAAGCTATTTTAGTCTATCTTGATCTGTGGAAACATTAGTAAAAGAGGTATTTAGTTTCTATCTTTCACAGTTTCTTTCTGTGACACTCCCACATGATTGATTAACTTTGGCAGGATGCCTATTCTGAGCTATCCTATCTAGATCTGTGAAAACATTAGTAAGAAGGGATTTTTGGGTTTTCTTTTCGTGGTTCTTCAGTTTTGAGATTGCCTTCGGTTGGCACAGGGTTTGGCAGTTTGCCTGGAGGTGCATGTACACTTGTGATGTCACTGATTCTCATCTCTGGAAAGATGTGGCGCCCCTAGAGACAACAGGTGATCTACATAACGTAGGTGCTAGTCCTGTCTTCTCACATACCACAGGTTACATCCTTTATTACGTATTCAGATTTCTCTCACGTTCATCTGTATAGCCCACCTGTACAAGGAGTAGAAATTATATGTAGCCTATCTAGGTGTCGGAACCGGAACCCCAATGCACTGTAAATAGTTGGTGTAAGAATCTACTGTAGATTTACGGTAGATTCTACTGCTTACCTACAATCAACTGTACACCTACAGTAGAATTTACTGTACCTTTTACAGTGTGCCTCATCAGGCCATCACCTCATCCCATGCTCCCATGACTTCATGGTCCCATGGTCCCACTGCTCCATGGCACCCGATCGTGAGCCTCGTCCTCATGGCCTAACATTGTCCAACATTGCAAATTCATAAGGCCTTTATGAAAAAGGGATATATCCTCACATTCATGAGACGTGATCATTATTGATGTTATGTGTGCCATAAATTATCTCCATGTGAACTCTACAGGTTTGTGGTAAAGGAGACATCCTGCAGGCACTGAACAAGTGCATCGGTGTGAGAATAGTGGGCCATGGGGCTTGAAGCAAAGTTGTTGACCCCAGTCTTCTGTTTAGTGGTGAAGTATGTGCACTTGAGGCCGGGACTGGAGGTCACCTTCTGTTTCAGCTAATTATAACTCAATGCTGAGAGACCTACATATATTAAAAGAAATAAGTATAGGTGTACGTCTTTGGTATGTCTGTACATTATTAAAAAGTGAAGTCTTGATAACTTGCCCATTATCCTAAATCAGTAGATCCTTTGCTGTTACTTCATAACAGGGCTATATATGCAGGTACATCAATATATTGCCTATAATAGTGTTTGATGAAACCATTTTCTTCTTACATGAGAAATACATACAGTGTACACACATCGTTCTATATCATAATCATTCATATATCCATTAAGCCAGCTTGGTCCAAGCATATAAAACTGGCCCCTTTTATAACAAGTCATATATTGTTCTTACCCTTGGGCACTATGGCAAAAACAATGCTAAGATTAATTCCGCCCTTTCTCTTTCATGGCAACCCTCTGCTGTGTCAGAAATAAATGGACATTAATCATGTTTTTTCTTACTCATACTTAGTGTCTGTTCTGGCCTGCTCTTTATACTTCGTACTGCTATGGAGAACGAGACCTGCTAGACGCGCTGCCGCTGAGCTCTGAGGGTTTTACCGCCTTAGTGTGTAAAAAACAACTCGGGGAGCCTTAATATTCGCCACACTACTGGAGTAAGGTTATGTGATCACGTTGGACTGGATATTTACAACCTGGCTGAACTCTTTGGAGCTCTACATGCCGACATAGGTTCTCCAGAATATCACCGGTGACCACTGCTATAAGTAAACATGGCGTCAACCACCCTTGACGAGGTGGAAGGCATTATACAAGAACTCGCCACCGAATCGGCCAAGACCCGCTCTGGCCCTAACATAGGAGGTAAGGTGTCGACTGCACTGGACTTTGTTCTTACGGGGTTAAACTCTACAAAAGAATTATTGTCTGAATCAATTGAAAATGCCCATGGGAGGATTGTGACAGTTGAGAACGAGAAAGCAGCTCTGGAGGATAGGGTACGACAGCTAGAGACTAGGCTTGACAGGGCTGAAAGGCAAGTGAGGGTTAATACCCGTGACATTTCAGATCTAGGGATTTCTCTAGCTATCCAAGACCAAGCAGCCAGACGTAGGAATTTAATTATCGAGGGCTTGCCCTTCACCCCCAGAGAGAATACTGATGATATCACCTTCGAACTGTTGAAAAAGATTGACCCGACCATTGATAGGTATGAGCTCGATTACGCCTACAGGCAGGGCGCCCCCAACACCACCAAGAGGCCCATAGTAGCTGTATTCACCAAGGCTTCCACTAGGGATAAGCTTATGACTCTAAAAGGTGGACTAAACAACGATCCAGATGTCAAGCATATACCGTATCGTCGCGTTTTGGCGCCGGGTCTTAAATAGGGGCCTCCCTTGAATAGGGGCCGGGGTAGGAGGGTTCTAAAGTTAATAGGCGCCGGGTCTTGAATAGGCGCCGGGTGACCAATGATTACACTACAATTATTTAACATGAAACAAAATTATAGGTGTAGTTGTTAACATATAGGTCTACAAGTTTCCTTTTAACAGGGGATGTAGGGGATAAGCAGTTATGTGTGAAAAATGCTAACCAATTAAGGTGTCGGGGAGGGGGGGGTAGTAGCTTTAACACCTACATTAGCCTACTGGACTGTCGGACAAGCATTCATTTAGCTTCATAGTGTTAGCTTTACACACACCCTTACATACTGTACTCCCATTCTCTGTTCAGACCACCCCTGTCCTTAGGACAGGGGCTGTTTAAAATGATAGGCGCCGGGTCTTGAATAAGCGCCTCCCTTGAATAAGCGCCGGGATAAAGGGGCACTGAAAACAATAGGCGCCCGGGCGCCAAAACGCGACGATACGGTATATGTGAGCGAGGATGCCAACGCGGTAATTAAAAGGCAAAAGGCTGACGTCTCATCTGTGGCTCAGCTAGCTTTTGAGATGAATTATGACGTTAAGGCAAAAGGTAGAGGCCTTATCTACAACAACAGGTATTACACACACCAGAATCTGGGACGTCTTCCAGAAGAAATCAAGCTTGCAAATTGTCGTACGGTAGTCACTGATACTTATGTAGGGTATCACTCTGAGCTTGCCCCCCTATCAAACTTCTACCCATGCAGGATCGTATCAGGACAATACACTTACTCGTCAGTGGAACAAGGGCTGTGCCATAGGAAGGCCCTCTATGCTGGCGACGATGTTAAAGCACGAGAAATCATGGATGCCTTTACTCCTCTTAAGGCTATGAACCTTGGTAAAGAAATAGACTGTCCTACATGGAGAAACCACGACGAAAGCAACCTTCAACAATTAAATGTGATGAAATTTGAACAGGACGCTGGTCTTCTTCAAATATTAAGGGCTACTGAATCACGAGTCCTTTTGGAGGTAACAGGGTCGAAATTTTGGGGCATAGGGGCCTCAATGAAGAGTAAAGCCCTAAAAAATGGTACGTGGAAAGGCCAAAACAGAGGAGGCTATATCCTTATGGAAGCCAGAAGAATCCTGTGTGGGATACCCAACCCCCACGCCAGGCCTAAACCACAAGAAACTGGTGGAGCCGCTATTCCGCTCCAACCCCCCCCCCCCTGCGCCAGTAGCAGATCATCACCAACCCGCTCAACCTGCCACTCCTGCGGCAACTGCACCCGCAACTGAGGCGACAGCTACCGCAGCATCTACCACACCCCCTGCGGCAGCTACACCAGTTACAGCTACGGTAACTGCTGCTGAACCCATCAACACAACGACTACAGTGGCACCTACAACCCCCCCCCCTGCAATCACCAATGTGAATGATCTGTCGACACCACCAAGGGGAAAAGCTTCTGAAGTGCACAATCCTGGAGTCGCCGCTGCAATCATACACTTGCCCAAGCCGACCCCTCTACACCAGCGCCCTGATCCAACCACTACATATAGACATACGCAGGATGTTAGATTTGACGCAGCCTCTTGGGGTACAGGACGACGGCCAGACAACAGGAGGAGGGGAAGATCTAATAGAGGTAGCAGAGGTGGGGCATGGCATGATGCTTCGAACAATGTATACAATGGTCATGATACCCAGAGGAGTCATGAGGTGTATCACCAGCCTACCATCCCCCCTCTAGGAAGTCCTGGCTGTTTAATAAGACCAAGTAAACTGAACTTTACACCAACGTCACGTCAAGGTCAAGCAAGCCAAGACCTACACACCCTCATGAAAGGCCATGTACCGACACAGGGTCGTTAAAACCATATATAAACATTATTAGATGTATATTATACACCAATGGTTATTACCCTTGAGCTATAGGGTTCACATGCTGAAGTGCTTTGACCGTCTAGACCACACTAAGTGGTTGGTTATGTAAGGTAGCATACGTAGCAGGTCTAGCTGACCGACTAAGCCGCTAGAATTATATGCTTAGCACATATGGTACACTACCGTATACTACCGTATATTAGTATTCTGTTACAACTATAATGTATGAATGCCTGCCTTGTCTTTGTCTTAAACATTAAAATATTAATGTCCAATTTAATTAGAAAAAAGCATCAATTTATTAAGTATGTTCTGTTCACATGTATATCACCCCTACTACCGGTAAACTACTCTTTTCATGTTTATTTTTTCATTAACGGGCTCTATTACGCCCACAAAAATTGGTTCTCTTCAGAGCTCCAAGCTTCTCTCTGATACCATAGCAATGCTAGAATGTACTAAATGCGATCAACTTTTCATATGTGTTATCATGTCACCTCATATCATCTACCGTACCACTGAGTCCTGGGCTATACGCAATGGTTAGGTTAGATACAGTATCAGACCGTAAGGGTCTTCTTTTCTCATGTATTAATGCTAGGTCAGCTTACCCAAAAAGGGTCAATGTCAAGAAATTTATTACACACACGGATATTACAGGTGTCGTAGAATCATGGCTTACCCCTACTATATCTGATGCTATGATGCATCTCCCAGGTTATCAATTCTTTAGGCTTGATAGGTACCCCAACCGGAACAAAAAGGCTGGAGGCTTGATGATTTATTTAAGAGATACATATACTGCCTCACTAGATGAGAACGCTTGTATAATTGATAGGGAATATGAAATTTTGTGTGTCAATGTTGAAATTGGGAAAATTAAATATAAAATTTTTGTGTGTTATAGGCCACCTGATGCTGATGTGAGCAAGAGGGCTATCTTTGACAAATTAACGGAACTTAAAACTCCTGTTTCTAAAAATAGAAAGATAATAATGTTTGGAGACTTTAATGTTGACCTTTTTACAAGGAAAGATATTCAAGACTCTAATGTTGAGAACTTTTGCACTGATAATGATATGTTCCAGCTGATTGACGAGATAACCCGCCCTATTTCTGGTACACTCATAGACCATATTTATATCAATGAGAGGATTCACAATGTTTGTGAATTTGGTACCATAGATTTCCACATTGCTGATCATAAGCCTACTTATTTATTGATTAAGTGCGAGCGCACAAAAATAAGGAAGAAAGTTGTTGATGCTCGATCGTATAAGCACTATGATATGCAACATTTTAAAAACCTGTTACTAGTTGAGAAATGGGACGATATTTTTACATGTGATAATCCAGATACCTTATGGGATAATATTATTTATACATTTAAGAAATGCCTGGATGTGTTATGTCCTATACGTAGACTTGTACTACCGGTATATACACCAGAATGGCTTACACCACCTATAATTAACGCTATGCAAGTTAGAGACTCATTATATGTCAAAGCCCAAAGGTCAATGGATCCAGACGACTGGAACATAGCTAACTTTCATAAGAACAGGGTAGAGGCTATGATACACTATAGCAGGAAAGAAAAGCTAGACGAACTCTTTGTACAAAGAAGGAGTAACCCAGCTCAGTTCTGGGCAGGTGTTAGGAAGCTTTTACCAACCAAAACTGGTTCTACATTTATTAAGTTGAAAAATTCTCTTACTAACGAAGTCATATCTTCTGATGCCTGTTCTAAATTCATTAACGATTACTTTTCGACCATTGGTTCAAAGCAAGCTGAGGTGCTGCCACCTATTAACCCACATGTACACTATACTCCGCCTGCCACTGCGCCAGCCAATAAGGTAGATCTACTATGGGAACTTAGCTATCTAGATGTTATTAAAGTCATCAAAACAATTAATATTACTAAGTCTTCTAGTATTAAACATGTAAAATCCTATGTTTTGAAGGATGCACTATTCATTATACCTGAAGCTCTAATGTGTCTGTTTAACTTATGCCTGCGTCACCATTATTTCCCTCGGGCCTGGAAAGCTGCCACTGTTGTTCCGCTTCCGAAAAAGGCAAACTCCATGAATGTTAGTGATTTAAGACCTATTAGCCTCCTCCCTCTACCAGGAAAATTATTTGAGCGTGTTATATGTAAGAGGCTTCAGCATCACATGGGTACTTATAATCTTTTGACTCCAGCGCAACATTGCTACAGGCCTGGCCACTCCACTATTTCGGCTATCACTACACATATTAAATTCATTATTAATAACATTATTAATAACTTACCTACATACAGCCTATATTTGGACTACAAAAAGGCATTTGATACGATTTCCCACCCTATTCTTCTTAAAAAATTAGATGGTTTCGGACTTAGCGAGGAGACATGCGCCTGGTTCAAAAGCTACCTAACTGATAGAGTGCAACGCACAATAGCTAACAACACACTTTCAAATGATGCTCCTATAGTATACGGTGTACCACAGGGTTCTGTGCTTGGCCCTATCCTTTTTTCCATATATATTAATTCTTTACCTTTAATAGATGATTTTCACATTGTACTCTATGCTGATGATGCGGTCTTATCGTTTACTAATCCATATCAAATGCAATTGTGTCTTGATAAATTATCAGCATGGTGCAAGGACCATAGTCTTACAGTGAATGAAAGCAAAACTCAATGGATGGTTTATAACAATCTTCATAATGATAACCCTGTATTTACTATGAATAATGTCAATTTATCTAGATGTTACACTTTTCCATATCTAGGCATCACTTTGGACCCTGAGCTATCATTTATTAGTCACAGGAAACAAGCAATGTCCAATATTAGACATAAGGTTAACGAGCTGGGCAAAATAAGAACACATGTTGATAGTGCCAGTGCCCTAAGCATATACAAGGCCATGGTGATACCATCATTTGATTATGGTGATTTCATCTGGGACAGAGGTAAAAAGGGTGAAAATTGGGAGCTTCAGTTGCTTCAAAATAAGGGCCTACGTACTGTTTATAAGGTGAAGCTCGAGGAAAACCCAATGTACACTACTGATGAGTTGCACACTAAAAGTGGATGCCTTTACCTTAATCATAGACGTGACACCCACTTATTATATTATGCTTTTTCATTGTCAAAAATGCCTGACATGCTTGATGTACGCGATATACCTACACGTAGACACTTAGGAAATAGGCTTAAGGCCATACGTAGCCTTAAACCAATCGTGACAAAAAGTGCCCTTTATAGGGCCATTGATAGGTGGAATAACCTGAAACCCGCCTACACGCTTATTGACTCCTTGAGGGACTTTAAGCTAGCCATTAAGCGTGATTACCCGGACTGCTTCATGGTGTGAACATGCCATCCGACTTACAATGACTCATCTCTCATCTCATCTCATCATTCCTTTATAATAATATACCACAGTTGTACGAACATATTATAATTTATTCATATATACTGATATATTACATAATGTATACATACTACAAGGTTCTCCATAGCTTATTATGACAGAGATTAAGACCGTCCAACACTTGATGTAAAATAGATAGGGGTACGGACGGCAGAAAGGCAATGCGCCTAAGTCTAGGTTTGGCTATATAATATAGTCATTAGACCCAATAAATACTTTAAAAAATACTTTAAAAAAAAATACCCAGCCCCCCCCCCCCCGGCTGTAGACCGGTGGGACCATGGGGTTTGGGCTATTTTTGTCCAGTGAATATAAAATGTAAGACCTTCTGTTCATTCCAAAAGGCATAACCAGTGAAGGCACCTAAATATGGACCTTTATAGTATGCATGGTACTTACTGTATGGGCATTCAGGAGCCTCTTATATTAAAGTGAGAGGGTCTCCATAGGTCACAGTGCAATACACTCTCCAAACCTGTCTTTTGTTCCATTACTTTCTGACTTCATCTCTGTCTCAAGCCGAGATCTCAAGCTCGCACCATCTCGACCTCTGTATCGAAAGCCTTGTCGCTGGTATCAGGCTTTCTGGTTAATGCAGTTAGTTGCTAGACTATTAGAAATATTGGCAGGTAGTAATAAATGAATCTTCCCTCTCATCTGCTGGGGGTCATCACATAAAATGGGTTCTAAAATACCAGCCATGATCCATTGGTTGGCCCAGGTTGAGATGGAACGATCGAGCTTGGCAAAGTAAAGAGGTGTCGAGGTGAGAAAAGGGGTTTGGGTTTCAACTTTATACTTCATTGATATGTTGACATGCCCATCTCATATGTTCTATTTTACTACATGGTAGAAAGGTGTAACCAATGAGAATAAATTTAGACAATATATCAGAATGAGCAAAAACTGTAACTGTGGCAGAGATATAGATGACCAGTCACAAAAGAAGCTGATGGAAGAGTGAGTGCAGACTGGGTGCCAGAGTATAGGTAAGAGGAGCCATGCCGCCTGCAGTTATCATTATACATGTTCCATGCTGGGACAGGGCCCTGCAGCCATGGTAATACATGGTCCAGGGCCGCCCCATACAGATTATTGTCTCCTGCACTGTAGGCCACCCAGAGTGCACCAGGAGGCTATTCTGTACCCAGCATGCTCCAGCACTGACAGATGTATTAACAGACCATCAGTCTTAGAGTCCACTATATATGACACTGTATTAACATGCCATCAGTCTTATAGTCCACTATATTACATGACACTATATATCAAAATACCACCAGTCTCTCCTTTATATGACACTGGGCAACCATCTTAAAGGGCAGCCAGTTTTATCATCGACTTTATCAACGAATATAAGATGTATGATTATATTGTGTAAGATTTATCATATAGCCTATGTCACACATACAAAGGAACATGCACTACTCAGATAGCGCGAGTATATTTTGTGTTATCACGTTGTGCGATATCGATGCTATTGTAGTTGGTCTATGCTACTAGTGACTTCATAAGAATAACAACCGGACAAGGTACAATAAATCTTTAATATACGGCGACTTTATTTAACAAGTATTCAGTATTATTTTCCTGTAGTAACCGACGGTTATGACAGTGATCAGAACATGATCTATAAAATAATACAGTAGGGTAGACAAGCTATGTCATAGTGTAAACCCTGAGTGCAGGGAGGTGTTTGCCTCAGCAGTAACCAAACCTGACTGTCTTCTGAGAAGAACAGCCAACCTTATATACAGGCCTGAGGGGGGGTCACATGACCGTACCTGCAGCGCCACCTAGTAATGAATATTATGTAACACGTTACGAGACCTTAATGAGAATTAACCATTGGTAGCTTCAGTACCTTCGGTATGCGACCGTAGACAATAACCGGCGGTATATGTAACGAACCGTCGGTACACATTAAAGAATGAATAAAACATGTTATGAACAATAATAGAACCGTGTCATATTACATCATAACAACCACATAGAAATAGATATACAAAATAACATAGCAGTCATAGCTGCCCGTTACACTATTATTGTGCCAACCCACCGTATCATTATCATAACGCCATATGACCCGTCAGTCTGTGTGATGTTGCGTTACCTTACTGAATACTGTCCCACAGGGTACACTTTCTTGGTGAAATTTTATCCCCCTCGCCAAGCCGAATGTTTGACTCTGTACTGTGATGAACTAGGCACCGAGGGAGTCATGCATCCTAGGTGGGAGGGGGGTGTTTTTCTGAGAAAAATATTTTGGGGGGAGGGGGGTTGGTCACATGGCACTCTGTGAGTTGCGGAGGGAAATCTCCTCTGGTTTTGTGTCACATTCGGTCAAGCAAGGGTTCACTGGTTCGCCCGAGCCAATTCAAAATAGTACTGTCCCACAGTCACCTCATCTGCCATAGTACCCTGTGTGATATGTCTATCACTAATTACCTGAAGCAAACACAGAAATCCACTCTAATCAGTCTGAATTCCTGGTTTCTCCACGAGTGGTACCTTGGATCATATCGCTTGAGGCATAGGGGTCATTCAGACAGATCATTGTGCACCTCTTTCTATAAACATCTTCACTACTATACATACTAGCACTCAGCCACATAATATATGAGCCTACGGCACAATGTGTCATACAAAGTAGTTGTAATAGATTATTTGCTATTTAAGCACAAATATGACACAGTGTACACGCTGTTGTCACAATACAGCTAGTGGAAATATATATAATAATACAATATGACACAAATTTGACAATATATCAGGTTTGATGTAATAAATTCAAATCAGCAATAGGTACATTGTGCAGAGGGAAAAAATGAGAACAACAGTCAGTGTCAACCAACAATGGTGCAGGTCATCCACATATAGCCTGCCCATCTCTATAATATGTCAACTCATGTTTATGTGTGTTTGTTAGGGTCTGAGTGAGAGATGACATAGACCTGACCTGGTCAGGCTGTGGTCCAGAGGTCATCACCAAGGTCAAGTCAAACCCATCTCAATTATCCCATCCTGTAACAGGTCTGGTATAAACAACATCCTCATACTATATGTGATTATGAGTGCTTTGACCTCTGTCAGTTTGGCTGCTCCCACATCAGCATTCATAAGTTATATGACTGTTAGAAATAGCCTACATGTTAATGTGCACAAGTATGACCGTTTTTAAATCTTAAAATGTTACCTTCTTGCACTTTATTATTTTCCTGAGAGTATCGTTTTTCTCCCCAATTTAACTTGAAACACACCTTATATTTTATCTATATTCATTTAGCCTCCTATTGGCAGTTTTTAAGTCAGAATAATTGCAACAATTTACCCTGGATGACCTACTGCAGGGGTAGGGCTGGTTCTCACAGATCATTGAACCCTGCACTTGTTACATGCAGACTGGAGGCACGCCATATAATGGTGTGCTTCATGTAACATGCCAGAAGCTGTTAGGCTGGCTGGTATATCATTGGAAATAGCATATACATTGGCCGGGATATGAGCCAGCTCTTTGAGTAAGCACTGGTCTCGAATAGGCGCTGGAGGTAAGGTCCTTTAGCCAATTTGGGCGTGCAATCGGCCAGTAGAGTGTCTCATCGCCCGGTAGAGTGTGCCATCGGTGGTTTGCTAGCGGTCGATAGGACGTCCAAATCGGCTAATGGAAAATGATCCTAATGGTGGATCAAAATTTACCAATGCATCATTATAGGCGACATCAAGTATCAAAATGCCGGTTTTGTGATTTGTATAAGAGTTGGCTGTAACAGAAGACACTGACATTTAAAAGCGTCTGCATGTGCTTTTGTGTCAGCCGATTTGTTGTGCAGAAAATCGTGTGAGCGATTTATGGGTCATTGTTCTGCTTGCAAAACCTAAAATCCAAATAATTGCTGCAAAAGAAATGTTGTCACTTGTAGAAAAGTATGTCTGGATAACTCTATGACGGCCAGGTTGCCTGAAGCAATTATGAGTTGGCCTAAGCCATGCCCCAATTCCTTCATGTTCATTTAACTATCATTAAATATTCCAGTAGCTGAGTGAGCAATATCCCCTGGTTCACCTCACTGTGTTAGAATACCACAAAGCCATTCAAATATCTTGATCTGTAAAATGCACTGCACTATCGATTAGTTTAGCCTAATTGTGAGGTAATAACAGTTTTTTTCAGTAACACCGCCTGAGCCTTAAACTGCCATTCTCTTTTTTCCTAGGTCACCTGTGTGGGGGAAAATTCCCATTGATTAAGTTCTCAGGTAGATTGCCTTTTTAAATGCGACCTTTTTAAAGTGAGAATTATTAAGTTCATTCCATTAGTAATTCTGCTTTAAATGTAATATTGCTTTTTTACCTGACCAGGATAGAAAGGGCAATGTTACTTGCTGTCAGGCCATTGCCACATGAATAAGCGATACCTTTGACTTTTGAAATGTTGTGTTATGAACAGGGAGAACTTATAAAAGGAAAATCATAATTGCTCCAAAAATGAAAACCCGTCAAAGGGACAAAACGTATTGTTCTACTTTCCCTTTCGCTCACATTTCGATCTTACTGGCTAACGTCTGAGAACTGCATCGATGTTTAAGTCAGTATGTTACACTAAGGCAATTTATATCAAAAGCCAGGCTGAAGTCAACTCATAACATATCTGGATAACACATATAACACATGCAAAACGTAGTGGGTACCTTTAACTATTGAGGAAATGCTTGGGACGTATAGCTGTTATAATGTTTTAGATCCAGTGAGCTTAAAGCCACTGCCAAGTATATAAGATGCCTTAATTTAGCCTCCCACCAACACTACCCTCACCCTTCACATCCAAACCTTGCCCAATTAGAATCCTTGACCTTTGAGAACTACAACACTGTTGACCTTTTGACCCGGAAGGGCTCCTTTTGTCGACGGCCAATTCTTCCGGTGGGTGACCGCTCGTTCCTGTTTGTCCATCTTCTACCCAGGGTGCACCTTGCGTGCTGCGCGCGCCTTCAGCAGCGTCCCTGTGGCCGCCATTTTGATTATCCGGGTGTATTATTTATTTTCCTTGATGGGGCCGGGGAGGGGGTGGTATGCAGTGTTGGGTCTTGCACTGAAGGAGTTTGCCCAACTCTGACTCATTACTTCAGCATAATACAAGCCCAACACAGCCTTTTCAATAATATCCCATCCCGTCTGTCCCCGGGTTCAATATTTCATGGATTCCTGTCACTTTGTCAGATGATGGCGACGGCTTTGTTAGAATTCCCTGCAAAAATCTGAGGATGAAGGGTTTTCATGAGCATTCGTGCCGACAGCTCTGCGTTATTTATTCATATGGCCATGCCGATGGAAGCTGGCATTGTTATTAGTCTGTGGGACCTTTGCAATAAGGTTTTGCCTTTTTCCTAGACGTTCTTCTTTCTAGCCCAGCACATCAAAGGCTCATATAGGTGTTAGGTATTTTCTCGGGACAAGAAAACTATAGGCACCATTAGATATCGGATTCTTCATTCGCAGCAAATTTTGGCTGTCGCAAACCATTCTTGTCATATTTCCAAAAGATATGAACAGCCATGTATTTCATTTTGCTAGTCTCTTCTTTTTAATAGCTCTTATTAATGCAGTAAATTGTATACAGATTATAACTTATATCCCCCGCTAGTACTTGGGGGAGCAAGGACGTTCACAGATGCCAGGGATGGGAGATGGGGGATGTGCCATACATTTGTATACATGTAGTATGGTTTGCCCAAAATAGTAAAAGGGGTATCGGGGGGGGGGGGTCTCGAAAATGACCCCAACATAGGTGACATAATTTGTGAACGTTCCCTTGTCAGTAACCAGTAGTGTAGTATGGGGACACCAGCTGGTGGAGAGAGGCACCCTGGTATAAGGGACCCTGCATGTATCATTCCTCATTGATCCCCAGCCCAGCCCTAACGCTGATATAATCTTGTTTTTCATTGGTTGATGGATTGCCGAGAGACAGCCCGAGATGCTGATAGAAGCCGCATCCTGATTGGTTGATGAATAGCGTTGGCTGAGATAAGATGCTTGTCAGATGGCGAGGCAAGATTGAATTTTCCTGTCAAAAAGACATGAAATCCAATTTTGATAAAGGCTAAGAGAATCACAGCATCTGATGCTAGAGTCCCCACCACCAATAGTGTAACAGCACAGGCAGTGTCTGATTCAATAGACGTGCTGCTATAATTTAACGAGGTGAAACTCGTTTACTTTGGTTTTAACCAAGAAAATGAGATAACCATCAGAATGCTGGCCCTACTGAAATAATACTATTGTTGTTATCTCAAATGGGTGATCTGGATAGAATGGTTATTCAATTTGACGATGGTAGATGCTATTTTAAAGGCAGCATCTTGAGATGGAGTATGTGTATTAAGGCGTCAAGATGTGTATCATGGTTATTTATCGTCTATTATGTTTACTTGTACAACTTATAGTAAAATGTCAGTCAATACTGGCAACTTATTGAATGAGGTACTTAAGGTTGATGTTATCAGCTCCAGTTTAAGATACATGTACATGCATGGTGTTCTGGTCATTCAAAGGTGAACTGTTTCACTCGAGCTGTCTTCTCGAACACGTTACATTTGGGTCATAAAATTTATAGATTTTCAGTCCTTTTAAGACACATAGATAGGGATTACTTGTTGACAACAAGATATGGTGTAGTTCTTTTTCATGTTTCTCCACAAGTTTAAGTTTTAAATTGTATTGTTTCCCTCCCCTCATTTACACAATGTGATTGCCATATTTATATATGAGTGACAGAAGATATTAGAACATTCTGATAGATCCATATAAATGCTCCCCTTTGTTCGTCACCCGGGGGCGCCCCCCCTGCCCCCCCCCCCCCGGACCCCAGTCGCCATGACAACTGTCACCACGGCGCCGCACAGCCTGCAAGGGGCGGAGCCTGCTGGCACTACTTTCTTGTTAGGTATTCATGCGCCTGACCTGGGACATTGATACGCCGGCCTCAGGGGTGTAGTGCGGCTGTGTGCTGATAAAAGGGGCTAGATAGGCTGACAGGGGGTGCCAGCCTGAAGGGTGGGGACAGGGGGTAGTTGGGGTGTCAGGAGGATGGGGGTTTGGGAGGGGGGGGGGCTCTCAGGGGACAAGCAAGGACTGGATCTCTTGTCATTAATTAAGGTTAAACCCAATCAAGGAAACAATACAGAGAACAAAGCAGTGGCCAGGGGTGGTGGTTTAGGTGTGGGCAGAGGGGTAACACCCAGACCTCCCTGATGTAATAATATTGGGATGAATATTTCATGGAAAATAATGAAAGGGAATTTAAAAAGACTTGGCCTAGACACGGGTGTTAAACCGCTGATGAGGTTTTGATGAGAGTCTGTTGTAAATAAGCTTTGATTTATTAGTGTTCATATCATCTTTTGATCTAGCATCTCATTTATTTTGTGATTACAATCAGCATGCCATGAAAGGGTGAAAATTGGATTATTCTCTACTCACTAGGCTAGAGCTGCTCGTAAATGGCAAATAATTTATTTGCTTTGTTCTCTAATTGTTTGTGTGAAACCTTATCTTAAATGTATGGATCTGAGATCCGATTCCACAATGACCTCAGCCTTGTAGATATGAAGACCCAGTAGCACGTAAATTATGTTATGGGAAGTGGGCATTATTGTTCCATGAGGGGGTGATCATGCCTCTCCTCCTCATTGGGTCCCATTCCCGAAAGGCTGAGAGAAAATAACTATCATCTCAACATTTAATCCAGGAACCAATCAAATATATCTTCCAATTTCAGACATAATCGACACACAAAGGGATGAATGCATTTCCTACAAGATATATTGTATACACAAAATTGTTAATGCAGAAGAGGTTCCATAAGCTCAAACCTATGACCTTTATAACATGTACATTAGTTGGATTTGTTGTTTAGGATATTTAGGGTCCCTTTTGCTGTGGGTTCACCTTCCTGCCCTCATCATTCAGCTCCAAAAACCCTGATCTCACTCTTGTTAACAAACATGACCACTCCCCTTGGGCATCAAAATTGAAGTGTGCGCCCACAATCAGGGATACTATTAATGAATATTCACAATATTCACTTCCGACATGTAGAGAACATAAATCAGCTGCAACGATCAGCATCATGCATCTAATTATCTGCCCAGTGATGTGAATAGTCAATAGGAAGAGTATCTAGACTCAGAGACGTCCCAGCTAACAAAAAAAACGTTATTTTACGTGAAAATAACGTTTTAAACTTTACATAACGTTATGTCATACTAAAGAGCCTTAGGAAAACGTTGACATATAACGTTATATAACGTTATATAATGGTGTATAACATCATTTGTTTACTGAGGTTGTTTTATGGAGGGTGTTGTTGGATACTCAATAGCTATAATAATGTTAAAGTAAAATATGCTGCTGCACTTAAACAGAAATGCACAGAGACACAGTAATGTGTAATGAGGAACATGCATGTAGTGTATGACCGTCATCCTATACTTTAGGAGGGCACTGAGAGAACATAAGTGGGGCTGGAAGGCAGTTGGACATACCAGTTTGGTAATAGTGATCCATAGATACCGGTAGTAGACATAGTACTGGGCCCTCAGAAAAGTGAGAGTTATTGTCGCTAAAACTACCCTCACCTGAGAGTCAAGCAGTGCCTGACTCAGGTGAGGGTAGTTTTAGCGATAATCACTCTCACTTTTCTGTGTGTGTGTACAGTGTATAAGTAGTACATAGACTATGGTATAGAAGTGCTATAGGAAATGAATTGGACATGAATCCAATCATTCACCAATCTTGGATTCGGGCATATTTCTTTCACAACCTCCCACTGCAGCTCCATCATAAAAAGTGGTAATCTGTATCTATATGTGGCCGAAGTGAACCCCCTGCCATACCTTGCCATTAACTGACGGACACCCCGCCCCTGGGCCATGGCCTCATTTGTGAATGTTCACTAGGAAGTTCCTTGCATTTTGGGAAATCATCATCTGACACACCTTTCTATAAATCATCCAAATTTCAACGTAAATAAAAGAAGATTAGTAAAAATACCAGATTCCGGTTCCAGGCCCCCAGCAGGAAAGGCCCCGCCCACCCATCCATAAACTTCAGGTAAAAATCTGCCAGGCAGGTGCAGGACATGTCGTTAACCCTGTTAGGGCAGCATAGTGCTTTAATTTACTATGTCTTTTTGTTTTCCATGATGCATGCACGCCTCACTGGCAGCACTCGCGGTCTTGTGGGGTTAATACACTATATCAAAAAGCTGGCCTGATGCGCCAATGCAGTGCTGGTGAGCGACTCACCAGCACTGCGGTGTTGGATCATGCATGAAGACAAATGAACACAATTTAAACCTTGAGGCATCATGTTGTCGCTAAAGGGTTACATTAATGGTGTGGTGTGTGTAACTTGATGTGTTTAATCTGTGTAACTGTAAATGTGTACATGATGAAGTGTGGGCGTTATCTCAGCTGTCTGTGACTCAGTTTATGTATCTCCTTCTACCACGTCCGTACATATCTCACACAGTCTATAGCTGCACCCACATGCTGCTTATGTCAGAACTAGTGCCCTAACCTCAGTCCCCAGCCAGCACTATGGGCCCCTTCCTTGTTTTAACTGGGCAGACTGGGGTTTGGGTTTTGGCCATTTTTGTCCAGGGCTGCCAGTGAGAGCCCAGATGCCACCAACTCTTTTTTAGAGCATTGTAAAGACAACAATGTGTCTGTGGCTATTCTCAGAGATTACCATTGAAAGACAAATCTCATGATGCTGTGTCAAACTGGATGGTCTTTCTGTGACAGAACAGCGGAAATGGTAACATATGAGGAAATAGCCAGAATGCTCTAAACATAATATTTCAGGAGATATTACTTGAAAGTAAATAGTTACAAGAAAATGGCACTAGAAAAACTTTTCTGACGGTTCTGATTATGATATCATAAAGCCTCCATTTTAACTCTAAATTGGTCTTATTTGGAATGTAAAAGAACATTTTTACCCAAATTTGGCATATTTGTTGAGAGTTGGTTGCCATGGAAACCATTTTCACAGTATTTTGGAACAAGAACTTTCTTATCTACTTGTCCATTCCATCAGAATCCCAGGACTGAAAAGAGAGTACCATTGAATTTCTGCATATTCCTACAATCCGATGTTTAGGAAGATAGTTCTCGTCAATGCTTTGGACTATCTTAACAATCAAAGTACCAAACTGCATGTAGCTGAATACATGAACTTAGATAAAGGGGTTTCCCACTAATGTCACTTTAGACCACGTTTTGTCGTGTACGACCCCACATGTCTTGGCACCACTTATTCTCTCTGCAGTGTTTTGTTGTGGTGTTTGTCACTATTGGAGGAGTGGGCCTTTATGTGGGGATCATAATAATGCAGGTTATTGGACATTCTTTAAGCCTCTCTATACCGTTTATGGTATCCCCTACTTTTATGAGACCATCACCCAGTATAGTGCAGCTCCCATAAGCTGCTAGTCTGCATCCTCGTATTTTTATCACCTCACCCAATCATGATGCAAATTGAAAAAGAGAAAGTTTCCTATATGCTAATTAATAGATTGCCTTAATGAATATGCACACAGTGGCATTAGAGGGGCCTTGCTAATCCCCATCATTGCTCTGTGGTATTAAACATGGCCAAATGGAGGTCACAAAACAGACAAAATCAGCGCTGTCACTTTACAAATCAGCATGGTTACGAGGCAAATCAGTGTAATTGGTGGTAGCCATGCATGTGAGGATGGTCATCGTCAAGGTGCAAATAAGCGTAGGCCCTAGCTACCATTATAAATTATAATCTGATAATGGTTGTCATGCAAAGCAGTAGGGTTGCCAAACAGATCAGCAGGGTTACAGGGCAAATCAGCCTGGTTATACAACAAATCAGCAGGGTTACAATACAGAACAGCATGTGTTGTCAGGCATATCAGTTTTTTATAGGTATAATACCAGCACAGTTTCTGTACAAAGGGATTTACAATGAACATGGGGCATGTAATAATTATATTTGGTCTTGTTGCCTTACAAATAGAGTACCTAAATCGGCTGCATTGCTAAATTGTTATAAAACTCAATTTGGTCAGATTTAAACCCATTCCCCCTCTCCCCCCAGTATGGACATTCTTCATCTACGGCCACCAAGGATGAATTAAAATGCTAAAACCATCGCCATGGCAACCACTGTAAGCCCTAATAGGTGCCAACATTGTATTCTGGGTGGAATTGGGATTTAGCGGACGGTCGGCACGGAATGTGTTTTGGGGATAATTCCAGGGACAATTAGTGACAAGCGGGGAGCATTAAGTAATAAAACGTTAAAAGCTGAGCCATGTCCCGCTCTGACGCAGCCTCCACGAGATGGATGAAGACACAAGAAGATTAAGATAATCTCTGTGCTGATAATCCTTAGATAATCTGAGGGGATTGCGTGGGGTGGCTATTGATGGGGAAACAAGGGGATGAGTGGTAGGGGATAAGGGATAGGAAGATGGGGGAGGAGCACTCCTTGAGAGATAAGGGAGATACGTACTGTGTGAGTGGGGTGTAAAGGGGTGGGCACAACATGTGTACAGGTGTAAGGGATAGAGATAATACACAAGGACTGCATTTATATGTCTATAATTATTCACAACGTCTCTATCTAAGTGTGTAGTATAACAACTTGCATCAGGCTTCATGGCCTACCAGAGCCTGGCCTTCTGAATCATGGTCCCTGGGGGAGAGGGGAGGGGGTACTCGCTCTATGGTGGTACCCGCTGACTGCCAAACTATAGCCCACCTAAAAACGGGAGACGCCAAACCATCACCTTTATAACTGTAGAGGACCGCTCCCTGATTCCTTACAGATAGGCCAGCGCCCCTGTTATTTCAGGGCCCCTGTAATACTACCTTTATTTCCTGATGCAAATGTTACAGTAGACATGGATATTAACTGATCTCCATACATTTGTAGTGGTTCGGAATCTCAGAAAGAGAACAAGAACGTCAGTTTCCAAGTGCGAAGTAGAAAGCGTGTTTTATTCAACGTATCCCTATTACAATTGAATCTAGTCTTAACCCGAAGGGTAAGACGAAGCAGTCCTGGTTCAATCTAGCGATTGGGGTAGGGTAATGCGGGGAGTCAGCCGGGCCTGCACTGACTGGCGACTATACGAGGAGGGGAGGTTTATATACCCCCTTTGGATGTGAAATGAACATGGTCACGTGTCGGTTGGCTCCCGCCTGAAACGTGGTGCGCAGTACCCGAGAGAGGACAGTCGCCCCCTCTGGGATACCGCCCACACTAACGCCAGGCGGGAACAACCCGAACTTAATCCTCCTCGGTCACCTGGATATAAATGATTACCGTAGTAAACCCCTACACTACCCCCCCTAGACAACACTAGGTGTGGTAAAAACCTGAGTAGTAGACTCATAATAAAATAGTTTGACAACCAGAAGTAGTTTGTCTACACACTATACACAAAGGGTTTTACTACCATTAGTCATATGTAATATATGATGAACAATATTAATGGAATTAAGGCATTACACTGTCATAGAAACCTCATGATATGATTTTTACGTTAAGTAGTACCCGAAGTAGTTACTAACAGTTTGTAACTATCTTCTGATAGGAAATACATATATAGTCCTGATAAGGACCTTTAAAAATATAAACGGCAAGTGTACAAATTCCGAAGAATTATTACCAGTCCGAAAAAGGACTCACAAGCCTAAAAAAAAAATTACATAGGGATACATGATAACTTTTCTCCGCACCAGAATCAAAATTTTCATCACCTCCGTTTTCCATAACAAAATATATATACAACTAGATATACATACTCTTATTTACACCCACCCGAAGTGGTTAACGTTTGAACACAGTCATGGTTTATACAGATTTTTGGTATTATCCTGAGTATCATAAACTATCGTAGTGTATCAGCACCATAAATATATATTAGTAACATGGACGAGAATGTACGTTTTAATAAATAATCTGGAACTGCAGCGGTATACTGCAGAACCTCACAAAAAGTGCTATGTTGACTTTATAAGAAGTCGGATAATGGGCTGATCTCCGGATCTGCTTCGGGAAGAGTACGCGAGGTGCTCTCCTCTTCATCTTGGACGACTGAGTGAGTTGCTCTCCTCTTCATCTCGGACGACTGAGTGAGGTGCTCTCCTCTTCATCTTGGACGACTGAGTGAGGTGCTCTCCTCTTCGGGTCTACCAGCAAATGGTAGACTTCTGTAGGTGCGATGTATGTTAAAACGTTTACATATGTGGAAATATTATTAACACTTGGTATGGATATCATTACCTCAGAACCTAAAGGTTCCTTTAATATGAAGGGATAGTCCCTTCATATTCACCTTCAGCTTCCGTAGCCGAAGAGTTCCTGAAACAACTACAGCTGTATTCAGTTATCCCGAAGGAGCTTTGTTTCAGCCTTCGGGTACCTCCTTCTTTTGGATGGCATCTTTCAGCTGATCCATGCTCCCATCCCAGTCCGAGAATTTCATCCCGAGGCAAATTTTAAATTTGGCCTTCATCTCCCGGATTTCTTCCTGGAGCTCCTTACACTCCTCTCGGACTGTAGCTTCCAGCACAGCGGCTTTGTCGCGCTGTGCTTCCAAGAATCTGGTCTTGGTAACTACCTCATCGGCAGTGTCCTTCTGAAGGCTCTCCTTTTCCTTCCGGTGACACTTCCTCACCCCTTCTATGAAGTGTTGTACCACCCTCTTGTGGTAATCCTCAGCCATCACCCGCTGTTCCTTCTGGAAGTCATCCAGAATCTCCTGTCCTATCTGATTGGACAGCGGAGCATCCTTAGGAAAGTAGGATGCTATCGGCGTTACATTAAGAGTGGCCGCAGGCTTCTCCTTCTTGGGTTTGACCTCCTGTGTTTTAACAGGAGGATCCATGGTTGGTTTCCCAACCTCAGTCGGCTTCCCTGGTGGTGGAGCCGGCTTATGGGGTGGTATCGCCGGAGCTGGTACTGGACCTTTCGGTGGCGGAGGAGGAGGTCTCATAGCCTCCCCATCCGGCCCAGTGATCCGGTGAGCAGGCTTGAATGCCTTGTGTGATGGCGGCTGTTGTTGGTGCCGCGAAGCATCCCTACTGGCATGCTTTAACACCTGCTGGTGTATTCCTGTAGGAGCGGATGGTTCCGTCCGTCCCGAAGCAGATGAAGGTCTGCTTGTCGGGCCTCCTCGGTAACCGGCGTCGGGTAGGACACCTCCCTGGGCAGACGAGGTGGACGCCACATGTCGCACCAAGTCGTACCAGGTCCGGGAGGGTTCCTCCCCAGGACTCCTGCGTCCCCGTCGGGCCAGTTCCCTATCAACCTCCCTCTGGCGAGAGAGTTCATTCTCGCGCCTTCGGGTGTCTTGGGGGGTCTGGCCGAGCGTCTGAGACTCCTGTCCAGGCGCCAAGTCCATCTCCGGATAGTCAGTATGTCTATCCGCAGATGCCTCATAGCTACGACCACTATGAGAGGACTCCGTGTAATAACGGGAGTCAATCTCCTCAAGGCTGAGGGTCCCTCCTCTTCTTACGTGAGTAGCCGGGCTGGTGGACCGAGACCGTCCCCGATCACCTTTCGGCTGCTCCCCCCGACCCCGGTAGTAGTCCCTCGGGTCGGGTTCTCTCCCACCTCTCCCCCGGCCTCGATTGGCAGACCGACGGAACATCTCGGGTGGGTATTGGTCCGGATCCAAATCAAACTTCCGTGAACCCGGGACCTTCGCAAACCTAGCTACTGTGAGCTTCGATTTGCTTTCTGCTACCTCGCAGAAATACGCCTTAGAAGAATTAAGGCTCTTCGGATCCTTCTTCAGGACATCTCTGAACGCGTCTATTACGCGTTCATGCAGGGCCATTACCTTGGCTCTGGCCTCACCACCTCCAATATTATGGAGCATGGTCATGTGCTTTATCAATCGTCCACGCCTAGGATGCAGGTGACCCGAACAGGTAGTAGTACCTGCCCCCTCCGGATCGCACTGGTACACCATATAGTGATGGGTGTGGTTTTCCACTAAGTGGCGCAGGTACCTCGCCCTAGTGGTGAAGGACACCTGTAATTCCAGAGATGACTGGCATTTCTGGAATGGACACTGAAGGTGGTCCCTGTCCCAATGTCGGACAGCCCAGCGGATCTTTGCCTTCTGATCCCTGGTATAATAGGTCTCTGGGAAGAAATCTATTTTCTTAAGCCAGTCCTCGTAGAACTCGCTCACGAGAGGATCCCTTTGGGTCGCTCTGCACCAATCCTCATCGTCGGATCTCCCATTTAAATTGATTACGGGCGGGATGGAGAAACGCCCCGATCCTTTTGCGCATTCCCCCCAGTAGGAGGGAATGAATCCCTGAAATCCACCTCTGGCGTTATTCCAGATGTGTTTTTCCAGGGCAGTACCCGACTTGCTCCCCGAGCTGGCGTCGGACTGATGTCCAGCAGCCACCTTCGGGTCGGGTGTCGGGTCGGTTTGGGTGACTGTGGTCACTGGGTCCTTCGTCTCGGAAGGAGATTTTGGAGCCGCAATGTCCATATCGTCCTCCCCTGTAGCAGACTTCCCTTGGGAAGTACTGCTCGTATCAGATTTATCCGATACTGACCCATCGGTCACAATCCGCTGGGCGTCTGGTACTCTCTTTAACCGGGCTGCCTCATTCCTCAAGGCTTGGCGACCCCGAGGCTGGACAAAAGGGGATTCACCTTTTGTAACTACCACAGTCCGGATATCCTGACCGTGGGGACTGCTAGTGCGGGTTGCAGGGTCACCCCTTCGGTTGTCCCTGCTGGCTTTAGCTGCAGCCTTCTCCTCTGCCTGAGTCAAACTCTTAGTCCGAGTCTTGACCATTTCCTCCACCGTCTCGATGATGGCCTCGTGACGGCTGAGGTCCTTCTCCGCCATGATTGTTTTCATGCGGTTATAGTCTATCTGATAGACCTCGTAGGATAAGTTGGACCGTATTAAGTCCCTATATCCTTCAACCGATCTCGGTTCCAACATCCCTACCGGGTTGTATCTGCGGTAGCAACCTACCGCGAGGGTAGTGGCGCCGAATGCCCCACACGAAGTGTCATCCGAGATGGGTGTCATCCGAGGCACACACATCCCGACGTCAGCCATCTCGGCGTCAAACAAGCCCTTCCGAAGTGCTTTACACACTCGGAGGCCTTGCTGTAGATTTTCCCAGGTGGCAAACCACTCTGGGGGCATGATGCGGAGAGCTCCCGCATCAATAAATTCTTGCAACATATCCACTATGTCGTTAGGGATAGGTCTGGCTAGGCCTATCTCCACGGCGCACATCACGTCTGGATGGAGATTCATCTCCCTTCCATCGTAACAACTTTTATCAGTTGTCTTCACCAGGCTAGCTGGCTTCTCATCCTTCGGGTGGTTATCCGGGTTGATGTTCGGATTACCACACCTATCCCACGTATCCTTCAGATGTTGGGCCTCCTCCTGCTCTATTTTTAGAGCAAGAAGACGATCTTTTTCATGAAGACTCCTTCGTTCAGCCTCAGTGAGGGCTGATTCAGACGTGGATACATCCATGTCTTCCTCTCCGAGGAGCTGCTCCTCGGAGAGAGTAACAGGGCTGGCGGCACCAGCCCTGTCTTCGTGGGGCAAATCGGCCATGTTGTGTGGCCGTTCCCCTCCGCCCAACTCGAGCTGCCGTGAGGCCATGCTGGGTTGGGCGCTCTTATTTATACTAAATAAGAGTCCTAACTATTACTACAGGTCTTTGTGGAGGACCTGTTCTCCTTTTGAAACGTATTCACCTACTTTTGACGCTTGAATTCGGTTCTTATTAGATCCTCCTCGTTGGCCAGCACCCGGTGCCGGCGAAGATTCGAAATCTAATGAACCAAAACGACCTCTTTGCGCAGAGGTCACGCGCATCCACGCGCGTCTCGGGCCCTCCGCGAGACTGCCCTAACTAGGTCACTCATTGACCCAGTTCTTTTCCCGCGCCCGCAGGGCGCCGGTGCTTTTTATTATAAACAGGTGCTTCGGGTAGTAGCCGAACCATTCGCAACCAACAGCTCTGCTGGAGTATTAGTGAGGTTTTTATGGGAAGCATGCCCGCAAACCCACCGGATTATCCGCTCACCACCCACTGGTACCCTGCTGGGGGGTTTACACGCTCCATACCCGGTCACTCGTGTATATTCCAACATTTAACAGATGACAACACAAAACAATTTCTCGGAAAAAGAGGAAATAAATTTATAATTTTTCCCGCCAGGAATTTCTTCCCTCCCTCTCCTAACATAGTACAGGACAACACACTCGTTGTGTACTAGCTTAGGTTACCGCAGCCCTTTCTATCAGGCGGGGACTGCGTCGGGTACCTCCCATGGGTATTTTCTTTGACCTAGCTCCCGAAGGCGCCTTTTCAGAGGCAGGGTTAGCCGTCCCCTTTCTCTTCCGCCTAGGTTTGCTTACAGCTAGCGAGACTTTTTCCTTCTTCTGCACCTTCGGATCACTGCCCCCCAACTTCCTAGGCCTTCCTCGGCCACGTTTCGGGGTTATTTGATCCATTTTCCTGCTCTTTACTTCTTGGAGTAATTCATCTACTCCTAACCCATACGTTTCTGTGGTCAGATCCCTCCCCTTCCAGGGACGGAGCCGAGCCACGTTGGATTTATAGATCCGCCCAATTAAGGATCTAATCATGACAGTACAGTCACTTACTACTCTAGTCACTACAAATGGACCATCCCAGTTGCTTGCCAATTTTAAATTGGATAGAGGTTCGTGTAGTCTTACTACTTGATCCCCTACCTTGAACCGACGGACTTTTAGTCCATGGTCATAACCAGTCTTCTGCCATTTCGCGTTCTTTTGTAACTCCGTTCTAACAAGTTCGTATGCGAATTTGAACTGGTCTCTTAGTGATTCCACAAACATCACGTGACAGGGTGCGTCGGGATTCAACCCGACCACTCCAAAAACAAGATCGGCTGGCATGATCATGTCCTCCCCAAACACTAATAAGTTTGGGGTGCAATTGGTGCTTTTATGAACAGTGCTGTTGTATGCATGGCATACATATTCACATTGTTCATCCCAATCAGTCATACTTTCATTCACCAAGGGTTTCAGAACCTGAATCAGCGTTCTGTTGAACCTTTCCACCATCCCATCACTCTGGGGTCGGTAAGGATTGGTTCGGGTCTTACAGATGGCTAACCCATGGCACATATCCTGCCATAGATCCGACTCAAATTCCCGGCCTTGGTCACTATGCATCATCAGAGGCACTCCTAGGTGTAATACCCAACCTTTCACAAAGGCCTTCGCACAGGTCGCTGCTTTGTGATCGGGTAAGGGGAACACCCGCGTATACTTAGTATAGTAGTCAGTGACTACCATCATACACGTGTTACCATCAGGGGTTGTTTTAAAACCACTGATGATGTCGATTGCTATTCTCGCAAACCTAACTCCGAACAGTTCCTGGGACAAGGGCATTTTACCCATCCCAGGGCCGGGTTTATTTTTACAGCAATCGGGACACGTGGCGATCCAACGTAATAAGTCAGTGCTCATTCCTGGCCAGTAGTATCTTCGGGACAGTCGTTCTAATGAACGTTTCTTCCCAAAGTGACCACTGGTCATATGACCGTGACAATAATACATCAAATCCCTCCTCATACCGGAGGGGATCACTACCTGTCTGATCCTTCTTCCCGAAGGATTGATCTTCCATCTATATAGAACACCTTCGGATACTTCAAGCTCTGTCCATTGGGCTAAAAATCTCCTCATCTCTCTATTTTCTAGCGAGATTTCAGGTCGAACAGGTTTGATCCCTTTAGGAATCAACCCGAGCAACCTCCCCACGTTCGGGTCCTTCTCCTGGAACCTTCTGATAGTCTCCATAGACCATTGAAGGATACCAGTTCCCCTGGATTCCAGTGGCAACCGGACTCCAGCTAGGACCGCCCCGTGGGCTCCACAATCATCACATTTCTCATTTCCACAACTCCTGATGGGTCGGCGGGACAGTGCATCAGCATTTACATGCTTCACACCGGGTCGGTGTTGGATCTGCTTCTGTTCCAACCCGAACTCTGATAAGTGTGCTAACCACCGACCTATCATGCCTTCAGCATCCTTAAAATTAAGTAACCACCTCAAGGAGGAATGGTCAGTCCTCAGCGTGAAATCTGAGCCCCACAAAAAATGTTTATATTTCTTTGTGTAAACAATCACTGCCAAGAGTTCCCTCTTGGTGGTACAGTAATTCCTCTGTGACTTGTTCATGGTGTTGCTAGCAAAAGCAATGGGAACTTCCTTTCCGTCTTGGACCTGACTCAAAGCAGCTCCAATGCTCTCATTGCTGGCATCAGTATCCAGGATGAAATGACCGGTGGCTGTCGGATATTTCAACACTGGTGTTTCAACAAAGAGTCTTTTGATGGATTCAAAAGACTCGTCTTGCTCTTTTCCCCATGGAAAAACTTCCTTACGCCTACCAGGTGTCCAATGAGACAGTGACTGGATAGGATAGCTCACCTGGGCATAGCCTGGTAAGAAATCTCGATAATACGAGCAGAACCCGAGGAATGAACGGACATCCTTGGGACACCTGGGTTTTTCCCACTCCGTCACACTTCGGATCTTCTCCGGGTCTGCTTTCACACCCTGTGTGGAAATGATTCTCCCCAGATAATTAATATCTTTCTTAAACAACTGACATTTCTTAGGTTTTAATTTCAACCCATTACTCATTATCCTCTGGAGGACTTCTTCCAGGTTGTCTAGACAACCTTGGAATGTTTTTCCGAAGATAATGACGTCATCTAGGTAAACTAGACATTTCTTCCATAGTAGATCGCTCAGTAATGTCTCCATCATGGCCTCGAAGGTGGCTGGCGCATTGCACAACCCGAAGGGCATGACGTTGTACTGGAACAATCCTACATGGCTAGAGAAGGCCGTCTTCTCCATGTCGGCAGGCTTCATTCCGACCTGCCAGTACCCAGACTGTAAGTCTATGGTACAGTACCATTCATTCCCTCCTAGTGAGTCAATGGTTTCATCAATCCTCGGTAGAGGATATGAGTTCTTCTTTGTCATCCCATTCAGTTTCCTGTAGTCAATACAGAACCGTATGGTCCCATCTTTTTTGGTGACCATACAGACTGGACTGCTCCAGGGGCTGGAACTGGGTACAATAACATGATCCTTAATCATCTTATTGATCTCAGTTTCTGCTACCTCCTTCTTCTTCAGAGGTAGCCGACGGTAAGGAATTTTAAAGGGGGAACTTTCCCCCACGTCAATTCCGTGTAGGACTTTATCAGTTCGTCCTAAGGGTTCTCCTGGGAACGCGAAGGCCCTTCGGCAACGTTTTAACATTACCCGAAGGTCCTTCTGCTCCTTCGGATCTAGTTCCGAAGCATCTAGAATTAGCTTTTCTAATTCCTCTTCAATTACGGCCGTACCCGGCGGCTCTTCGGATGGCAACCCCAGAAGGCTGCTGGTGACCGCCTCCGCGAGTACCACACTGCCTACTTTAGCGCCTTTCTGGAGATATACCATATGAACACCAGGATTGGAAATGGGGACAAGGGTCCATTGGGCATTTCCCACCAACGTATCAGCAGATTCCAACCCGAGGGATTGGAGATAAGCTACGTCGGGTTCCATGACCCCGGCCCTTCCTCTTAGTTCAGAGGAAGCGCTTATTAACACATCACATGTGGTTCCCGGTGGAAGTTTCACCGTCTGTGCGACACTTGCTACACTACTGATAACTCTCAGCACACATTGTGCTTTGATATTATAGGGACTCTGTATGGACAATTCACCTGTCTTCGGGTTCAACATCATCCCGAACAGGTCGGCAAAGTCCATCCCTATAATGCCATCATCCTCGATCTCAGCAATGGTTGGGGAGAATACAAACTCCTTCCCCACCACCGAGATACACAGGAAAGTACGTCCAAACGTCCGCAATCTGCTACCGTCGGCTGTGCACGCATTTACCCTCATTTTAAGGTCATCATTTGTGCCCAGCAGAAGAGTGTAGAACCTCCGAGAGATGATGGAGTGGCTGGCTCCAGTATCTATCAGAAATTCCCCGACTCTACCCTTCACAGAAGCGGCTAAATACCACCTTTTTCCTCCATTCAATGAAGGGTTACTAGTGAACTTCTGTAAGTCACTCTCAGTACCTAGATCTAATCCACGCCCTCTTATGTATTCCAGGCAAGGGTGATCTAGGGGGAGCCTGGTTCCACAAACCATTGCACTATACTCCTCCGCATCAGCACCGGGTTTCCCCGACTCACTTCCCGAATGTATGACTGGAATGCTGATGGCCCCGGCCCCAGGGTTCCCAAGCTGCGCCTGCTTGTCCCCCATAGGTCCGGGCGTCACTACTGAGTGTGAACTTACTCCCGTTCCGTCAGGAGTATCATGGCATATTTCCTTCGGGATCTCTGAGTCGCCTTCCTCAGGGATCCCCTTTAATTTTCCGAGTTCTTTCCGGAGAATCGCATCACAGGTTTCTCAGCTGTGCATGAGGAGGCGTAATGCCCCTTCTCCTGACATCTGTAGCATGTTACAGTACTCAGTTCGGGTTTAACCCTCCTTTCCTCTTTCTTATCAAACATCGCCATCATACGCTGCATCATGGCTTCTACCAATCCGAGGGACTGGTCAGGCTCCGATTTCTTCGGAACATTGGGTTCTGGTGGACCCGAGGGAGGTTTGGAAGGGATTTTTGAATTGTCCCCTGGAGGTTTCTCTGGCTTTTTGCTAGAGGATGATTTGTCAAAAGGTTTCCGCCTTTTGTTATCACCGGACTTTTTGTCCCGGCGCTTCCCACTGAAGGCTACCGCCCCAATGGTCTCCTCTCCTTCGGTATCCTCACCCGAGGATCCCCCGCTGCTACTATAGTCAACTACCGCTGACGTTCGGGATTGGTTGGGCACCAATCCGGCAAGAAGAACTTTCTTCTTCTCATGACCATCTATGGCTAAAAATAGATCGGCTAGGGAGGAATCGCTTTTCCAAGCTTTTCTGGTTAGTTCCTGATGATCAGGGTCGCTCAGTCCGCTAATAAACCGGACAAAGAGAGTCTCGATATAGTAATCGGCGTCTCTAGCCCATTCGGGTCTTGCCTGATGCAGAATCCGTTGAAGCTCTAGACCATATATCTTTGGGGACTCTTTTGGTTTCTGGGTTCGTCCCTTGAAGACCAACCAGTGATCCACGGTCACCAGGTTCCCAAAGATATATACAGCAGTACTTTCGAGCTGATCATATGTACCCGAAGGGCCATATGTACTTCTCCATTGGGAGACTGCTGATTTACCTGGCCCATCATTTAGCCAGATCACGAAGGCTCCTAATGAGTCTTCTTTAGACCACCCATTGTATTTGCAGTCATCCACAAATATTTGGTATTCATCTTTCCAGGGTCCTTTCCCTTTGTAGGGTTTAGTGATCCGGGCGGTCCGTCGGGCACCCCTGGTGACCCCTTCTATCAGCTGATCTGATAGATTCCGGCTCCAGTCCATTATTTCAGTGGCATCTTGTCCCCGGCTATAGCTATCTAAGCCAAGGCTCTTGATACAAGGATCAGTATCATAAACCTGTCTCAATCCGGGAGCCATTGAGGTTCTTCGGGTCAATGGTCGGACTGGAGAGACTGGTTCGCACCCGGGAAACCGGGTGGGTCGAGGGCGAGAAGTGGTACCCGGATAAGGGGGAACACTCCCGGTGGTTGTTTGGTCATGGGTTTGGGGTCTAGGCCGACTTCCCTGACCATTTGTGGGTCTATCAGGACTATCAGTACGGGGGTACTGTCGGTTCTGATCCCTAGACCATCCAGCAGAAGGTCCTTCCCCTGCTCTCCTGCCTCGGGTTGCATGCCCCCGGGTTTGATTTCCCGGAGTTCTCCCTTCTCGGGTCTCTGCCTCCTGGTTATGATGAAAAATCAGGTCACCCCAATTATCATAACCATACCACCCCCCCTGTTGATCCTCATGGGTGGTGGTGTTCTTGCTCGTACCCGAAGGGGGTGGAACAGCTCCATACTGAGATGGACTATCCCCAGCGAAGGGGTTCAAGGTGTCATAACTATCGACTCCCGGCGCACTTCCCGCGGAATATGCCGTCGGATCGATGGTTACCGAAGGTCCCGTCGGAGCAGGGGGAGCAGATGTATAGTAGACATCTTTCTCTACCTGTCCTCCTGAAGGGTATCGGGTGGCGGGCTTTAGAACTCCTTGGAGTGGAGGGTTCTCCACTCCTTCCCCAGGGGTGAGGGTCACCTCTGGGTCAGGTACCTTCTGGTTACCTAGGTAGAGTTCCAACTCTACTCGTCTAGCTTCCAGTATAGATACCGCCTTCATGCCCTCTAGTTTCTTCTGATCTAACTCTTCGTTTGCTTCTAGGATAGCGGTTCTTACTGCCTCATTGTCTTCCACCTGCTGGTTGCGAGCGTCCTTGGCGGCGTGCCATTCCCTAGAGTATCTTTCTAGGTCCGCCTGATACTGTTGTTGACAGGCATAAGACTTCTGGTTAGCTTGACCTAACTCGGATAATCTTTTCTTTTCCGCTTTCAGGGTTTCCTGATTTTTCTCCATCTGGTCTTTCACCAGTTGGTTGTCACGGGTCAACTGATCCGTTCTCCACTCCATATCCTGATGGACCTGTCTACTCTCTAGGATGTACCTATTCCTTTCAGAGATCAACGAAACCAATTCGTCGTGCAGAGCATCGTACTGCTTGTTCATTTCTTCCTTGTTCCGGTAATCGTTGTCCCGGTCCAAGGTGTCGTCCTGATCAAGATCAGGTTGGGTCCCGACGATGGGACCTCCTTCGGGTACGACCCGAAGGGGTTGTGGCGGTATTTCTAATACCGTCGGGTCCAGAAATGAGCCCTTCTGGTTCGCCCTTTTCTTTCCTCCGGGAAAGAAAACGGAGTCAGTCGTGTTGAACAAAGAACGCCCAGTGTTCAACATGATTTGGCCCTGAGTGGCAATGAAGTTCGGTGTGAACCCCCTCGCTTCCTCCGGTTCCATCTGGTCCACTCGGGTGGACTCCAGTTCTCCTTCTTCCAAAGTCGCTCCTGGATTTAAAGCTCCTTCGGTTTCACGCATGAAACCCTCGAAGCTGGTCGGAACAACTGGGTTGTTCCGCTCCGGGACGTTACCGTCCCCATACTCTCCTACTCCGGCCAGGTTCACCTGACTGCTACTCGAAACTGATCCTGGTCACGGCACCAGTGTAGTGGTTCGGAATCTCAGAAAGAGAACAAGAACGTCAGTTTCCAAGTGCGAAGTAGAAAGCGTGTTTTATTCAACGTATCCCTATTACAATTGAATCTAGTCTTAACCCGAAGGGTAAGACGAAGCAGTCCTGGTTCAATCTAGCGATTGGGGTAGGGTAATGCGGGGAGTCAGCCGGGCCTGCACTGACTGGCGACTATACGAGGAGGGGAGGTTTATATACCCCCTTTGGATGTGAAATGAACATGGTCACGTGTCGGTTGGCTCCCGCCTGAAACGTGGTGCGCAGTACCCGAGAGAGGACAGTCGCCCCCTCTGGGATACCGCCCACACTAACGCCAGGCGGGAACAACCCGAACTTAATCCTCCTCGGTCACCTGGATATAAATGATTACCGTAGTAAACCCCTACACATTTTATCATTTGCACCTTACTGAGCCCCACTGACCTCCCCACCTCTACAGTTACTGTCCCCTTTTTTTGAGAGTGCCGAGAGTCCTACCGTCACCGCTTCCATGGGGAGTTCATACATTCATTTCAGATCTGTGTACCCCCCCCCCCCGGATCAGGGCCCTTGGAAATTGGACCTTGGATGGGATCCTTGGCAATTGTACCCGGCAATTGTACCCTAAAAAACGGGGTCATCTAGCTAGTACCTGGTAGGGTCAGCACTTGGTTCAGTGTCTGTCAGTTCATGGGAGCTGGACTTAGGCACTGGAAGGAGAGCCTTCAGTCCAATGCGTTCATAGACCCTCCCATGTCACCTCTGCCAAGGCTCTATGTTCAATGCCCCGTCTTTCAAGGGTCCCTGGTTCTTGGAAGAGCCTTGGTTCGATGGCCCTTCTTCCATACTCTTCAAAGGGTTCGAATTGAATTGAATTGACCCTAGTCCAATGTCTTATTCTTCTAATGGTCCTGGGGCCCATTTCTCAATTGGAAACGATCACACTTTTGCCAAATATGCAAAGAATTTGAGAATCGTCCGGTGTGAATTGTTTGACTCTAAAATTCTTGGGGATGCTTTATGTTTAAAGCATGGCTTTCATCCAGAGCTTTCGTCCAGAGCTTTGCTTTCATCCAGAGCTTTCTGGGTGTGCAATGCACCTGGACAATTCAGCTATATATGAGGGCTACATGAATCGTTCAAACTTGAGAAATGGGCCCCTGGTGCAATGCCCCTCTTCCAAAGGGCACCGGTTCTGTCATGAACCTTTCTTTATGAACCATGGTCCAATGCCCCCTCTTCGATAGCCCTGGTTGCTCATACGGCCATCTATGGGATCTGCATAGGAGAAGTCCTGTAACAGCATAAAAACAGGGTCGTGTGAGAACAGTGCAAAGTGTCTATGGCTCTACACTGGATATCGTGACCTGTCGGTTTACATCTTGTTGCATTATCTGGGCATCCGAGATGAATACTGACCATCCAATAACATGGCATGATTGCTACCCACCTACCTTATCCCAGTAAGTAGGGATAAAAACCAGTGATGTCTGGAGTAGGGAGGGGTATTTATCCATCTACATTGACTTTAACTTACAGTCCTATGTCCCTGCTTATCCAACGTTCTGTCATTGGTGTATTGATGCATTAACAGGGTTGTAGGGAGCGACTTGACTCAGAGGGGTGACCAGATCGGTCTATTATGGTACCCTATGGCCAGGGAACGAGCAATACCAACTTTTTGCTAAAGCCAACTCCTACATGTTTTAGATCAGCACTTGGGGCACAAAGAGTAAGATGTGTCTTAAGAAGCCTTATGCTGGATCTCTTGAGTATTACTTTTAGTGGCAGTTTGGATGAAGCACTAACACATCAGCCCCGTCCCTAATCCTTTAGCCTCTCTGTCAGCCCAACCCCCTGACATCCCTCTGTGTCCGTCTCTCATCCCACCCTGCCTAAACCTACTCCCCCCCCTCAACATTCTCCTCGTCATTTCACACAGACAGTTGGGGATTTAAAGATAGACTTGCTCAGGTCATTGATTTCGACTTTATGAGTTTTGATTGTACAAACACAGTTGTCTAAAGTGTAAGCTTGTCATTCTTACTCCTCCAAGAATTAATGTAGTGAGCAGTGTGTGTTGGGGGGGGGGGGGGGGTGTTGGGAGGCTAGACAGTCTAATTAAAGCGTTGTCACTCCCTGTCGGTAGATAGTCTCTTCAAATCAATATATTTTGTACACGTGATAATACAGAATAAAATTTTCTACATCTAAATTGACAGTAGATCTAAACTGTAGAATCTGCTGTAAAGCTACAGTAGGTGATGTAAAACTACAGTAGATTCTAATGCGCGCCAAGATTACTATTTCTTGTGTGCGTCCACTAAATGTGTGTTGAAACTATTTTTACCTGTGAAACACATCTGCCAAATCAGGCCATTGCTACCATGTATAAAGCTATAGGCTGTATCATTGCTATTTTGTTTGAAATCCTGGTACCGATAAGCCATAGTGCGTGGGATTATGGGATGGTTGTATAACAGATATTTTCTTTTGCCAGCGGAGAATTTCTTGCAGCATTGCTGCGATGGGCCCTGAAATCAACATGAGTCTGTGTGAGATCAGTGTGCTCTGTCTATGGGACTTGCAGCAGGTCTATGCTGATATCGTAGCCTGGGGTGTTCTTGGATTATCACCCATCCTCCTTTTATGACGACGTAATCTAAACAAATATGGCACCATTACACACACCCTGTTCCCCCCTCACTGCGCCTAATCCCCCTTTTGTTCCCCCACCACCCCTGGAAGAGTTGATAGTGCCCTCCATTTTGTGTTCAGATAATGGGGGTAGAGTTTGCAGCACCCTCTCCCAGCCTCCGCCAACTGCTGCAGAGTATTAGCCCCCACCCCCGCCCACCCCTCTTAACCCTTTATTGACTGCATAATGCTTTAAGTTTACCCTGTCATGCGTCATCATGATACATGAATACCTCCCTGGCGAGTCCGCCCATCAGCATGGCTGATTTTATGCGCCGTACCTACCTTTCTGGAGTATATATATCTCAACCGCAAAGGGTCGACATGATGCTTGAGTGCTGCACCGGCGAGTTACTCGCCAAGACTGCACTTATGAGTTATGACAACCAAACAGCTATGCGGCCCTTAGAGGGAACGAACTAATTTGGCCTCTCTGGGTCTGGCACTCCAACTTTTGGAGACCTCTTAGGACGGGGAAAGAGTGGTTTTCCCTTTTTATAATTTCTCTCAAACTGAAACAGTTGTTCGCTGTCTTTGTCTGTGTGGTGTGGGGCGTTTTGTGTAAATTGGATTGGTTTAAACGTTACAGGATGGCAGTCATCGGGGGGGGGGGTCGTTGTAATAGTAATACATCCTGAGTCCTCTATTAGAATTCCAGGATGGGAGGAGGGAGGGCGTCTGCAATGAATGTAATTGAAACTGCAAAAGATACCGTTGAAAAATATATTCTAAAATGTCTTTAGAATGATGTAACAGTCGATTGAGATACGTAAATAGTTATGCGACCTCAAACCACAACTTGAGTCTTTCAGGCGACATGGACATGATATTAAGGCTAGGTCAGAATAAGTTTGTCCCCACTTTGTTTCCCAATACTTTCAGACTGACTAATGAGAGTATACATGATAATAGGTCTCTTCTACAAGCATACCACTCACTGTTGTTTTATTTTATTTGGGTAGCTATGTGTGGCCATGTGACACCCTTATTTAGACGGTGGTCCCCCCCCCCCCTCAGTGCTTTAAGTCACGGTAAGTATGCCACAGATTACTAAGTATAGGCCCCGCCCCAGGCCTACTGCACTAACAGCTACAACTACAACTAACCCTTTAAAGGCCGCATAGTACTTTAATACACTATGTTCTTTCTCTTTGTGGTACTTGAATTCAGCCCTGGCCAGTTGCAGCACTGGTGAGTTACTTTCTTAAGGTGATGACGTATTTATAATGGGAGCAAACATAGTTATTGCTACAGTCCCATGCAGCAAGAAAGGGAGAAACGTCAGAAAAGTTCTATAGGCCTATTCATATGTGTTTCAGTAAAATACTCAAAAGCCATACTGTTAAAACTTGCAAAGATATAGCTGTTAGGGCATTCACCTGGCATTTACCTGCCGAATAGATATCTAGCGGTAATGCCCCCGCAGAGCCATCCATTCTTAGCTCTTTTTAGCACGTGGGTCTATTAATAATAGCAACCACAGTACTCCCTAAGTGGCGCATCAAGTGTTTTAACTCTAGGCTCAAAAAATGAACTGATGCATATGGCGGCCCTATTTAAGGGTAACATTAATTAGAATTAAATAATTTTGACCAATCAGAGGGTTAGTTGACATGTCCTACTTGGCGCATCACACAAAAAAAGGGGTAAATTCAGGTAATTTCGACCCTAGACACGGATTTTCGTTTTTATCTTTCAATTTTCCCATTAAACAAAAGAGTAATGCGCAATCCTAAATTTGATCAATGCTTAGCAAAATATATGTTCTTAATAAGCCTACAATAAGCTTTAAGCCCATTTCCGACGCCCCCTTATTCCCTCAAGGCAATTTCTATTTCTGTAGGTCTTATTTATATTACAGCATAGAATATAACAATAGTCAATAATGTGATAAGCAAATATTGTTTTAAACATCTATGATTAATGTATAAAACAAACAAATCAATATAGAAGCCATTTGGAGAATTTAAAAAAATGTAAAAAAAATAATTCAATTAAATCAAATAAATAATTACCAATTTAATGGTTTCATGAGGCCAATGAACTTATTAGAAAGCATTCCATTGTTCATTTCTTCTGATGTTATGCTAGAGAAATATGTCTGAAGTAAGAAAAACAAAATATGGATATGAAGGGTGGCTAGCAGTTTGTTGGCAAATTTCAATAAATTGATTTATTATTTATTTTTGGGAAAATTAAGAAAAAAATAGAAATTGCTCTTATCTATGCTCGCAACTTACACCAGTAAACAGCAAATTCATGACGAGTCTAGTGGTGTTTATATCGTAATTCATTGGCGGATCCAGCGGGGGGGGGGGCGACGGGCCTTGCCCCCCCCCTCCAAAAAAAAAAAGAGGAAGAAGAGAAGAGAAAAAAAGAAGAAAAGAGGGAAAGAGATAAAGAGATTGTGAAGTATGATTCATAGGGCATGACTGAGGGCACCTGGTTTGGATGGGGGGGGGGTGTTCTAAAATGCGTGAGAATTCACCATTTTAAGGCTAGATCAAAAAATGTTCCTGGGGGGCATGCCCCCATCCCGGGGGGGGCACTGACTATATGTGGGTCAGTGGCAACTGCCGCGGTACCGCCCCACTTCCTCCTACTGGGGGGAGCTGAAGGGGTCACTGACCGCCCCTCCTTTTCTTTACTAAGGAAAATTGTAGGAGTAACCGCCCCCCTAAACAGGCTAAATAAATTCTAAGCCCCCTGCTTCATCCCATCTGAGCATCAGGTGCTAGACATAACAATGGCAAACTTACCAATTAGTACTTTATAAACAATCAGAAACATGTTTGTGCCTCGATATTGCTGTATGTACACACAATAAACCTTTATCCATAAAGCAGGGGAGGGGGGTCACCACCCCCCTTTTTCACTTTAAGAAGGGCTGACCGCCCCCCCTTTTCATCCCCTTTGTCAACCCACCGCCACCGCCCTTGGGAGAGGTGCGGCAGTGGTTATCCAAAATATACCTGAGTGCCCCCCCCCGGGGCCCCCATATACCCCCTAAATACAGCTGATGCGCTTCGCGCGCGGGAAACCGATAGTCACTCTGGGTTGGCCAGGTTTGGCCCCCCCCTCTAGACAACCCTGGATCCGCCACTGTAATTATTGGATGGTAATGTCCAATTGGCTTGTGGTCGCTACAGTATAAAATGTCTAAGAGTGAGTAGGCGTCAGGAGTACAGCTAGCCGGGAGGGAACTACAGACTAGGAACGTGGCCTCTAGTTCTTAGGAATTCAGCAATTCTGAAACCTGAGTGAATACATGATTGTTGTATTTTTAGGGATATATCACATGTAACGTCTAGCGCAAAGGAAACATGAGTAAAAGTTGTTAAAGAACAACTATCCGGCCTGTGAAGTAGAACTTCCAATGTAAGTAGTATATTCAAATGAGTGTTTTATACAGGTCGTGTGTATCCGACATCCCCCCCAAATAAATGGTCTAATGGGTAAAACACCAAATCGTATAGATAGCTCTGTCTTGTCTTTATAATCCAGTAATGGTACCCTAGTTTTAAGGAGATGGTAACCTGGGATATAATATACCTTGTTGTGAGTTTTACTGATTGTTCACCAAACCGTCCTTTTACACCCACAATGCACGGCGTCTGTTGCCAAGCTCCTCCGCCTGGGGGCGCGCCGGAAGCACGTGCTTGTGACGTCATTAAGGATGTGTTGGAGTGGTCATGTGACCCGAGGGCGTCTCTGCGCGTCGAGGCGTGGAGAGTGCGCGGGGAGTGGGGGTGGGAGGGAGGAGAAAGAAGAAGGGGGATTTCTGTATTTGCATGAGGTGCTGTCCTCGGGGAGTGTCACAGTCTTCTCGGTGCATGACTGCAGGGTAGAGACAGCACAGACAGTCCTGTATGGGACAGAGGAAAAGGGAAATGAAGAAGATGACATTGTTTCCAGGTAATGCAATAGCAGTAAATATAGACTTTGAGCGCCAGATCTTAAATCTAGCCTTTGTCTGGGGATGGACATATAAATAGAGATAATATTATGCAGTTCAGGCACGACCAATACAATTATATATTAATATGTTACATGGTGACATGATTGGAAAGTGAATGTTATGTTCATATGCATGTTTTTTTGGGCGGGGGAGGGTACAGGCAGTAGAAGGAATGTGTGAGGTGCCTTCAATGAACTGTAAAATGTGAACAATGTGTACACAGAGGGTATAAACTTAAATATATGTGAAGAAACCTCACATATAGAATATTGCCCATTGGGGACAGTGCTCCATGGGAGGCAAATTAGTTTTAGTGTGATTGTGAAGTCTAGGAGAGAATTAGACACCTCGGTAGATGTAAGGAAGAGGTACACATCTGTAAGACACGAGACAAACACTGCATTCCAACATAAAAACAACTGCACACTTTTGCCCTGTGGTTCCTGCCAAGTGCACATAGTTCATGTACGCAGCGAATACTCTGAGCAGACGACAATTGAAACACAAGAAATCACTCATAATGCCAGGTCCATCCGCCAGGAGGCAGTGTTGGGCAGCCTCTTTTTGGGGCCACCCTGAGGGGGTGTATAGGAGATTATCATTACTTGTCAAACTTGGTACATTGGACAAAGATAGAACAGTATCCTGTGGTAATGAAGATGTATTTACCCTGTCCGCTGTCCAATCAAGAAAGATCAAATTGAAACTAAACCATGATTAATCCACTACCATACTCCTCCAAAAGACGTGTTGTATGAATCTTACTTAGTTCACCAATCCATGCGCGGACGCCCCCATATCCCTACCCCAACCTGCCTGTCCACATAAAAAAATAGTTTTTTTTCTAAATTTCTGATCAAAATAGTTAACTTATAAGCACTTGACCATGGGTGACAAGCTGACCCTAAATCTAATTGATATGAAAGTGAACAATTTCATGGTTCCAATATAATGTTCAGCCGTAGTGCTCGCTTGATGATGGAAGTGAAGATAGTAACAGAGACTATACTTCATAGTGTTGAAAGGATCAGCAGGTTACATGTACATATCTATAGTCCCTGCCCTGTCCCTCTCTCGTCTCCACTGGATGTGCCAACCTTAATAAAAGTGGTGTAATCAGGAGGTGGATCCAGGGGGGCCAGGGGTACCCCCTCCCCCCTTTTTCTAATGATAAATTGACTGCCCCTTTTTGGTACTTTAACATGACCACACTCCTTCTCAAACGCCAGGGCCCATCCCCTGTGATAACACGTCCTTGGTCTGATTTAGGGTAAGTATTATTGGTATTCAGGTATTGTAGGAAATGCTGGGAGGGGTGGGGAGATCGGGAGGGGGTGTTAAATGTGTTAGTTACATGCAATACACAGATTCCGTCCTATGGTAAGCCCTAATGACATCACTGCCCCAGGCGTACAAGACATCTCTTCTGTCCCCACTCAAGAAGGCCATGGCGGCTTTCTTATTATCCTTATATTTTTCTTTTGTTTCTGATTGTCCTGCAATAAATGAGTCCTGATTGATCGCCACATGGTTTTGGGGGATGTCCCGGGAATTGTGAATTGATTGTGTTGTTTTGTTCTTATGGTGGTGTTTTTGGCGGTGTTTTGTAGTTTGTTCATGCTGTGTGGTGGTGGAGTGGAAGATGATTGATCTGGCATCAGTGTAATGATCTTTAGGTCTCATTCTGTGGAAAGGAGAGTGTGAAGACAGTGTGTTGGGAGTTAAGAGAGTTACCCATAAGGGTCATAGATGATTCAAAACACATACTATACTTCGATCCTTAGGCCAAAAAGTGTGTGTTTCAGGCAACATGGTCTGAATGACTCACTTATTCCTCCATTGACTACGAATATCAAGAAGTTGTTGGATATTCCTCTTCCTATCCAAAATTGGGAATAAAGGCTAGGGTCGACCTTTTTTTGAATCTATAGGGTCGGGTTGCCTGAAACACACCTTTTATTTGTTTGGCCTTATAATGATTCCTATATTCTTCTTTTATTCATGTTGCCAACAAGACATGATAGGAATGTCTCAGGGTTGTTGATCTCGATTAGTTTCCTTTGGAAAATGGTATTTTTGGGACTACTTAAATAACAACCAATAACAGGTAGGCTATCCTTCAAATAACTGGATAACTTTGAAATGTAAACTTAGGAATTGTGGTGGAAGAATTTGGAAGGGCCCTATGCTTTTACCTTGATCAGTAAATTTATGTGCCAGAACCTTTTCAAATATTACTTGAGTCGGCATTGTTTTGAAGCAACGCCCTTTTCTTCTGACCTAAGTATTCTTCAGTGTTTGACTTGACATCATTGTCCATTATACGCAGACCATTAGTACGATAAGATATAAGACCCTGCCGACCAATGGGTGTCACCCTGCCTGAGGCAAGTAGCAGCAGGTCCATTTGTCTTTATCTCTATAACAAAAAGGCAGACGACACTCAACAAAAAGGGCGGGAAATGACCAGCGCTGGTTACACGCGTCATTGTATGGAATAGTCCTAGGGCGAAGTGACCAGCAGTGAACAAAACTCCAGGCCACGCCCACCTGTCAATCATGGCCTGATGACGTCACGTGTCAAGATGGCGGCCTGAGCTGTGATTATTGTCTGTCTGTCATGTTGGTGTCTGGTTTAGAGTCTAAATCTGACACTTTCTGATAGGAGAGTGTTTCATGGCATATACTAGCGGTCGGGCATCAGCTTTAGAAAATGAGACTGTGCTCAATATATCTCTGCTACTCTGCCCCTGTCACGTAGCTGATACTTTTTCGCTGCCTAAAAGCTCCTGGATTCGAGTTACTGTCTAGTCTACGATTATGTTTGATAAAACATATACACATTATAATTATAATATTAACCCTTTATGGTCAGCATAGTGCTTTAGTTCACTATGCCCTAAGGCTGTTGTCATGTCTAAATATTCACCTCAATCGTGCTGTTATCGTGTGATAACAGAACTGAGTTATCCAGAAAAAGCACGATCAGAGCCCCAATCGTATAATAATACTATATAGTAATAATAGTACCCACCCTATGGGATTGATACCTGGAGGTTGATATACCAAAACAGTGCCATCGAACTATTCGCCAGCGCTGCTCTGGTGCATCATGACGACAAATGGACATAAAGCAATCGCTAATGAGCCACTTGGAATATCTCCACCCGGCAATCCATATTGAACAGCATATAAACTTTAAGACTATAATAATAAACTATAGTCCAAGACCATACTCAGTGAGCTCATTTGGCATGCATGTGAATATTAATATGTTGGAGTTTGAATTCCTCTATAAGATATTTGCCAACATATAGAATATTTTTCTAAGCTAGTCAGAAGGTGAATATTTTTCTAAACTAGTCAGAAGGTGAAGCTTAATTGAGCTCTGGCATTTAGCTTGATTTGGTGCAAGGAATGTATCAGGGGAAAACCACATGAATAGGCAGGGGACTAGCTAATGACTGGACCTCAGTGTGTCAGCACCTTGAGGCCGCTTTCTTTATCATTTCATTGATTTGACGGAGCTCCTTTCTGACCTTTCCATATTGCCTGGATTCTCTTAACTGTTAAACTTCAATTTCATTCAATTCCCTTGGGAAATTAAATCCAGCCTGAGTAGTCCTGACCAGTGGATCAGTGTTACCAGTGTTACTCCATACCCTGGGGAGACATCGTCCTTCGTTCATCTGGACAGACTGTGTGAGACACTGGACCCGGCCCCCACAACACAATAACAATCATCACAGGGCCGCTCACCACAAGGACGATATAGCCTCTATTATACCAAACACTCCAAGGGGCCCCCTGGGAGCATTGAGGATACGTCTATAGTTATATTGAGTCTATGTTGAGAGGGAACAAATGGTTGCAGACAGTCTACAGCCCCCCCCCCCCACACACACACACACACACCTCACACCAGGAGAAAGGTGTTTCAGGTAACATTGTCAGAGGTCCCAGTGTACATATTTAACTTCTTATATTTATCTATTTTTACATTGAAATTATGCAGGAAGTTTTGCGATTTTTAGTTGCCCATGAATTTAGAGCTCAGTCATATATTCTTGATATGGATTCAGGTGACCTGAAACATACAGTTCTTTCCTGTTTTTTGGCTCCTGCAAGGCGCTTGCCCAGGCAGCCCTATTTCCTTTCTAATTGACACGATGAAGACATATGACCCCCCCCCCCCCCACCTCCAGGCACGCCCCCCCCCCCCCCCACACACACACAGTGTTATCTGTGCGTGCCCCCGGGGGGCGGGCCGCCGGCTGACCCCTGACACAAGACAACTGCCAAATGTCGTCTGCGTCTGAAATTATTCTGAATTAAGTTATGTCTACTTAAGCTATTAAAGCTATTGCAATATGTGTACACTCTTGGATTCTGATGTTATATCAAACACACTTTAATGTGGGTGAGGGGGGTTATCAACAAATGCAGGTATTGATTTTTCACTTTAAAAGGCAAAGAACTTGTCTACCATTGTGGACAACCTGTAGATGTTGTGTTGTATACCTGCAGAGAGTACTGGGGGTGCCCAAGGGTGTGGGGAGGTAAGACTGCATTGTAGCTGGGTGAATATCCTCACTACTGCCTGGGAGGCAGAACGTGTATTTTGGGTTATGCTACCCCATCAAAACAAGTCTAATTACTGTTATATATACCAAAGCGAATCTGTGCTGGGAAATTATGTCATACATATAAGGCCAAAAAAAGGTTTGTTTCAGGTGACATGGCAAGAAAATGTAGGGTCGGTAGGTTGGATTTCTCTTTTTTTTTAACTTATTTTTATACATGAAAGTACTAGCCAGCCTCTCCGAAGACCGTAAAATTGACCCCAAAAAAGGGTAAAAATGCAAAAATGTCTTCAAAATTGCATCAAAAACGTAGGGTGGGCCCTGTTCTGATAGGGCCGGTCGGGTGACATGAAACAAACCTCTTTTTTTGCCCTAAGTAAGATGCTACAACACAAAATCATCTAAAAATAACCTATTTGTCATGAGCTGTTATCCACACACAATATAACACTAATGTGTTGAGAATTCCGACACACCTGTAAGGGACATGTTACAAAATGCTACACGTACAATAAGCTTATTCTTTCTATAGTAGAAAACGTATACCAGAAACAATGCAAAAACAAAATAGAAAGGGGTTGGGAATATTTACAACAGTACAGGCTGCCTGTATGCATAAAGCCCTTATACTGATCCCATCCCCAACCCCTTTTTACAGGTGGCTAGATGTAGATGAGAGTGCTAATCAGGGGGAGAGGCTGTAAGTAGACTATAAGGACACCTACCCATCCTATAGCCATCCCTCACACCGCTGTATTGTTCCCACCCAGGAGTGGGTAGGCCCATAGCAACCCGCGTCTGGGAACGTTCACAAATGACGTCACCGGCTAGGAGTGGATGTCGTGGGGCGGGAAAGGGATATTTGGGTTTAGCGACAGAATTTCATCCGGGATATACAATTGGAAGGGCCAATTCGCCCAAAATATATAGTGACAGGGGGGGGAGGGTCTTGGGAAATGTCACAAAATAGGTGGACGTCTTTTGTGAACGTTCCCTGTGTTGAGGGATGTGAGAGTTACCATGGCAACAGACATTATGGGCACGTGAGGGCCTAACTGGGGACGGTACAAAAAAGATCAGGTGGTTTAGTGTGCATCTAGTTTATTACTGGGAGAAAAGGGTGGAGGTTAGAGTGGGGGACAGGGGAGAAAGATGGCAGGGCCTGCAGAGTAGGAAAGAATTAGGTACAGGCCCTATATTATGGCATGTAGGAACGACGATAGGAAAGTGTATACAAAGGCAGGCAAGTAGAGCTAAGTAGGCAAGTAGAGCTAAGTAGACAGGTAGGCAGGTAGGTAGGTGGTTAGGTAGATAGGTTGGCAGCCAGGCAGGCAAGCAGGTAGGTAGGCAGGTAGGCAGGCAAGTAGGAGGTAGGCACAGTGGCGGATCCAGGTTTGTCTAGAGGGGGTGGACCCAAACCAGGCCAACCTGGAGTGACTGTCTGTTTCCCACGAGTGAAGCGCGGCGGCCATATTAGGGGGCTTTGGGGGCATGCCCCCTACACAATTGTGATGGTCTGGATGTGAAATGATGCATGCTCATGCATTTTAGGATGCAATATTTTAAGACTCAACCCCCTCCCCCCCAGGTCATGTTATATACTATTGTCTCCATCTCTCTCCCTTTCCCCTCTTTTCTTTTCTCTTCTTCCTACCCCCCCCCCCACCCGTCGGGCCACCCCCGTCGGGCCACCCCCCTGGATCCGCCAATGTAGGCAGGTGGGCAGGTAGGCAGGTAGGCAGGTAGGCAGGTAGGTAGGCAGACAGGTAGGCAGGCAGGCAGACGGGCAAACGTCTAAGCAGACATTCAAGCACGTAGGGAAAGGAAGAATTCTGGGGGATGAAAAGATCACCAGAGTGTAGGGCAATGATTAGGACTGTGAAAGTTATATATATAAGCAGAGCTTAAGATATGCAGAAGGTAACTATTTCATACAAACATACCACAGTAAACAGCATCAATCTATACACCCTCTGCATTCTCTGTCATATTACGGTATAGAGAGCAGCAAACGTACCGTAGACGTATTACCCAATAAGGCACTGTTTACGGCCACTGAGGAGCTAATACGTTGAGAGTAGGTGCAGGAATGTGGCTTTGGGCCGTTATACAGGGGGATAATCTGTCTATGGTGTGGGGTGTCTATACACCTGAGGGGGCTCAAGGCTGAGCCTCTCACCAGGTTTAACACCAGGTGTGCATCAAGATGACAGCAATCTCTAAACGGGTATGCCATACAAGCGAGTTGATATCAGCTTGGTGTTAGAAAATCCCTGATCTTCAATATGGCGCTGGGTATACTGTAATAGACCCCTATAGGCAGTTCTACCTTTACCTTCTGGTGAATGTTACAGAGAACTATAAGGCCCCTCTCTGTCTGTGTGAGTCGGGACTTCCCCCACTCCTGTGTATAAGAGCTACCTGGCGGTATAAGAGTGTTAGTCCTCCTCCAGCTGCACTGACGCAATCCCTCAGTCACTGTACCCCTGAATAGAGCCTATAGAGTCTAGCAGGACGCCACACACAGGGCTTAGGGCACTAAGCCGCGGATCAGGTGGGAGAAAGAGACCTTTGGTTAGATAACAGCCATATGAGTCTATTCTCATTGTTTGTTTGTATCCGCAATGAATAGTATCAGATTCTCTGGCCATAGAAACCACAATCCAGATGTATCTCTATGTTGAAATGGCCTTTTATCCACATGTAGAGATGACTGTTTTAAGTTGTAATCCCAGGATAAATGGAAGGTTCGCTAACTGTGCGTATTTTGGTTGGCAACAACTAGAAAGAGAAATTAAGCCTTTTCCTGGTTACTAGTCTGTTCCATTTTAAGATGGTGATTATGCAAAAGTTACCATTGCCATTTATAAACCTTAGAGCCCAAGATAGATATAATATGCGATATACTAAGTTATTATTTTCCTTTCGTAAAAGAAGATTCAAGCTACTAAAGTTCAGTAATATGGAGACATAATTAATTCATAGAAAATATACAACTCACTCAAAAGAGGAAATAAAGGTTTAACTATACACCCATATTGGAGCTACATTACATACCAAGCCTCATTTTAGAAATGGAAAGAAGATATAAAGAGAGCTGTATGAGTATTAGGTGAACATTTAAAAACTGGTACCGGGTATGTTCATATTAATTGTTGAGTTTACTCCTGAGAGCGCGGCCATGGCTCCGGGTGGTCGGGGTAATTGGAAAAGTGGGGAGTATAAGTGAAATGTCAAGGATGACTGATGGTTCATCCTTATAATCACACACTGCTATTAGTTGGAATAGTGTCAATAACTTTAACAACAGGCTTCAGGCACTTACCTTCCTTAGCTATAGGTATTTGGGAGAAGGATGTCCTAATAGTTTTGCACTGATGATGAGATTTGATAATAATGGTCATATATATACTGGAGGTTATGAGTCATCGTCTCATCCATATCTGGTTAATCTAGCAACTAAATCAGTTGGTAAGATGATTGTAAAAAAAAAATCCTAGAATCCCCGACTGTTTCTCCAAATAAATAACAATGGGATTTTCAACTACTGCTGGGGCCCCTACCCTAAAACAATGTATTGGGGGTACTGTACACTTCTATCAAAAAAATGAATGCATTTATCATAGTGACCTTATCAATATTTAACTGTGGAGCCATCGCGATATGGAAATACTAATTATAGAAAGTAGCATCCTTCTGATACCAATTATGGATGCCAACTTTAAATGATAAAAATAGCTGCAGTCTAGAATAGAAACTGTCTACCACCATAAACCTCTTACCACTGTTGTATTAAAGAAGCATGTTTTTCTGCTGAAGTTATAAAAACTGCCCACTTTCTCTAAGCGTCCTCTCAAGGCCTTTGCGACAGCCCCTCGTCACCACTGACAATTTGTTACACTGAAAAACTCCCCAATGACGACAAGTCAAAGCAGTGGCTGCGGGACTGGGAATTCACTGCGGCCCTGCTGCCAACAGCTGCGGGCGTCTCTGCAGTGAATACCACGTCGTGTTCTGATTGGTCAGCCCGTGGGTGTACTTCATGTATATAGGCATATTCCACCACAACCACTCAGACCATGGTATCTATGCTATCCGTACTCCCAGGTTTATAGACGTCCTTGTTGCAGCTAGGATACATTTAACATCCTTTAATTTAAGATTCAAAGGTGACGAAAGAAACCCAAAACGATTCACCATTCCATGAACTATAGATTCATTTCATAGATCTCTAACCCCATAAATTTAATAATGAGACCATCATCTAAGGAGGACTAGAATCCTATGTGATTGTATACGCTCATCCGAAATATCATGGTCTGAGCGGTTTGTGCAGAATGTTTCATTTTGGCATGCTTGAGTGAGTACTGGCGGAGTATCAGGGAGAATGGGGAGTCGTATTTCACTCTGTCAGCCAGGGGGAATATTGGGGGAGACAGGCTGTGCATTTAACGGTATAGTCTGGGGACCAGTCGACCGTGCTGATGTGTTGAGAAAGGTATGAGAAAAAAAGAGGTTTAAGGTTGATCGCTACTCATTGAATATAGACTCCTGCGCAGCTCTCTGCGCATATAGCTCAAAACTGTCAGAATGGGCTAATATTGGAGAGAGATATACATGTATATGCACACTAAGCCATCTTCAAAAATTGGACAATTCCGAATAAAATTGAGCATTTTATTGCACTTTAAATATTTGATGTATTTTGAGCTAGTAATATTTGCTATTTTTAACATAAATCAGAATATTGGAATTATTTACCAATAAATCATTATCAAGATTGATATAGATCTCATCACTGTGCTTAAGACAACCAAGGGTATGAGATGTATACACTTTTTACCCCGATCCTTGGCCTTTTACCCATTGTTTTGGCCTTTAAATATGAGATTTAGACCGTTTTTGTCCTATTTTTAAACTTCAAAGGCCCAAAACCCTAAAATTATGCACGGGACCCCCTATCAAAATTCCTTTAAAATGTTAGCTATTGATCTGAACTAATTTTTGAAAAAAAAAAAAAAAAAGTTCATGGATTTTTTTCTGTGATATTTGGATATTGCTGAAGAATTATGCATTAAATTTGAATAATCGTCATAAAACCATCACGATTTTTCATACAAAGGTACATTTTGGGACCATAATTTTATTTTTCCCATTCAAGGCCATAACCTGGGATTATTCATGTGCAATACAAAATCAATGTGGGCATTGGTTCACTAAGAAAAAAAATCATGAAAATTTCCCATTTTTTTCTTTTTTTTGGCAAAAATAGAGAATACATTTTTTTCTCAAAAATCTGTTATAAAAAAAGTAGCTCGGCACCCCCCCTATTTTTTTACATTTTCCATTTCTTAATGATCTAAGCTACGATGAGGCAAAAAATTAGGAAATTCTATGGATGAAAAGTTAAGAGTAGCGATCAACCTTAATAACAAATTTAAAAAGTACTCTTGTAAATTTTGTAAAAGCATTTGTCAACAACATACATGAGGAGCTATATATAGAGAGAGTGGTTGGACAAAGGACAGGATGAGACCTTATTATATCACATGACTGATAGGGATATTATATGAATACAGAAGGCACATCAGGTAGGTTATCAGAAAGAAATTAACAACTCCTATCTTTCTGAGGTTATTCTCAAATGCCCAGTATTATGACGGTTGTACAGTGGATCCTATCAAAACGATCATATGATTATTTACAAACTCATCCTCTATACTCACATATTCACTAGTTACCATGCACAGAATATTTACTCCATTTTGTACATTGAAATCATACCAAAAAATACATCCAGATACAAGTGTATAGGGTGTAATCCAAGGAATATGTATGAATAGTGAGATCCAGTCCCTATATTCCATGACCCATAACATCCCAGGGCAGTTATCCCAAAACCAAAAAGAAATACTATTTGGAACTTGGCATGTCAGCAGTAACACAATTTACACACACACAAAAAGAGAACAGCTCAGCACTGCTCAGCACGTCATCCTAAGGTGTAAGTAGTATATGAGAATGACGTATAGGCACAGGAGGAGCCATGTGGGGTCAGCCCCTGGTCTGAGAGTGACAAGCGGGCTTTGTCCTGGAGGAGATAAGCGGGTGTCTACAGCAGGCTAAAGGAGCCGATTATACTTCACATTAAGCACACCGACAAGGCACAGCCCAGTAGTGGGGCCGGGATTAACATATCTAATACATAGACCGTCATATCTAAACACCCCCTGGGACAGAGTCATAACTTACCTCCATGTATTGGGAGGGAGGGAGGGAGGGAGGGAGGGAGGGAGGGAGGGAGGGAGGGACGGAGGGAGGGAACGAGGGAGCGAGGGAACGAGGGAGCGAGGGAGCGAGGCAGGGAGCGAGGGAGTGAGTGAGGGAGCGAGGGAGGCAGGGAGGCAGGGGGCAGGCAGGGAGGGAGGCAGGGGGGCAGGCAGGAAGGTATGCAGGGAGGCAGGGAGATTGAGATAGACATAGACAGAGAGAGATGGATACAGAGGGAGAGAGACATATGACGACCCCCCTCCCTGCATAGCAGGGAACACAGGGACTCTGAGGGAGGTACACTGGCCGGGTTCAGCATCTTCATGCCCGTAATGCATTACATATCTAAAGCTTAACGTGAAATAAATTGACAAAGTCAAAATGAAAATGTGAGTTACTTATGATTAAAGAGAAAAGAGTATACGCGGCATATTCTATAGAGCAATGCTGTGGGTGGGGGGGGGGGCAGTATTGTTAGGTGAGCAGGTGAGGGGGTTGAGGTAGTCCCAGTGGAGGGTGTAAAGTGGCGCCCATTACTTATGACGTGATTATACGGCAGCAGACGACAAATGGCCTTTTGGTGGGAAGTGACGTAAACACGGGGATTCGTCATATTTAGCCGCGCACCAGTAACCACCGGAAGCCGCCGCGTGATGAGGTGCTGCGCGCGCAATACATCACGGAAGTACGGCTCAATGGTCATGCAGGGCGTCTCCATTCCGGGGTAAAAGGGAGAGGTGTAAAGGCTACATGTGGAGCCATAACAGTGCTCTACCCCTTTGGCTTGAGTTGCTTACAACGTTTTAAGAATGTCTGTCCCAGGGGTCTGCAAAAAGTAGTGTGGTGTAGTAAACTTTGCCAGAAAATGGTGAAAATGGTAAAGACATGCCTTGGGTTTGGAGACGGCCTGGTGGAGCAAGGGGTTTAGAAAGTGTGTGAGAATGGTGATGGAAGGGGGGGGGGTGCAGAAGGAGAAATGATAGCGATAAGAACCTGCAGAACATTGGCAATGTGCATGAATAATACACACATATTGAGGGCAGTGCTAAATGTGTCATAATACAATAATAATCCCATATTGCCAACGCACTCCCCCGCACTCCCCCCTTCCCATGCAGTTGTAGATATAGTCATCATTATAATGAAACCTTTCGCTACATGTTGATATGGATCTCAATCGAATCACCAAAGAACAGAAGGAATGTTAGCCTGAAATGCATCATCACAGAATCACTTGAGCAATAAGTTATTTAACATAACATTTCATTCACATGTTGTACCTTAATCTAGATCCGAAACCAAACCTCCTAAAGTCTCCTCCTTAAGTCACCTACATGACTGTTAGGCCTACCCCCTCCCCTGCCCCCCTCCCCCACCTGGCCTCAAATTCCTTTTCCCCTTTTTCTACGAAGGATAAATCCGATCAATAACAGAAATATTCCGACTCAGCCTCACTTCGCTCCAGCAGCTCACAAAAGAACCCAGTCATCAAAAGAAGTCCTGGCCGGCGGGCCGCGGATGAATATAATACCACAGTGCGGTTGATCCGACGCGGGGGACTATATTCACGAGCGGAGAGCTCTGGGGCCGGCGCAAGCAGACCAAATGAGTGAGGCGGGTAGCTGTGACCTACTCACCCCTCCCACAATGCACGAGTACAAATAGATGGAGTCGCTCCCGACCTTGTGACCTTGGCCTCTTTCCTCCCTTCTATCTCTTCCATTTTCGCCCACCGCGATATTGCGGCGGATTTTCCGCTGCGCTGAGTGTGCTGCGGCCGGAACTTGACCTGCAGCGCATGCGCCGTGCTTGCCCCATAAACACGGCCAGAAAGTAGTCCGTCAGTGTCACTTGGTCTGATAAGGTGGGCACCGTGGTGTAAGGTAAACCCTGCTGCCGGAAGTTGTGGTGTATCCTTGGTAAATGAAGTCACTGACTAGAAGTGTGGCTCACATCTTGTGCTGCATAAAAACTACATTTAGCCGCTTCTCTAGACCTCTAGTCTGTTAGAAGCAGGAACTTTGTCAGGAATATCTTGCAATACTCACGATGGACCTCGGTAGAACTGTATTATTTGTTCAAAGGAAGTCACATATACTGACCTGAAAAGTAAGAAAAAGGCGATGAATTTTTAAAAGTTTGGTGTGTATGTTTCCTCAACACCCTATAGCGTTTTGAGTTTTAAGTTTAAGAGAATTAATATTTTGTAGTGTTGGGTGGTACAATGTATTTCAACACTACAACCGAGGGTCCAATGCATATCTCCCAAATGCTCGTAGAGAGAAGTTACCCCCACCCACATACTGCCGGCTACTACCTCTCCTGGATCGGTGCAGCTTTAAACGCAACCGACGAACAGACAGACGGAAGTAGGCGCCATCCAAATAGAAGTCAATGGTGGCTACCGAATTAGCCAATCAGCGCCTAACAAGATGATAGCTGCTCACTGATTGGCTACACGGTCTCCTCTTGCTCAGAACGAGGCACACTAAGCCCCAGTCTATCCCGTGATCCTCTCGGCGCCTACCGGAAGTCCTATTAAGTTGTAAGGAATGCTGGGACGTCTAGGATGGGATAATAGAACCTGTTCAGGGTAGGGGGGCTCCCTTAGTGAAATACCTTGAGCTGGCATAGTGACATACAATTTGTCGGCGCTAAAAGTAGTATGGATATAGAATATGAAGAAAATGAGTAGAATCTTCTTGCAAATATAATTTGTCATGCACAATCCCTGCTAAGAGCGAATTTCCAGTGAAAATAACAACTTAATTATCAATGTTTGGGGTGTTTTTTTTAAATGTGTAAAATATCAATTCAATACATAGTATGGTACATGATTTAATTGGAAGTCCAGGTATTTGCCAGTTAATAACACACAATGCAGTGTAGGCAATCGATCTGTATGCTATTGCAGTATCTATATACCAGCAATGCATCAAGGGGGAATCATTACTTTTTCAATTTTATCAATACATGTATGTACATGTACTTATATTTCCCTACTGATTACTTTTGTATGTGAGTAATACAGGAGGTGTCGATGGACCAAACATAATTGGCATAATGGAAAATAGCATTTTATTTTGCTTCAAAAGGGCAATTCCATGCAATTTCTCTGAAAATATAAATACAGAACTCTAATTAAAGTTATTACTAATGCAATAATAAAAAACCAGGACTGAACTTTGTGGCATCTGGTTGACACTGAGGCTGGTACCATCTGCCTTGATCAATGACCAGATAAGGTCCACTCTGTCCATTACCCCCCTCCCCTCCCCCACCTGACCATGGTCATGTACCCCCCGGGCCCTGCCCCAACACCTCTACAGCAAATTGGGTGTCAGCCAATGAGAGGCCTGGACACAGATCGCCCACGGGGTCATCCGTTATGCGTGACCTTAAATGATTGGCTTAGCTGGATGACCAATGTTTGAAGTGAATATTATTATACTGCCCATTGTTCTCCACTGTGGTGGAAGAAGTGGATTTAAAGTGATAGCCTTCACACAGCAGCATTAGAGCTGCAACGTACATGAAGAATAGAAGATATAGAGGGCATGGTAGTGATTAAGATTCGTAAGCAAAGAAATACTAGAGGCCATTATTTAAAAAAGAGGTGTTTCAGGCAACATGATCTGAAAAACCAGGGTAGGTGGGTCGGAATGAACTGAGGTATCAAAAGTATCCAGAAATTACCCCCTGAACTACGGCACCAGCGCACGGAACCCGGCTTCACCTCATGGAACATCAAATTGACTCTTGGAATGGCCTAAAATAAATTTAAAATTGTGGAAAAAATGTCAAGGGTAGGCCTTGTTAAGCTAGATAGGGTCGGGTGAACTGAAGCATAGCTCTCATTTATCCAGACGAATATAATTGTGTTTGAATGCGTAGTTATTCATGTATGATGATCCTTTTGGTAAGAACAACACTCAAACAGTTACAGTTATAAGATGTTTTACTTTCAAGTGTCCGACTCGGGGTATTATGTCCAAGTCATGGTGGATTTACCCTCTATAAGTAAGTCGTCCACTGGCTGATGGAATGGTGTCTGTCTGCCTTGTTTTTGAGTGGTATATTTGGGTAAATAACATAAATATCATTAGAAATGCAACATGCATATGCCATGTTTAATGCATTATCATTGTAACTGCATTACTTAGACAAAAACACCTCTAAACAAAAGAGAAAACACCATTCCACGGACATATTGGTATCAGATCTCACATTGAGCACTTCTAAAGGTAAAGACAAACCCAGATAGTCTATAGTCTCTTTATAGTATGACCCTAATTAATCCATAGAGTGAAACAAGTCATGGTAGATTAAAATTATGTACATTTGTCTTGCTTTCAATAGAAATATATCTTTCCAATAAGAAAGGTTTAAAAACTGTATAAGTCATCATCAAGAATGCTGAATAAAATTATCAATGACAATGACTGGAATAATGAATTTTACTTAAATTGAAAAAAGGACCCATATTGCCAATCATTGTTACCTCACTCAGGAATGAGACCAATATGATATTGTTTTCAGTTCATGTATACCTGATACTGTTTACGTTGTCATGGTTACTGGAAGGTTGCTGTATGATGATAGATGAGGAATGGTAAGGTAGGAAGAAATGACACCTTGTCCAGGGGCCACCCCACAGCCCCCCCCCCCCCACACACACACACACTGATCACGCCTCTGGGTGGCAACAGTGTCGGTGGCTTTCCCACCCCTCTAGCGGATAACAGCTGGCCAGAAAAACAACAGTTACAACACACACAAAGCTATGTTCATAAGTGTGTGTCTTTATATAATTAATAGTATGATAGATATAATAGAATAATAATAACACAAAGAAAGTATTAGGTAGCAGGATGATAACCACATCTATTTTGTTTTACTCTTGTTAAACCGGTACAAGTGGCAGCATCTGGAGTAATGATTCCCTGGGCTTTGGTGTGGGGTACATGAACATGTTCAAGTTATCCCCTTAGAGACATTTAACAATACAATGGTATCTGTATGACATCATATAACATCCCACCATGGGACATCAATACAGTCAGATGCTACAGAGCTAGATCCATTTATCCTAACATGAAAATCGAAGTTTCATTATTATTGTGAATCTCCATTGCAAATGTATCTCAAATCACACATAACACGTCCTTTACCTGTATTACACAAACTGTATGTTTGCAACAGCCCCAGGGAAGCCTCAGTAAATCACCTGTAATTTCCTGGTGAGAAGACAAATGAGGCCAGGACGTCAGAAAGCCATCTCCTTGGTCCCCATATACCACCCCAAACAAAGACAAAAATAAATAACGATGTGCTTCGTGCCATATATAGGTGGTCTGTGAGACCTGGACTGGATTTTCTCGGTTTTGTTTCCATCTTGGTTTTGATATATCTCCAAATAGATCACAGGCTTTTGCTACTTTATTCAGAATACCAAGATTATAAAAAAATCTGTATTTTCTATTCTCATTAGGCCAACCTATTGTGGTTATTTGCATAGTTTGCCAGGCAGTATAACCTGAAACACACCTATGTATGTTGGCCTTTGCAGACAAGAAGTATGTCAGTCAGTGAGTGCCTACCGGACGGAGTCTATACCCAGAGGCACCCCCCCCCCCCTTCATCCTCCTACAGACTCAATATGGCCCTTGTATGAGGCCTAATTATACTGTAGACATGGACACCAGTGTGCATGTGACACGCCTCCCAGCACTGTATAGGTAGGGTTGGCCACACAGGAAGCTATAAATATACAAGTTTACCTAAACAAATCTAAGCATTTCCCTCTATATTTGAGTGTTTACAAAAATGCAATGGGTTCCAAATGTCTGGATTGCACATAAATGATATGTAGGATGTGGTCTAGCGCTTTTGTAAAGAAATCACCAACACTATCTTGCATTATGATTGTATAGTCAATTACTCTTTGAATGCTGCATTATACCAAAGGAGTGTGCTCCTTTGGTGACATTCCTTTACAAGTGGAGCAAGTAGAATTATTTAAAAGTATACATGGCACGTTGTAAATGTAACATACATTCTGCATCTGTGCAGGTTTAATCCCACACATGAGGTTGTAGCCTTTACTCATCCCCATCCTGTATCAGGCTGCACAGGTTTCACACCTGAGGTTGTGGCCTTTACTCATCCCCGACCTGTGTCAGCGGCACATGTTTACCACCTGAGGTTGTGGCCTTTACTCATCCCCGACCTGTATCAGGCTGCACAGGTTTAACACCTGAGGTTGTGGCCTTTACCCATCCCCGACCTGTATCAGGCTGCACAGGTTTAACACCTGAGGTTGTGGCCTTTACCCATCCCCGACCTGTGTCAGGCTGCACAGGTTTACCACCTCATGTTGTGGCCTTTACTCATCCCAGACCTGTGTCAGCGGTACAGGTTTACCACCTGAGGTTGTGGCCTTTATTTACCCCCAACCTGTGTCAGGCTGCACAGGCTTAACACCTGAGGCTGTGGCCTTTACTCATCAGTAGCCTTTATTCATCCCGACTTATGTCAGGTTAGCACCCAATACAGCCCACCCACACACATCTCACTTAGGGCCCCTCCCCCCTCACGTCCTCCACCATGTCAACATAATAACCTACAAGTGTGGCGAGAAAAACATATCAAGTGGACAAAAACTCCAAGTTCAAACATAAACTCCAGGTGCCCCTAAACAGACGGTAGATTATTGAGATTAAGCGGAGATGGAGAAAAAAGGTCTGAGAACTTCTGAAAGTAAATGCAGTAATCCCAGACAGTCTATATGTCTTCGGGATTAACTCAATGGAAAATATCACGTTTATTTACATCTTCCTCCTGTCAGTCTAAAAACAGACATCACGAAGATCAAAAGAGGCCTCTCAATTTGAAATTGTGCTAACTGTCCGACGGCCAAGATGCATAGTATTATAACTGGACATGCGTGTATGTCAAAGGGAAATGCTTTGATAAAGCCATCAAAGCTTGCTATTGAATCAAGTTGTTTCTTCAGATGTCAGATATAGAGTAAAAAGGTTATTTGCTGCAGGTGACAGAAAGTATTTCTGAAATTCACTCACACTTTCTTACTTCCGTTACAGATGCATCTCGGGAGTTCCAAGTCACACGGAACCGGAAGTACTCGCCGACGCTTGACGGGAATGGCTACACCTACTCAGCGCGCATCCCCAGTGAAGTCATGGTCGGCCATACGTCACGAACGTCATCAGCGTCGTCAGAACGCTCTGAGACGTCATGGGCGGCGACTTCGGCTGGATCTGGAGCGTCTTGGGGTGGAAGTAGCGCTGAAGGGGTGTCTGATAGGCGGGGGAGCAGGGGGAGGGGGGAGGAGTACTCTCACCTGCCCATGGGGGTTCCTCCAGGGCGGGAGGGAGCAGGTACGTCCAGGAGTAAGGGCAGGAGGAGCGCCAAGTACCGTACCCAGGCCCAGGAGGGGGCGGACCCCTGAGGGACTCTAGGATCCCTTTTTGTATACACAGGACAGTACATTAACAGTATATTTTTCTTTTTGAAAATATTTTGTATAAGTAGCATTGGGTGTAAGTGCTGGTCTTACCTTGATGTCAATGCATCGAACGTTTGCAACAACGTATAGCACTAAAGCAATTGCGTCCATTGCCTAAAGAAAGGCATGGTTGTAACTTTTAGCAAACCTCACATTCCGGGGTATCGATACAGCATTATTGTAGAGACTTTAAATAACCACAAAGGGACAAAAGAGTACTGATCCTCTGTGGCTATCAAAATGGACAGGTGGGGTGAGCGGTAAGAGAATTGTGCAAACCTCACCAGCAATTGAGCACTGAACTCTGGAAAAGTTGTAAGAATCTACCACTAGAACCACCCAAGATACTGCTGTATATTTCTAGAGGTGATTTGCAAGTGAGAAAGATAACAGATAGCATGATAACGTGTCGGACTGGGCCACGCTGCAGGGGACTAATGTTCAGTTCATGGTGAGCTGCTCCATGGGTTTTTGGTGAATGCTCACTGGCCTCTGAAGGCACGGGGAATGGTGCCAGGATGGGAGCACCAGAACTACAAAATGGCAAAGTGTGAACATGAATGAATAAAAGTTCAGACAGGTGAGGAATGACCTGTCAAATGGGACAGCTGACGTCTGTGTCACACGTAGGTATTCAGTGTTTTGGATAAGCATCAAAACAATACGATTTCCTCATCAATGATGTTGCATGATCAAATAATTACGGGCTTTGGGAAGTTTGATCAATGTCTCTTTGTCATGGAGACGTCAGCCAAGACATGGAAAGACATTTTCCTAGTTTTCTAGCACTAATATTGGTCATTATTGAAATTATTATGGGTACATACAGGGTATTCGAGAGAGCAATATAATGAAGAAATGTATCTAAATTCATAACTATAATGTTGCTTATATTGATATGTCCCTTCTGCTGTATACATCATCAGAACTTTATCATAAGAACCAAATAATTACGAAGCCTTGTGTCAGAGCAGCGCCGGTGAATAGCCCGTCAGCACCGAATAGAGGACTTTATCAATGTTTAGGAAGTGTTCAAGACACCCCCTACACTCTTTACTTTTCCTCTTTTTCAATAGTATAACCACGGAAACATACATGACAATATCACGGACACATGCATGACAATATCACGGACACATACATAACAATATCACGGACACATATATGACATCACAGACACATGCATGACAACATCACAGACTCTTTCCCTCTCTCTCCCTCCCTCTCCCTCCCTCTCCCTCCCTCTCCCTCCCTCTCCCTCTCTCTCTCTCTCTCTCTCTCTCTCTCTCTCTCTCTCTCTCTCTCTCTCTCTCTCTCTCTGTCTTCAAATGCTAAGTGGACCTCGGCCTAATTACTCTACCCATGTGCAGCATACACCTATAGTAGCTCTGGACGAAAGCAAGGCTCTGGACAAAAGCTCTGGACGAAAGCAAATCCCTGGACGATTTGACTGTACAATTTGATCAGATTTTGATAGTTTGCCTGTGGTGCGATCGTTTCCCATTGAGAAATGGGCCCCTGGTATAATATTATAGTATTACCTAAAATGTAAATAAATGATTTATTTCACACAGTGTATAGATCGATGTAGTATAACCTTTGTGTACTAGAGTGTACTGCTAGATGACATGTATCTATACTTATAAGTACACATATTGCAGCTGTGATATCATTTGATAGACATTATATTAATATACGTCTTCACATTGACGTGTAGTTGTTTGTTAAAACAAACAGACTATCATAATATACATTATTAAACATTTAACACGCTCTTACTGTTTTCAATCACCGTTTATATTTCAGGTAAGGCCAAATTTTAAAAAAAGGTGTGTTTCAGGTTAGCCGAACCTACCTAGGAAAACAGGGCCGACCTTAGAAATTTCTATACGATTATATACATATGATTCATGTTTGGTTGTATTGATAATAATTATAGGCCTTTATGAAAGATTGTATATACTTTTACAAATTTCCACATAGAATCAATTTCCCAACCAAATTGTAGGTACCCATTCGTAAATTATAAGTTTGGTAACATTTTGGAAACAAGCAAATAAAGTGTTACAGCGAAGGAAGGTCTCAGAATATTGACCACTGGCGATGACTGCAGCAGAATGACCCATGCAAACCGACTTGCAAACATTCATCAAACAAATAGGCTTACAAAGTTGCATTAGAAACGTACCAATTTGTATGATGATTTAAGCTAATGCAAAACTGTTACAAGAAAATAAAGCTACCGGTAAGATTGGCTTTGGGGCCCTGGCGATGCTGCAGTTCCAAGTGGCTGAGTGGGCCCTCAGTATGACCTGTCCAAGTGTGAAGATAAGCCCTCCCTCCCTAGCTGTATGCAGGAGGAACATGTGCCACCACACCCTGCTGGGTGGGGCACATCCCTCCTCATACCTCTCCACTCCAGTAGGTAAAGGCCGACATTCTGGGAGAACGCCGCCCCTTTCTCTAAATCCTGTACTCATCTTTGAATGGGGTGCATTTTCTTCGGTTATAACTTTACCGAATATGCTGGGACGTTTTATCAAGGGATGGCTTCAGCAAAGTGGTATAAATGTGAGTGGAGCAGTGATCATCTGTAGGCTTGTTTCAGGTTACCCGACCCTGCCTAGCAAAACAGGGCCAACCCTAGACATTTTTTTAAAATATTAATATTTTAGGTTTTAGTCCTCAAATCGATGTTGTTGTCGGCAAGTCGACCCTGAGGTTTGCGGGTCAAATTTTAGGTACTTTTCATGCCAAAGGTAGAAAAATAATTTTGAATATCAAAAGATCTGACCTACCTACCCTTGATTTTAAGACCATGTAACCTGAATCACATTTCACTTTTTTATGCCTTAAAGGGGGAAATGTGTACTTACCTCGTCTGGACCTTTGGTTTCAAAATCAGTTACACCTAAATGGTATTGTAGGTACATGTGCTTGCTATTTGCAAGGTCATTTAGATATGCCTTCTCTGTGTGTTTCTTTTGGAATCAATATGTGTAAGTGGATTCAGTATGATATATGGGCGGTACCCTATTTCTGAACCCATGCAGAATACCTTAACAATTCATGGTGACTTTTTTCTAAAGCACTAAAGAGATGTGAGGAGAGTGAAGTGGAAATGTGATATAACCTGCCCTGAAAGCCGCCGCGGCTTCTAACGCCCACCTATCGCCTGCTGCATCTTTCCACTACAAACTCAATGAAATCTTTGTCGACACAGTCTCCCTTTTACCCCATCCTCAAAGTTACCACCATCAAACAGTCTCCAAACGCCCCCCTCCTGCCTAGCTCTCAACCCTTGGTGCCCTTCTTGCAGCCAGTCAATAGTCCTCATGCAACAAGCCAAAATTCTACACGGGCAGAGCCTGTTACGGTATTCATATCGCCATCTTGAAAATGAGGTAAGCCCTTCTAGCCCAAGCTGATCCCAGCTCGATGCGAAACAGGATATTAGAGGAGATCGCCATGCTTGGGTCACAGGGTATGGGCTGCAACAGACTGTACAACCACAGAGGTTTTATATAGTTTTGTTATAAAAGAACTAGTCATAGTCCAGCCTCCTTCTGAGACAGGGCACCGAATGTCGTCTGCACCGTGACGTGAGCGATATAAGGGGACACGGGCGATATTAGGGCACTTTGATGTTTATATTGGGGATGCTTCACACGGCGCTGGGCAGTGAGGCGGTAAATGTGCCTCCTTGGTTTGACTGGCTACACTCAAAGGTGTTTTTGTTCCCCTCCTGTCGCCGTCGCCGCACAGAATGTAACGGTATATTACACTGCCCACTTGGACAGCCTCTTTCTGAGTCTTTGCGCATGCGCAGTAGACGGACTTGGCACGGAAGGCGCGATTGTCAACCGGAGGCTATGGAAAATGGGGAACAAAGCAGAAAATGTGTAAATGCGACAAGAAAGACACGCTGGCAAAGAACCAGAATCGTAAAGAAATTGCTGCATGGCATTGCCTTTAGTCTTCCAGCCAAACATGAAATGTGCTGTCAAAGGGGCAGCTGCATATGCCATCATGAAAGTTACCTTCTGTCGTCTGGAGGGACATGAGGGAGAGATAATTCAGAGGGCATGAATTCAGAGACGTACGTACATATAATAGGACACAAGCAGACGTCGATATAAAGATACAAACAAAGGAAGAGTTATGAAGAGAGCGGGAGAGAAAAGTAGAGAGGGTAAGGAGAGAAAGAGGGTGAGACTGTGAGGGATAAAGGGGGAATTGGGAAGAGATGAGGATTGTGCCAAGAGAGACAGCCGAGAGAATGTTGGCCAGTGTCTTCAAATAACATTGATTGTGACCATGAATGTTATCTTCCTGGCAAAAGTGTGTATTTCGAAATTCATTAGGATTTCAAATCTCATGCAATTTGTATGCCAGTCTCATTGTGATTACAGAAACGTTCTCACCCCAAAATAAAATTTCCACCCAAAGCTTCCTTTGATGTAAATCCTTGACTTATTATTATGCATATGTATTATAATATTCAGAATGCCACAAGGATAATGGCTACTGTATGGTGTGGAACTACAGAAGCTACTGTGAATGAAGATGCCGCTGTACAAAGGAGGCAACCTGACGTACACTAAGCACCATAAGCTATGTACACATCTCCTAATCCCCTCTCCACCTCTCTCCCTCCTCCCTCCTTTCTCTCCCTGAGTCTCTGGGTCTCTTTCTCTGTCTTTGACAATGTAAGTCTCTTTACTGAAGGCGGTAGTTCCGGTCGTGAGTGCGCATGTCCAGGTGTGTAGACCTCTTGTCATTTCCGTTTTCCCCTGATTGTGTAATGATGACGAGATCAAAGTACGACCCCTCCCCCCCCCCCCCCCGCCGCCTTTCTTCACACCCTAAGATACACATCATACCTTCAGTTCTCCCTCACCCCTACCCTTTCTCTCCCTCAACAACCACCTCTTCCACATTTCTCTGGGGTCAGACATTGTATACCACTCTTATGGGAATCTAATGCCACCAAGGTACCCAGAATACAAATTACCTAGAACTACATGGTAGAAACTGATCCCCTTCACTTCTCCCTACCTTTGAACCCCCAACACACACCTTAACAACTCCCCCCCCCCTTTCTCTCTCCCCTTCTCTCTCCCCTTCTCTCCTCCTTCTCCCCCACCACACCTACCTGCCTTCTGCTGTCCCCGGTCACAGGTGGACACCGTTAGTGATTACCTTACCTCTTTGATGTAGGTGAGTTTCACCTGTGTACTTATTGCCAATTACAGCCCAATTATACCTTATTATATTATTAACCCTCTCTCAGACAGGCACATCATCCATTATCTGGTAATTTGTTGGTGGTGGCTTTAACATGTAGAATAGCACTGTCCTCTTTAGTGTACCATCTGTGTGTGTGTGGGTGTCTGTGTGGACCTTGTTAGGTGGTGTATACAATGGTAATGCTGATTGGGTATACACTTTGGATACAAGGTGAATCCATGCAAATAAACAAATGCTTGCAACACATATAAATTGTGTATTGGTTTTCAGATTCTTGATTGACTATAAGCCGATATTATTGTATAGGGGCCTATTTCTGAAAGATGAATTCAGGATATCTTAGACATAATTAGAAATTTAAAAATGCTGATGAGACCAACAAACAAACTGTGTCTACAAAGTTGAGAGATCACCTCAATGCTCGTAGTGCTAACAGCATTCTGTAGATTCGTACTGTATTAGGTCACGTAATTATTGGCCACAAACAGGTCAGCTTACAAATTTCGGTATGTAAAAGAGTTTTCCCTTGGCAACAAGTACAACTTCAAAAGTGAATCCTGAATTCATAATAACATACAATCCAGTTAGATATTGGAAAACGTCCAAGTCATGCTCTTCTCCTTCGTATATTGCCCTAGGGTGTGTAAATTAAGTAAACGTGTTTACTTATATACAATCGAGGGGAAAGTTCAAAATCAAAAATTGAATAATATAATAATGCACCGGACACAATACACCACCATCTATGGTATTTAATGTCATCGTGGTGGCTTTGAACTTACATCAGAATTCAGGAAGCTTGAACTGGTTATAGACTCAGAAGCTGGGACTTTATGTAAGACGTCAGAAGTAGGTATACACTAGCCGTGCACGGCACACATGACGTACAATAACGGCACTGACGTTATGGGCATCAAAGCTATATGAGGTAGGGCTATTGTGGTTTATATACAGGGGGTATACAATATAACACAGTATACAATGAGTCCACAGGCCGACACACGAGTATAAAGGCATGAATACACAAGTATCCCAAATCTCAAGGACCTTAAATGATGAAGTTTCCATCTGAGTTCACTTATACACCTTATGTACCACCTCTCCTCGCTAGGGGAGCCACTGGTCATCGCGGGACACTCGTGCTCGCCAGTTGTGAAGTGTTTCCGTTACGTCATATAACCACCCCTCAAACATTGTGACGTCACTGCATTGTGGGGGTACGTCAGGTAGGGGAATTGTAGTTTTGATATAATAGAGGTGTGGGTTTAGAATTCCGATGGGGATATCTGATATAATTTGATATCTTATAAATTGCTTTTTGATTTCTTCATCTCTATAACTATTTACCAGTAATAGGGATACTCATGTATATAGCAGAATTTATTACTACACAGGTTGTGTTACTTAATATACTTTGAAAGCATCAAACAGAGGAGAATGGCGTGTTATGTCCATGTTTCTGACATGTTTTCATTGTAACATTGAGCACAAGTATATGAAGAGTTTGGTTACAAAACGTAATAAGCGCCATTTTGAAAAATGACACAAAGTTTTGACAAAAGTGTAGGGCAGGAATAGGTTAATGCAATTTGAGACAATTTTCCCTCAAAATTCTATTGTTCATGTCTTTAGGTCCTCTCTGCTGTACACATTGTATACGAGGCACTATAATTGCCAATATGGTAGCTTTAGAGAAATCACCACATGCTTCAATTCTGGAATGGATTTGTTGCGTTTTGCAACGAAACTCTTCATATATAGTTGTTAGGTCCCAATAGATGTGACTTCTGTGTCCAGGTTTGAAAAGAACCAAGACTCATAAACATGATGGAAATGTAACGTTTATTTCTAAGTTTAGGCACTGAACCTAAACACAACTATTTGTGCATTATACCTTCTATATTCTTCCCAGCAAATAAAGGTACATACATATGACTATAATAGTATTCCTCTTCATGAAAGCACTAAGACATCCATACACTATTATAGACGACGTCCTGTGACAGTATGGGTCAGCCCATATAGACAGCATCATGTCTATGTACACATTGGGGTTATTACATTACAGCATTCAGCTGTCTGCCACCCTCCCTGCACCCTGCACCCTGCACCCTGCACCCTGCACCCTGCACCCTGCACCCTGCACCCTGCACCCTGCACCCTGCACCCTGCACCCTGTGCCACATTCATCAAGTCAACCCTCACTTTGCTCTCCTTGGGTTACATCAAATAATAACTCCATCAGGTTAGCCCACCCCACCAGGCCCTCCCACCCTGTACATGATATAGACAAAAGGGAATGTCCAGGGGCCGAATATAATCAATTCCAAGTCCATTTTCACACAGAATGGATGTATTAAAAACAAGATAGAAGAACCCAGTATATTCCATGCTCACCAGGGTATTACATGTACAGGCCGTATTCTGCAGATAGTACAAACCGCAGCTGTGCCCCTAACTGGTTCTATCACATGATATCCCACATATATAGGGAGTATAATAATGAATTTAACGTCCCATACCGTCCATGGCATTCCTATCTCCAAAAAGTAGGAAACTTAAGTCATGTTGACAATCTTCACAATGCACTATAGAGTGGGTATATGGTGGGAGAGTCAGGTGGTGTGTGTGTGTGGTGTGTGTGTGTGGGGGGAGGGGGTCTGACGTTAGCCCACCTCATATTCTTCAGCCCAGCCTCCTGGTCCAATATTTGCCATTCCCATCGTAAACTAGAGATGGTGAGAAGATCCCTTCAACTGCCCCCTCCACTCCTCCCCTTTACTATTAACTACCACCCAACTGGAGCTCTAGTCCTGTCACACAGTGCTGTCTCGTGGAGTCTGTGAGTAACTGGTAGCGGCCATATTAAACATGAGATTTCCTGTATATCTTATAATTACCACCACAAGCTGGTTCCAGCTTGCATGTAGTACAATGTATGTGAGGAGGTTGTGATATGGGGACCACATCATATCATTTGGAAGCCTCATGGAACTTTTAGGATTGTGGGAGAGGAGAGGGGCAGTCCTGCCTGATCCTCAGGTCCTCTCTGTTGTTAACATGTGACCAATCATTTACGAAAGAAGAGAGTACATTATAGACTCTGCTGTGTCTCCCTCGGGTAGAACTAAGTGAACTATAGGAGCCTATGGACTCAATAGGAAGAAGAGAATGAGACTTGAGACGCGCCAAAAAGTGGAGGAGTTTGGAGCCTGGTATTGAGAGCGCATGCGCCGCGTGTTGCATTTCGTTGGTGCTGGAGCGCTGACAATGGGGCCTTATTTCCGCCTCCGGTGGCGAAGAGTTAGGCACGTCCGCGAACTGAGACTATAGCGTTTATAACTTCTTCTTTTTTTCTGTTCAGCCCCAATAAAGGATTGCGTAAGGTATCCGACCGTTTTGCAAACTGAAATTTACAACAGAATTCTTAGTCATACACATGCATTGCCAAATATACATTTTGGCATCATTATTTCCAGTCACACAAAAGAACTATCTATCGGAGGCTAATTTCGTATGTTTCAAAAGTTTGAAAAATGTATATAGAAAAGCAAAAATAAATCTGACTTCTCTAAATGCCCAATCTCAACTTGAAACACAACTCTAGTTTTTTAGGCTCTGTCCTCTACACATCCCCCAGCCTGAAAGTAATCCTACCTTCCCTTTTTGTCCCCTATTCGTCTATTGAGTTAGTCCTCGTGGACTGCAGGCAGGTAAAAAGAAAAAAAACAGGCCTCTCGTGGCTTTGATAAACTTAGGTAAAGCCAATAAAAGGCGATATGAGACCTGTGGGTGCGTTGCATTGTGGGTGATATGAGACCTGTGGGCGCTGTGCATTGTGGGTACAGGTAGTAAGGTGATATACTGACTCTGTGTGTGCCAAAAAGTAAGACACCAAGGGATGTGAAGAGCACTTGGCCTCTGACAGCTCAATATGATGGGTTTTATATAGAACTCTTTCACATTGACAGTATTTACTTTGGATAAGTTGGTGGGTCACTCAGTGAAGGGGTATGTGGAGAGTATATTAGACGTCTTTATTCTCTATAGGACTGACAGAAGGAGTTGTGGAGCACTGATATTCCTAGGATCCCTATACGCCCAACCTCTTAGTCACTAGTGCCTTACCTAGTTAGTCATTTTTTGGATCCCTATACGCCCAACATAGATTAGTTATTATTGTCAGGTTGGTCACTACTGACCAACCCACCTTAGTCTTTTTATTTCCAGGGGGAGCCACTGAGTGGTCATCACAGGTGGCACCCTCTAGCGGTATACAAATACAACACACCAATGATGAGCCTAGGTTAGCCACAACTGACTGACCCCTCGGTCATTTTTTGATATAACTTTGCCATTGTGACTAACACTCATATGACCAACCTAGGTTAGTCTGTACTGACTAACCCTTTTAACCTATGGATTTTCAGTGAGGTCCTTTGGATCGGGAAGAGGTTTTTTGCTTTAAACAAAACAGGACAGAAACTGCATGCATTCTTTTTGTGATAACATCATTAGAGAAACTTTCATATTTTTGAGCATTTTTCTATTATTATTAACAGTAAAACATTATATATCAAAGGACAGGAGCGTCAGGATGCATGTTTATTTCGGCTCTGTAAATCGGATACACAGGTAGGTTTTAGGGATACATTAAATTGCACTAATAAGGCCCAAAAAAATAAAAGGTGTGTTTTTCAGGTTACATGGTCTGAAAATCTATTGTAGGTAGGTAGGTAGGTAGGATTTTTTTGAATTTTCTTTTTTTACTTTGGCCTGAAAAGTACCAAGAAACCCCACAAACTTCAATGCCGACTCGCCACCGATCCCCTCGACTCATGAACTATCAGATCTACCCTTAAATACCCCCCAAATGATCTAAAATATAAACATTTTTTTAAATTGCATAAAAATTTCTAGGGTCGGCCCTGTTTTACTAGGTAGGATCGGGTAACCTGAAACACACCTTTTTTTCATTTGGCCTGAGAAAATATGGACAAGCCAGTAGCATCAGTTAAGATATAGATGAGGAGCATTCGCTTTCCTATTCTCTTTCTGTCTCCCTGTCTCATTAAAGAGGAAGAGGGCCCTCTTAGTAATAGCATATATATATTAAACCTATTAGCATAGTAAAGCAGTATCTATGTCATAATGATACATCACTGGTATACGGATATGATGTTAGTGTAGTGCTAACGTAGTCACCAAAGATGTACCCCTCTGCAACTCATGTCTACAGGTAAGGGATATTTCCCCGTCCAGCCCTGGGGGATTCTCTTGTAATAGGCCCCCAAGGGTCATATTCAACAGGTAGCGTGCCGAACACGTCACCCTATTACCCTTATTATCGCCCAAACAGACTCTACAGCAAGAGTGCCTTATTATCGCCCATGCGTACCGTTAGACCGGGCCTAATACAGCTTCATTATCGCTCTGGGATGCAGAAAGGGACACAAAAAGATTTGGGTTAAATTATTCATGGGAGTTTGAGATTGAATTACGATTTCCAGTTCGCTGGAAATGGTTGGAAAACACAACTATGTTAACACGTAGTTTCACGGATAAATAGCCTTAGGCTGAAAGAGACATTTAGAATGTACCCCAAGGGTAAAGTGGCCATTCCTCTTTTTTGCCTAAAGGCACAAAATGTGTTTTTTGAGATGCAATTCTAAATAGTTAGGTAATGGTAAATGGAACTGGATGACACATGATTACCCTAGAAATGAAAATATTTATTTAATTTTGACATCTTGTTTGCAGTGTTTTAGGGTGAGTGAGGGAGAGGGGTAGAGTGGAGGAAAGTGGTAGGTAGGCAGACTCGTTGACCATTGTGTCTAGCTCTGAGGAGTCACCCTGCCCCCTACTATTACCTTCAGCCAGCCCCTGTCCAGACCCTATTGTGCGGCACTAAGGGCCTTTATCTGACACCATGAGGTGGTAGGGGGTTCTCACCCCCAGACTCTGTCCCTCTAGATTGGAGTGGAGTCCATCCACACAGCCAGTGGATGCTGCTGGGTTATGTAAGGGACTGGGCAGAACCTGCGCCATTTTGTTGGAAGTTTCCAATGGCTAGATTCCACTCAATGTGTCTTTATGCATTTTTCAAACGGATTTCTTGGTGATTTTCCTTTTTGACCTTGCGATCAAGAATGCTATAGATGTTTTATAGTCGCGTGTGTCGTTATAAAGTCATGTAATACACATGTAATGCCAAGTATTTAGCAGATCAGCTCAACGTGAAGAAACATTTTACATATCCATCCATCCATTAATTGAACGAACACTGCAGTCCTCGCTGGTTCTAGGCACTCTCATGGTATGAGACAGATTCCAGATTCAAGTCAAATACCTACATGTGTAGCTGGACCCTTCTCCATTTATGATGATGACCCAAAATTGGACAACCAATGCCCACCTATCGGCGCACCCCCTCAGCTAGAGAAACCCATCCCCGATAAGAGACACAACTACCTGTCATCCAGCACCTCCCCAGTACACAGTACAGTGTTTGACAATCGCGCCGACGCAACTCTTTCTGTAGGTGTCACAACGCTGATTCCCCTACCCGGCAGGGGTGGCCACCACATCAAATGAGCTTAATCATTGGGGTCAGGGCCCATGGTGTCGGATGTGTCGCGGCTCGTGATTGGCTGTGGGGTGGTCAGTGTGGGAATACCGCCTCCTGGTGGGTAGAACTGGACATATGGCCAACAAAAGGCAGTGTTGGATGGTGTAACTTCCCACCGACCAGTGCAGCCCATGACGACTATATCCGAGCTCATCTACACCCTATATCCGCGTTTATTCAGAAAAGTAAATGGGTTTTCAGGCTTAGGGTACAATCAATTTCCGCTTGCTCAGTCACAGAGCCACTGCGAATGAGTGGTATCAATTCTTTTGGCATTCTTCAGGGTCAAGACTTAGTCTCCTGCAACTGCTAATTACCAGTAGCCTTATTAGTAGTATAGTATGTATCGGAACGGGACTATAGTTAAGTACTGTTTATTACTCAATCGACATGCAGCCAATCAGAGGCCTCCATTTGGTCACGTGACCCGTTGCCATGGTAACGTGACCTACTTAGGGCTCTCAGCCAATCAGAAGCCAGCATTCTGGGTGACCTACTGACCTACTTAGAAGCTCTCAGCCAATCAGAGGCCGGCATTCTGGTAACCATGGTAACGTGACCTACTTACGTCACGTGACCTACTTAGGCTCAGCCAATCAGAAGCCGGCATTCTGGTAACTAGGGTAACGTGACCTACTTAGGGTTTGTTTGTAAACAACACCACGTGGCTTTCTTGTTTGTAAACAACACCACGTGACACGTGACTGTTTGTAAACAAACAAACAAAAAAAAGTTATGTAACTTATATATAGAAATAAAAACACAACAAGATAATTTCTTTTCTTTTCATTTTATTCTTTATTTTTTCATTTTCAATCAGAAAAAACACACAAGTTTATGCTTTTTTAGCTTGCTTCTTCGATTTGCAGCAACTCAACAGGCCGCAAAGTCTCACGCCGCCGTCACTCGCACCACCACACCCCGGACGACTTTTCTCCAATAGACATTGCACGACTTTGGATAAATCCAACACCATTTCGGCAAGGCAGAGAATCTTTGCCTCCATGAAACGGCCGCCATCGCAACAACCCGTCACAACAGCATCATCGATAGCTTCTGACTCACGACCCGGTCGCTCAGCTTTGGGATTTTGCTCATGCGCATGACGCACTTCTTGGGGTTTCTTGTTCGACATGCTTCAATTAGGAAATGAACGCAATGAGGTCCACAGGTGTCAGCAGAAGTGTCTTGTAGTTGAATGCGGTTTCTTTGCCACTTGAACGGAGCAGAGCGTTCCACGAAAGACAAGAACTCCGCACTCAGCGGCGGTAAGCCGAAGGAATCAAAGTAGTACACTTCACCCGTGCTCGACACGTAAAACGCCACCCAATGCTGACCTGGTAAATGTTGCGGATCTGTGTTGCTCACGAAACAAGTGTCTTTGATAGGGTGCTTCGGAATAGTGTCACAAGAGAAAACGCCCAGGAAACGATGTTTTGTGTGAACGTTTTCCTTCAACACTCTGCTTATTTCAAGCGTGTTCATACGATACGCCAAGTACCGCCGTCTTGTCTTCAGTTCATGTGGTAGTCGGTGACGGGGTGTCGATCTCGGGTCAGCTCGACGACGTTGTCGTACACCAAGTAGAGTAGCACCGTTGTTGTCGCTTGTAGCGCCGAGCGGAAACTGACTTCCACCCTCAGCTGACCCGCTCTTATAAGGTTCACGCGACACCCGTCGTGCGATCTGTCTGGGGTTAAGTCGAGGGGGAACACCGTGTAACCGTTCAGGAATTGTTCGTATGAAATACCGCAGGAGCGCGCGCCCTCGTACATCCCCGTTTCCGTGTGTAGCGCCAAGTACTCTCTCACGGCCGCTTTGGTCTTAAAGTCGGGCACGTAGGCGTCGTTCGGCACTTTCTGATCGTTCACTATCACTTGAAGCGAGCTGATGTCGTAATGCTTCATCTCGAACGGGTTCTTGGTGTAGCTACCGTTGAAGGCGTCGTGGTCAAGGAAGCAAATCATCATCGACTTGGGAAGCTGGCCTGTGTTGGAGTGCGTGTAGCTGTGATCTCTGTTACCTTGAGGGATGGCGTAGGTCGTCACCTCCACTCTGTTCACCGGGTAGTCGAAGGGCCCGTGTTCTATCACCGCTCTCTCGTGCGTTTCCGCTACAGCGTCCGCCACCAGCACGCGTCGCACGTAGAGCTTTGCTTTGTAGATCTTCAAGCTGTAGCCTCCGTCAGCGGCGCACATCAGATAGAAAGAGGGCGCCGCTTGTTTCAGAGTGAGATTGATTTCTGTCTCTCCAACGATGAGCTTCGGTTGATGAGCCAGGTCAAAGTGCAGTCGCGCCATCAGCGAAAAGCGCTTGTTGGAGATTAGCTTCTTGCGCGCTTTGTACCCCGCATTCGCGTCAGTCAACGTGTCAAACTGACCGGGCGTATCTTCATGCCACCCCTGGGCGCTCATGACGCCGTCCTTCACGTCTTTGTTGTAGTTGAGTAACCCTTCCAAGTAAGCTCGGTAAGGGTAGGTCTCGGTGTTGCCAGACACTTTGAAACCGCCGATGGAGACTTGGACGTCTTTGAAGAGCGAGTGAGCCAAGTTGTTCACCGGAGCTACCGCGTCGGTGTCCTCGATCGCCGCTCCGTCCTTTAGCACTTGACATTCCAGATGAAGGTAATTCTCGTTCAGGTCTGTGTACTCTTGCGACTTGTTGATGGTGAAATTTATGTTACCTCCATCCTCTAAAGAGTTTTTTGTTTCTATCCCCAGGAAAGACGACTTTAAGATAGTAGTCTGAGTCGGCGCTACGGTGTGCAGGTCGAGCTCAGAGAGCGCGCACTCGTTACTGCTCTCGTGTACGTAAGCCATTGTGTTCTCTCTTCATGCGGCCGACAGACTGACGCCGGCCGCCTCCAGTCTTTTTATTTATACCTGAACGCCTAGGCGCTTACCGGTCGAATACATCCCCTCTACGTCTCTTGCAAAAGCCACCGCCCGTCTGAGGAGAATGCCGGCGACGTTTCGACCCTTTCTTAGACGCGACAGGCGTCTTTCCTCCCGAGAACGCCGTACTCGCCAGTCTCTTCAGAGCGCCTGCGCCTCGGTCTTTCACGCTGCTCTTTAAAGTCCGACCCGCCAGCACATCTTTAGCTACGCCCACACCGGCGCGGAGCAGCGTTTTTCCCACCGACTTCAATAGCGGGGTAGCCGAGCGCATCAGACCTAACAGAGCGCCGCCTAAACCGTGCCCGCTCTGGAAAGAGCGCCCGCTGTACACGTTGACGCCGTTGCCCAGCTGCGCGTTGTAGTAATCGCTGTACCCTCTGCCGACGGTGCGCCTGGGTGGAAAGTACGGAACGCGTTGACGCATCATTTTTCTCTCTTTCAGCGCTCAATAGGTCTCAGATGAAGTGTCACGGTCACCTCGCCTCTACCGAATGGGATGGAATGACCGGATCGGTCTCTTAAATAGATGCCGACCTCGGTAAACCTCTTGGATTTCAAGGGGAAATAATCCAAATGGGGAAAACTGATAGCTTGCACGCCACCTCGACGCTTTCCGCCTCTGTCCACCGCCACGCAGCGCAACAGCGGCACTTGCATGTCGCCCACACGTCTCTCCTGGATCATGTCGGTGTATATGTACACAGAGTGCACGTCCCCGTAAACATCCATCGAGTAGGCGCCGGTAGTCGGCGACGCGAAACACGTCTTCTCTCCGAAGCCTAGAACGCATGCGAGATGCTGACTCAGCAGGACAGCACAGTGTCTCGGCGGTTTGATGGTGACGCGTTTCGTCTTGGCGTCGTACGATAAGATCCGCATCGGTTTGAGCAAGAAGCTGTCGCCCTCTAGTCTGTCATCTCGCAACGTCTCACTCAAGCGCTCGATTAGGGTGTGGTTGCTTCCGGTGAAAATAGGAGGTATCTCGAATATGTTTGGCATGAAACTGCGCACTCCCATGTCCTTCTCCATCTTTTCATTCATCTGTCTTGCTTGATGGCTGATCGTCTTCTTCTTCACCGCCGGGGACAAGAACTGCTTGTATACGGCATTCGTCTGTCTCAAGTCGACCTCTCTCTTGAACCTTTTTGTTTCCGGTTTCAATTGCTGCTCTTCCGACGTGTCTGATATCTCTTCCACCGTTACATAGCTCGCTTCCTTCCAGTTCAGCGGGAATTTTGAGCTGAACGTTAGCTTGCTCAGACCGTTCGCGTTTTTCATTCTCTTCCAGTCTACCTGTGGTTTTTTTCCTTCGGAGAATTTAGTTTCTTTTAAAACCTGGATCGCCTCCTCTAGCGAACCTTTGGTGCGCAGAGGAACAACGATGATCAAGTCGTCGTCGTGCACGTTAGTCCATTCTGTAGGGAGGATGATCTCAGTCAGAGCCGCTTCGTACGCTTCGGGCAGAAGGAGCGGCGAGTCGAAGTGAGTTCGGAAAGACGTCAAGCTGTTGTCAGGATAATACTCCATAGAGCTGTTGCTAGGTAGAGTGATGTTCATTTTTTTTTTTTTTTTTTTTTTCTACGTTATTTTTTTGACGGGGATCCACTCGTTGAACTTGTCGTCGTAACCTAACCAACGTACGAAAGCTAACTCTTTACCGTCGACGGTCTTGCGGCGCAACACCTCGTCTATCAGGTAGTTGTTGTCGTAACGACTCTTGTACACCTTCTGAACCTCTTCCGGGTAGAAGACGCCTTTTATCTCCTCGCCCTTGTCGTCTTTCAGCTCGAACCCTCTGCTTCCCAACGTCTTAGCAACGTCGACCACTTCCTCGCGCCAGTTTCCCTCGTACCCTTTGTCGAAGGCGCCTTTAGTTCTCAACATCCTCACTCTGTCACCCGGAGCGATGACGTCGACGGCGGACGTCTTTGTTTTTTTCTTCTTTTTCCATATTTCGTCGATTTGTTTGTTAGTTGGGAGATCTTGTCGGTAGAAAACTGTTTCGCTGTTTTCCGAGCTGACTTGAGCCGGCGCCATTTTCAACGTCTTGTGGTGAGTGCGATTGTAAGAAGACACTACATGGTGCAGTACGTCTACGTAGCGATACGTGCGCTTGTGTGTGAAATAACGCCACAGCTTCTCCTTCAGACTGCGGTTCAAGCGCTCCACTAGACTAGCTTTGATGTCGTCGTTCTCGCCAGTGAAGAACTCTATGCCCTCGCTCTTCAAGTGATCTTGAAAGATCTTGTTCAAAAACTCTTTCCCCTTGTCTGTCTGAACAGTGCGCGGTCGTCTCTCGCCAGTGCCTGTCATCTCTCGGAAGGCCTCGGTGACATCAGCGCCGCTCTTGGATTTAATGGGAACGGCCCACGCGTACCTAGAGAAAACGTCGATCGCCGTCACCACGTACCGGAAGCGGTCGTTGTGAGACGCCAAAGCTTGCATGTCCATCAGATCTATCTGCCACTGCTGATCGATTGCGCCGGTTATAGTCTTGTTCCTTGCGAATTTTCTCCGAATGGGTTTATGTTTAGTGTAGGCGTCCAGCGACACTAAAGCATCTCGGATGACGGCCGGGTTCAGGTGGCGAAAATGATGTTTCTGGAGTTTAGTCACGCTAGTGAAACTGGAGGGCGCTTTGACGTCGGTATATCTAGCTACTACGCGCTTCTTTTCTTTTTCCTTCTTGGTCAGTCTCTTCACTGGTTTGCCCATGGTGGGCTTGTTGAGGGCGTGAACGACGAGCTCGCCGCTAGGCGGTTGCGCCCTTTCCTTTTCTTACGCGGCACGCTCCTATAGGAAGTCGGAGTTTGGAAAAGTTCACGGTCGTCCTCCTCGTCTTCAGAGGATTGATCGTCCACCACCTGGAGAGAAGAGTCTGCTGCTGCTACTGCTGCTGCTGCTGCTGCTGCTTCTCCTTCTTCCGAGTCGAAGCTCGGTCGTTTCCGACCTCTGTCAGCAAGCCGTGTGTCCAAACTTTGGCCAGGTCCGCTCGCTTTATACAGATGGTTTCCGATCAAGGAGTCTGTGGGAACTGCTTTGCGCAGCGCTTTCGTGAACCGCGAGTAGCCCGCCGGTCTGGGCGCCGTCTTCCTGAACCTGGCGGCGTCGTTCAGTAAGTCCACTATGTTGATGCGACGCTCAGGTGGTATTCTCCGACCCGACATCTCGCGCACCGCACCGTCCTCGTTCCACTTGATCACACCGGATTTCTCCAATTGTTTGTACAGCGCCACGGTCCGAGTGCGATTCCTCTTGGGAACTTGGTTCACCAACCGCTCGAGTAGGGACGCGCTGGCCTCTTCAGCAGACTGACGGAGGTGAGCCGGGGGCGAAGAAGAGTAGGACGAAGAGATGTTGCTGTTGTGGGGATTCGCGAGAAAAAATTGCAATCTATTCAACAACCTTCGGTATTTCAACATTTTCTCGCGCGATTCCAAAGTGGGGTCGTTCAACACTAAATCCAAGTCCCTGTAGATAAACTGTAGCACCTGGTGCAAGGCCGCGTCGGGATGAAGGGACTGTTCTGCCTGCTTGTGGTAATAGGCCATGTCGGCAGGTAGGCGGGCGGCGGTGGCAGGAGCGGAACTCTCGTTCTTTTCAGTGCGCTCATCAGGAAGAGGAGGAAGGTTTGGAGCAGTAGAAGTACTAGCAGCAGCGACTGCAGTAGTAGCAGCGCTAGTAGTAGCAGCAGCAGCGGGCACATGATGAAGTAGACCTGCTCGTGATGATTTGTAGAGCGTCTCAGGATCCACGAGCGCTAAACGTTTGTAGTGTTGTTGCTGCTCTGAGTCCGTCATGGGGACGACGGTGGCAATGACGCTGGTGGTGGCGGTAGTGGTGGTGGTGGTGGTGGTGGTGGTGCTGTCGGCGAGTAGGTGTCGAATGAGGTGTCTCATATACGGAGAATGCTCTTTATAAGCGGTAAGGCCATCCCTATGAGAGCCGGAATGAGGAAACCTCCCTCTTGTACCAAGACGCGTCTCTTTTTTTTGATGGGCGTAGATTTTTTGCCGACCTCCCTCAACACGTCAGCCGATTCTCGAAGCTTGTCCAGTTGTTTGTCGCTGAGCGGGATGTTCCCTACCAGTAAATTGTGACAGATCTCACTTAACGCTGCGATCAGATCGTCGCTTCCAGAGTCTATTAGATGCGAGCAGTCCTTTGGCGAGCACTTAGCTAAGTGCTTGAGAGTACCAAAGTGTCTTTCGAGTAGATGAGAAGACATTTTTTTTTGCTACTGCTTTCTCTTGTTCTTTTTTTTGTCTAGCGGTACGAACACTAGCTGAGAGTGTATGGACGTCAAAGAGGAGCGTATTCTCAGATCGTCAGGTGTTGACTGCTTGAAGTCCAGAAGGAGGTATGAGTGAGGTCGCTTGAGTTCATGGGTAAATATACTAGAGAGGGCCGCCGCGTTGGACGGAAACACCTGGCGAGACAGACTAGCTATTTGCCCCATGTCGCGCGGGTTCTTGAAAACGATCATGTAGTGAGCGTTCAGACTCATAGTTCGAAAGTCGGGTGATTTCTGGAATAGGTTCTGAGTGATGTATATGACGCTCACGTTCCAGTGATGCGAGTATTTAGTAAAGATGTCGGCTACCACTTGCTGATTGGAACTGCTCATCAGATCGTCCAATATCAGTAGAGTGTGGGGTCGTAAAGCGTCTTCTGCTACTTCCACGTCTCCCGCTATAGACTCTTTGCTAGGAAGACCTTCTCTGAATTCCACACCGTACTGATTTTGCATTTTTTCAAACAGAGGTTGCCACTCGCCGTAATGGTAAAAAGTCTTTTCCACCGGCGGCGTGACCAAATTGTTCACGTCGCTCAGAAATTGATCCACCAAGCGCGATTTTCCACAACCCGACGGACCGCTAATGATACAACTAAAGGGTCCTTGTAGTCGAGCGTCGAAATGAATTTCTGTGAAGAGTTTGCTTTTACTACTGGACATTTTTTTTTGTTTTTTTTTCAGGACGCGTCAGAGAGCGGTTGTGTGTCTGACTGTCTGCTGTGTTTCTCACTCGAACGGTCGGTAGTGAATGGTTGTGGAGAAAAGTCAGCCGACCTTTTTATTGATACCGGCCGGTGTCACAGTAGCGGCGGCAGAAGTGACTTTTTTTTGCGATAAAATTCTATTTTCACTCAATAGTCATAAATGTTTGTATCAGACTCCAGAGGAGTCTGATACAAATATTTATTTTTTTTTAAAAAAAGAAGAAGAGGAGGAGGAGGAAGAGGAGGAGGAGGAGGAGGAGGAGGAGGAGGAGGAGGAGGAGGAGGAGGAGATTAATTTTTTTTTTTTTTTTTTTTTTGATCATTTAGGCAAAGCTCGTCGCTTTGCCGTTTTTTTTTTCTATTTCTGTGTTGTGACACGATCGTCTCGAAAAAGCAATAAGGCGTGTGAGCGCGGCGGTGACAAATACATATTGGAGCGTATGGTTTAAAATAGTGCGTCCCTATCTTCTTCAATTCGGCTGCGTTGCAATATGCGGGATAACAAGTGACGACGTCGAAACGTTTAGAGACCGTGTTCACGTCGGCCACAACGCGCGCCCACCGAGTGGGAGCTGCAGTCGCTCCCAAGAAACCGATCGGCTTGTCGAATCGTTTCATAGCACTTATTCTCACTTTATAAGAGGAGGCAGGGTGAGGAGAGTAGCGGCGCTCTTTCTTTTCATGAAACACCCAACGAGTGGGGGCGCTGAGAGCAGCTGTTATGCAATAGTAGAGTAAATGCTGTTCTGAGAAGACGGCTCTCGGCCATGTCGCTACGTTTTCCTTTTCCGCTCTTGTATAACGACGATGGCGCTCAGCTTTGCATTTCTCGAGAATTCGGTACGCCTCAAGAGAAGCGTGAACCTCAACTACGTGACGCTCTCTCCTTTGAGATAAAAAAATAGCCGGGCAGTTGAGGAGAGCGCTTTGTTCGCGCGACCGTCTTTTAGAAACTCGCGCCCTCTGCAGCGCCATATTTCTTTCCTCCGAAACAAAAAAGACTGAGTGAAAATACAAATTTAAGAAAACAAAAAGCTCAAAGAAAAAAAATAAGCAATAAGCAGACTCAGCTCGAAATTCCCTGCTGGCGTGATGGCGGTGACTGCAGGCGGTGGCGGCGGTCGGCTGGCCGGCGGTGGCGGTGTCGGCGGCGATGGTAGAAGGGTGTGTGGAAAGAGAGACGCATCTCAGTCTTTTATAGGAGCGGCGAGTCTGACATTTTCAGCTGTCGCATGCTGACCTGCTGCTAGCATAAGAGAAACAAAAGCCCTAATCACACTTTTCAGCTGGATCCTTCCACCCCGCCAGACATGGATCCCAGATGGGAAGGCGGTTTAAAATTAAATCCGTGTACCGACTGTCATACAATAGGGTAATTAGTTGAACGCGTGTTACCTGTATAAAGGATTAACGGGTCATGGGCTCAGCGTGTGTATAGAAAAACAACTACAGGTAGCGTGAACAAAGCGACCCCCTCCCTTTCTGTCACTCTGTCTGTGACTAGAGGGTGCGCGTGTGGTAAGCGGCTTATATCTAAAGAAAAAAACAAATCACCCTCGCCTGTCATCAGCAGACAGCCGGCTGGCGGCTGGAAAATGCGATTAGAGGGATGATGAGCCACGTAGTAAGCGACTTAAGGCTGATCTAAAGACCTGCCGTGAAGGGGCAGCTGGCCGGTGGCTTGAAAAAAGGCGGGGCGTAAGGGTATATAAGGGGAGTGAAACCACATTCAGCATCGTCATCATCGTTCACGCTACTACTACTACTACTACTACTACTACTACTACTACTACCACCACCAGCACCGCGCCTCAATTTGCAGATCCTCGTGATGGAAAGTTGCTACCGTGACATGAAGCGGAATGACGAAGCGGCGCGCGAATGTGAAGCTGATGCTGTAGCCTCTGCTACTGCTGCTGCTAGTGCTGCTCAGCGTGCTACTGCTGCATTTACTGCGGCTGTTAGTGACGCGGGTCGTGATGACGTTGTTGTTGTTGCCGCTGCGGCTGTGACTGCTGCTGTTGCTGCCGCCGATGCAGCTACTCATGCCACCGATGCCGACGCTGCTGCTGCTGATGCTGTTGCGGCTGCCGATGACGCCGCTGATAACGCTACTAGTGCCCGCTCTGCCGCCCTTGCTACTGTCGCTGCTGCTGTTGTTGCTAATGCTCACGCTACTGCTGCTGCCGCTGCTGCTACTGCTGCTACCGCTGCTGCCGAGGCTGCTGCCGCTGCTGCCGATGCTGCTGCCGATGCTGCCGATGCTGCTGCCGATGCTGATGTTAGCAGTCGCGTCGACAAAGAATCGTCATTTGTCACTCTTAAAGCCGCTCCAGTGGAACGCGCGACGGGTAGTAGGGCTACCAACGCGACGGCCGGATGGTGCAAATGGTGTCGTCGCTTCTGCTCGTGCGCTTGCTTTTCTTCCGGTCCTACCTGCTGCTGCTACGGTATGATAGTGTTATAGTGTTTGAATGAGAACGCGCGTAGTTACACATAGACGCTGTTACAGATGTGCTTTTTTATTCGAAAATATAATTTTAACATAAGATGGAACTTGTTGTGTTTTTTTCTATATATACGTTGTTTGTTTACAAACAGTCACGTGTCACGTGGTGTTGTTTACAAACAAGAGAGCCACGTGGTGTTGTTTACAAACAAACCCTAAGTAGGTCACGTTACCCTAGTTACCAGAATGCCGGCTTCTGATTGGCTGAGCCTAAGTAGGTCACGTGACGTAAGTAGGTCACGTTACCATAGTTACCAGAATGCCAGCCTCTCATTGGCTGAGAGCTTCTAAGTAGGTCAGTAGGTCACCCAGAATGCTGGCTTCTGATTGGCTGAGAGCCCTAAGTAGGTCACGTTACCATGGCAACGGGTCACGTGACCAAATGGAGGCCTCTGATTGGCTGCATGTCGATTGAGTAATAAACAGTACTTAACTATAGTCCCGTTCCGATACATACTATACTACTCTTATTGGAACTTCAAATGACTTGAAAGTGCAATTTGTTTGTAGAATGGCTGTGTCTCTTCTCAATGTATGTGATTTATCCAAATATCCTATACATATGACTCATGTATACATGCGCCAATGTGTATTACAAATTACCCACTCCTACCTAGCAAAAGATGTCTGAAGCTAGAAGTGCCTGGGTTGCTGTATTGTTAGGAGATTTCCAGTGCCATAGTTATTAGTAGTAGGATCATATGCATTGGCATAAAACCGAGGCGAGTGCAAATCACCAGCAAAATGTTCCAAGATGCTCCCCATCTATAGATATAGACGGTGAGCAGATTACCATCCCCACTTTGTCTAAAATGTCTCCTCATTCAAAGTGGAACACAAATCAATTACTCTTGTTCTTTTTGATGTTGTATTGATCATATTGTTATTGGTAATTAGCATTGTCACATCTGGTGAATTTTGCCGTAGATATATTCATAACTCCTCATTTCACCATCTGTACACTGCATGCTGCCTGAGGCGGCGTCTGAGGTAAGCCTCTCCTCCACAGCAACATTATAACAAACTCTAAAAATACATGGCACGGTCCGCAGCTTAAGGAGGAACATTTAAGGCCTGAAAGCATTCTCTAAATGAGGACCTATCTCAAGCAGCACCCCAAGGGGGCTCTGAGAGCTCTCCAACCACTGCCCCCAGCCTGGGCCTTCTATAACCTTTTGTGAAGACAGGGTTTGGTGGAGTCAACAGGTCTGGGGTTGTACCTAAATATGGTGCATGTGGGTTGATAAGGGGAATACTTCTGATTTAGGTGGTGGGCAATCAAAACTGATTTAGACCCTGTATAGAGGTTTGTCCACCTGCTCTTGGACGTAGGACTGGCCTAGGTATCCTATAAACTCTCCAGTTTACAATGACGCATTTTGTTTGCCTTTTTCTTGTACATATACTCATGCTAGTAAAGTGGTCTATGACTTTAGTTTGTGGTATGTGGTGAGGGTTGGTGGGTTTATAGTACATTAGGAAAACGGTGAGAGTCAGCTGGACTCAGAGGCAGCAGTCAGGTAATGCCTGAATCTGAGTGTGTGAGGGGAGTCAGGCATATAGTGATCCCAGCATTGCCTGATTCTCCTGATAACTAGAATAAGGCATCGCATCATTCTCTACCACATGAGGGTCAGGTTTTTGATGTACTTTTTTCCTTGTAACCAGGTTCCAGTATTGTCAGAGTTTCTTTCAAACGTGGGTCTGACAATGTTGAGGTATATTTACAGTAAAGGTCAGCCTAACTCTCAGAAAGTTATCATTTTGGCGACAGATGCCTGACCCTGGTTTGATAGTCCACTCACCTTTTTTTCCATGTACTTGTAATCCAATATGCTGTGTTTTCCCCACATCTCCAAAAATGTTTGTATTTCTATACCCCGTGCATATTCCACTGTGCTTTTTAATGGTTTCATTGACCAAATCTAATGAAGATGATCACGCTCCTCCTCCGAGTCAGTCATGTGGAAAAAGATAGAGGAAAATATAGGACGAGAAAATAATATAAAAAGTCATTAGTATTTGAGTTCTTCACATGCTCACTTTACAATAGAATATGATCAGCATTGGAAGAGATTTTGCATTTGGTTTCCAATATGCACACCAATAGTCCCAAGACATTTACTAGTACATGATTACTTAGATATAATGTTAGTTGAGCAGTGTTGTTACTGATCGTTTTGTAAATGCTAACCTATCTACACCCAGCTGTATCTAGTGAATGGCAGTTACATAATGTGAAACAAATCTTTGTTTTGTTTCTACTTATAGATGTACCACACCCTAGTTATACATCACTTCATGATATGGACAGGTATAAAACTAGGTGTCAAATATAGAACGTCCAGACGCTCTACAATGAATATGTCAGATGGCCTATTGTATTACATAGCTATGCATTTATATGTACATTATTATTATTTTGAGCATGCGTTAAATTGCACTGTTATAGGCACCTGGTATATAGACACTTTTACCACCCCTCGCCTACAACTGATTGCAATTCACCCATGACCTACCCCTACATCACTAACATTATTGACGTACAATGTATAGGTGGGCGAGTACTCATTGTCCAACATGGACAGCAACAAGAACCCATGCTGTGCTGTGACGTCACACAGCAGGGGGCATAATTACTGATGTTTACTGCAGTTTTCTTAACTGCACCCAGAAATGGTCAAAATTAATGTATCTTTGCCCCCCCCCCCCCCGCCCCGTCTACTCCAACTCCAACATTAAAACCTTGGGAATTGGATAAAACTCCTCCAGACTCCCTGTCTTTCTGTCTCTATGTCTATGTCTATGTGCATTTATATATACATATCCTCCACCACCTGCCCTGAATGAATGCAAAGTGAATACAATAAAATCGAATTATGAGAAAAGCCTTGGGACAATGTGAATCTGCTCCTCAATTATATAACCAAAGTTCCTTATAACTCATTCTAAATATTGAGATGAAAGACAATAGGACTATGGAAACGTGCTCATTATAACAGAAGCTCCTTATATCAGTTGTCCTCATGACAAAAGTTCACTGTACATTCAATAGACACGAGAGAATACTTCAAGAGAAAATGTCTAGGACCAAACAAAACGTGCAGTGTTAAGCGACAATGAATGATGACGAATTTAAGAATAGCGGGATCAACACCCTCTCTATTTGAAGTAATGATAACAAAGGGCACATGCTCCACCCATGTCAACAGCACAAAGGAAAGTCCTCCTGATGGGGTTGGCGTGGGGTGGGTGGGGATGGGAGAAAAGATGTCATGTTAATTAGGACTGGTCAGCACCCACCTCTAGTCTCTCTGTACACCCTGTTGTACTGACACCCAACGAGGATGTCCCTATACAGGTACACAATACCCCCTAACTAACCTCCTTGATCACACCCTTTCCTCCTTACCCCCCCCCCCCCCACACACACACAATCCCCCATGTAGCCCCCCTCACCCGATCATCCTGTACCATCTAGCTTAGGTATAAGAGAAGTGTGCATCAGTTGCAGGATCCCTACACTGTTAAAGGTTAATGTAGCTGAGCAGTAGAATCTACTGTAGTTTTACAGTATAAACTACGCTATTAGTGTACATTAGTATACAAGGACATTAGAATATACTGTTGCTTTACAGTGCTAAAGGACGTATCTTTAACTCTATTAACAGGGTAGCCTACCCACCTATGGATGTTCTTTTCTTGAAATTCAGGAAAATAGTCGCAAATCAGCTTGCCATCCCTTGCTACAGCCCCCCCCCCCCCCCACCGCAAGAAGCAGAAGGAAGAAGCACAAAAAAACGACTCATTTTGGCCTCCCTCAACTTGAAGCTGAACACCTTTGTTTTGTCCATTAGCCCCTGACCCCCAGCCCCAGTTACAGGAGTAGCATGTGACACATGTTGAGGGGGCACGGCGCTTCCTGCCGCCCCCTGCAGCTCCAGTGTCCTGTAATCAGCCCCCTGGCGGCGCACACTGGTGTCAGCTCGGCGGGGGGTCTCTGGGTGACACCCTGGGTGTGAGAGGACTCTGTGTGCAGGTGAGAACTGACCACTGACCAGGGGGCAGTCCCTAACACACCTGTGTGTGGGGGAGGTGTTACCTGGGGGGATGGGGTTACAATGTCAGTCCAGGATCATAGGGACATGTCTTTATGTGTGTGTGTTAGGATGGTGGTGGGTGGGGAAGGAGTGGGGGTAGGGACCTTTACTTTATATACATTGTATTGTACAACACTTCTAGTATGGAGGTTTTTGTTTGAGATATGACTGCATGGGCTGTACCCGGGGGGTCACTCAGATCTGAAATGACTAGTCTACCCCGGTACCCACCTCCAAACGCCCCAAGCAAGCGGTAGCGGTGGGACTCAAAATTAGGGGCCGGTGACTCTCTACACCCTCAAAAATAGGGGGCAGTAACTGTAGAAGAGGGGGCAGTAAGTGGGTCTCAGTAAGGTGTAAATGATAAAATGTACCGTAAAACCTCGCGTATAAGCCTAACTCGCGTATAAGCCGCCCCCCGAGTTTGAGACAATCATATAAGCCGCAGAGGGTCCATGGGAAAAACTCGCGTATTAGCCGCACCCCTAACTCTAGCCTAACTGAGTCACCTCTCAGCAGCCCTATGGGCCTCCTAGCGGCCCAAAGAGCCTCCTAGCGGCCCAAGGAGCCTCCTAGCGGCTAGCCTCTGTATGTTTTGTCAGCTTTATCCCCGGGGGATTAGCGGTATACTCAGTATGTTGGGGAGGGGGGGGGGGGGTCCAAGGTGCATTTTTACTGTTAGAATGCTAGATTGCCTGACAGCATCATTTTAGGTAAGGTGCGAGTGGGCTGCATTGTCTTAGGGCTGAGGTGCGAGTGGGCAGCATTGTCTTAGGGCTGAGTTGCGAGTGGGCTACATTGTCTTAGGGCTGAGGTGCGAACAGGAAACATTGACACGGCCCACTCACCTGACAGAGCTCCTCCCTGTAGCTCCGGGTAGTTTTATGGCCATTGTATGGTGATTTTTCAAATCGAAATTTGGAAAAACTCTCGTATAAGCCGCACCCCGACTTTAGGCTGATTCTATAAGCCGCACTGGCGATCTGACTCGCGTACTAGCCGCGGCTTCTACGCGAGGTTTTACGGTATGCAAAATTATGATTATCCCATGTTTACTGTACTATTTGCATCAGGGAATAAGGGTATTATTACAGGGGTCCCTGAAATAGCAGGGGTGGTGGCCTATCTGTAAGGAATCATGGGGCGGTAATTTGCAGTTATGAGGGCAGTGGTTTGGTGGCTTCTGTTTTCAGGCGGGCGGTAGTTTGGCAGTCGGCGGGTAATGTCATAGAGTGAGTAGCCCCCCCCCCCCCCCCGGGGGTCTGTACTTAAAAAGCATGGCAGATCTGTCTGGGATGCTGAGCACTGAACTAATGTACACAATGTATGTAGGCTAATTATCGCACAGCTGCTGCCGTGTGTATATATGCATAATTTATAACTGCATTTCCAGTAAACAAAAGTTCTTCATTCTCTGTATACTAAATTGTTAATTGTTAGATGGGAGATTCATGTCCGAGATAATGCATAGGGGATAAAGAAAGGCGATGCAGGCCCTAATTCTTTTACAAAAACAAGGCAGCCATAGTGAGTTACTCATGAGGACTGCATTCATGCATCACTTATAATATAGGTTGCACACTCACAGAGCACACCTAGCAGCTATTAGACTTAAATGTGTATAATGAGAGCTGAGGTAGGCATCAACTCAGAGATACCAAAATATTAAGAAACTGTACAAATTATAGCATAGCAAAGTGTACTGTAAATACATCAACATCAACCTACCTTAAATCTGATTGCATCCTAGGAATTCCTTCTGCCAAAATGGGATCTGCTGTACACATCCTACACATAGTGTAGTGTAGGTGAGCTGCTGTACATACAGCCTACACACATACTGTAGTGTGTGTGAGCTGCTCCTCCTGCACTGAATACCCACCACCACAGTGACTGACCACCACCTTTGGTACAAGTAGGATGTGTATCAAAGTATTAGGTAGTAACAGCTGTTACTTATATGGTGTAGGGGTGACACAACTGGGTCAGAGAACGGATTAGGGGGAAGGGGGTGAGGGGAATGTTATCTTAACAGCCCATTACTGGCCGCCGGTCGAGGGTAGCCCCCCATGTTGCCCCTCCCCTCAATCCGTCAGACGCCTCACTGAAAAAGGATCAGTCTGGCATCCTGCGATTAAGTCTATACATATGTGCTTAGGTTGCAATGACCTCTGACTGTTTCAATGGCAATCTGGTTATAAAGTTCCACCATAATATTCTAAGCTACATATTTATTAAACACTGCCCCATACCAGGTTGACGTCCATATATCTGGCCAAATATTCTACCATAATATCAGGCTGTCTTTTCTACCGACGACACCTGGGCCTGAGCCCCCCCCCCCCCCTCCCATGACCAAGTCAAACCCACCCACCCTAACCTGGCCTATTCACGGGCTAATCACCGTCCCATACAAATCCCCTCAGTCAAACGAAAGTCGTCTGCGATTCATCAAAACGTCATCAATGACTTCAAAGTCGGCGTCTCAATGAGACAGTAGACGACACCACAACGACCGGTGAGACCCGGATCTAAAATTGTCTGGTCATCGCAGTCAGCTGATGCTGGGGCACGCGCCCTAGTACTAAGAGCTGGTATACAATACATCCTCCAATATCGCCCATACAGCTCTAATATCGCTCATAGCACAGCCCGATATACACTTTGTACTTTGATACCACCACTATACACACAGGTCAGACGGTGTAAAGTTCATACTCTCATTCAGAACAAATTTGCGCATCGGAGAGGCTTTTCTTAATTACTAGTAGTCTCCACTATATGTCACCAACCCTACCATCTCTCCAGGGTCAGCTATTAAAAGAGAGTCAAGCAATGCTCGACGTTTTACAGAGTTTGTATGACTCTCTTTCATGACAAGTATACGATTCAAGCCTTGTCAGATTATGTAACTAGGTGCAAGACTCTCCTGCAGTCTGATCCTGGAAAGATAGGGAGAGTCTGCCTGACGTTCAGTATAATTTGTTCTGCTCTAAATTCGCCCACACACAACTGGTGGTCTATGGTGAAATCCTTTTACTATATACTCTAATATAGCGGAAAACGCAATAACAGCTACCAGGACATTTACAACTTCTGAAAATCACCCTTGACCTAAAAGATACATCTTTCCTACAAAACATTTCCAACCAAAATTAGCTACTTGAGCTCTGGTCTGTAGCGTAAAACCACCTGAATTCCGCCTGAATTTACACTGAATAATTTACTTTTTCACTGATCCCCAATCTAGCCTTTGAAAAAAATGTAAACTCACTGAGAATTCCTTTCCTATTATTTGATTGAAATTGGCAGACATTCCGCAGCATGTGTACACGTTTTCATAATACATCATTTCCAACTTAATTATGGACCATTCGGTGCCCCTGCAGTATTCACTTCTGACCAGAATCGTATATGACTCTCAGTTTTCTGCGGGATTACCCTCAGTGAGACCTGGTGTACAAATTCTATTATCATATGTTTACAAGTTATACTCTAATATCGCCCACCCAACTTCACTCTCCACTCACTGGGATCCACGGGAGTCAGGATCACCACTCTCCAGGCGTTGACTTCGGGTGGGAGGTGTAAAGGGATGGGGTTTCTTTGAGTCGTTGACTGGTGTCCGGGAGGAGATTGAGATGGATGAGGGTTTGCCGGATACCAGCTACACAGCTAGGACACTTCACGGTCAGGGTCGGCCTCTAAAGCACTCTGCAGACAGAGGGCACAGTTCTACTGTTGATTGGATCTTTATATCTCTGCCCCACTCTACTTTATATTCATTGGAGAACCTGTTGGGCCTTGTTTTTTCTCAATCGTAACTCATTGCCACACTGCATTATTTCACGTTAACCAACCTTTAGATAGAGGGGATAATCAAAGCAATTGTTTTGTGATTTAGAGAAAGCCTATTTGGTAAAATAAAAAACCAAGGCCATAAGATTGGAACTAGTTTGTGGATAGGCCATTGTCACAGTGTACAAATTATAATATGGAAGTAGAAATGCTAGTTTCAGCATTTTGGGACAAAGACATAGGTAGTAACAGAATAGCAATCATATACATATATGTTTGGAGAGTGGTTGTTGCTCTGTGGGTGGCTGAGACCTTGGGGTGTATCAGTGGTGTGGAGGGGGTATGAGGGGTAGAACCCTAAGCGGGTTGTGATGACAGACGACTCTTGTAGTATAGCTTCTCCTTGATCCCATCGCCTTGACTCATGCCTCAAATAGATTGTAAAAATCCCCCGAATCACTTTGGAACACGTTCGATAGGGCATTAGGAGAGCCTGCCAGGCAGTCAAAGGCTTTGAACTTTATTTGGAAATACAACTCGCGTTGTACTTGTATACTGTATTATCTCGGGTCACGTATACACATACAAGTAGAGAATGTGTAACTGATTCTAGGCTGATGAAACAGAGTGAGTTCTCTCACATTCCATCCGAAGAGACCTCCTGCATTTGACATAGATGACAGTCTACAAACCAACAATAATGTAGGCATAGCTCTTATTGAATGAGAAAGTGTTTGTTGTTTGTATTTGTTTGTATTTGTTTATTTCAATTGTCCAATTCATAGGCTTATAGCCTGTATTATTGTAAAGAACAGCATATGACTATGGTTCCTACTGATCAACCTCAGCTTGTGTATGATTCTGTAGATCTAGAGCAAGTGGAGATTCCCAGGAAACTGGGGTGAGGAAGGGTGAGACTAGTGCGAGCATTGCCCAAAGAGCAAGGTAGGGTGAGCCCTGTGTGTAGAAGCTCACCCTATGTGCTAGACTGGGCAAGCCTTGTGCCTATAGCCTCCTCTGCCCAAACCCACACTGAGGGTGACCCTCTAGTCTGTGTGCTGACACACCACCTTACCCAAGGTCCCCCAAGCATGCACACCAGTATTTAGTAGGTTGTGTATTGCCATGGTGGATAAATAGAGGTTCCTTTATATTGCCACCCAACACAGATCCGATAGTATAGTGGTCATCACTGGCGCTTTGTATGTGAAAGGTCCAGGGTTCAAGACTAGGCCATGTCAACCTACCCACCATTTTTTTCTTATTTTTACTAATGTAACTTTACAATTGTCCACAAAATACATGTCCCTGTCTATTGTTCTTAAAACAACGGGCAACTGGGAGAACTCACATCATAGCTGCATAAGGGCTTTCCTTATGCTACTGCAAGCCCCTCTTGTAACTCTTCCACAGTGCCACACAGTCCCAGCCATCAAGCCTGGATTTGGGCAACATCACAGAGAGCTGGATAGGGCTAGCACAAGCTTCAGGCTTGTGTGAGGGCACTAGGGACCTTTAGCAAACCACGTAAAAGCTTATAAAGCGCAGACGTAGCAGTGCTGAAAGGATAGGATACGTCTGCGTATAATGAGCTTTTACGTGGTTGCTAAAGGTCCTTAATGCTAGGAACGAAAGGTTAAAACATTCCAATGTACAATACATATAGGTTCCTTAGATATCCCAATCTTGTACCCACATGGTAGTCTAGTGGTCATCACAGTCACCTTGTATGCCAAAGGTCCAGGGTTCGTGACTCAGCCATGTCAACCTTCCCACCATTTTATCTTCAATTTTCTATTTTTATGAAGAAAAAATGGTGGGTAGGTTGACATGACCAAGTCACGAACCCTGGACCTTTGGGGTACAAGGCGACGGTGCTGACCACTATACTACAGTGTGGGTGTGAGGTGTTGATATATAAGTAACTAATATATACTGCACACTGGACAACCCCACACATTGTGCAAGCCCTCACCTGCCTCTCACCCAAGTTCCCCCACCACCAGCTAGCCACTGGGTGGGATTGGGTGGGCATGTGGAAGGGCTAGGGCACCTCACCCAAAGCTCACACTACCTCACCCCTTGAGCTAGGCACAAAAGTAGTTGGCCCTAGCTGGCACTAGCATGCTCTAGCCTCACCCCAGTTTCCTGGGTTTTGTCTGGTCATACAGATATGTAGGATAATGGTTCAAACATTTAATATCTCAGTCCCCAGTTTATAGAAATAAAAAGAATACTGTTCATTTCTTTCCAATCATGTCACACCGATCACACTGCTAGTTAAGCATGAGTACAGATGTTAAACGTGATAATCTGACCACGTTTCAGTTGACTGACAAATTGTGTTTTCAGTGGGAAACCCCCATAGCCCGATACAATCTCCTTTTTCCCTATACTTCTAGGGCTGCACTGTCGCTAATGCAGCACGAGCGCCGTTATCCATACCACTGGACTAATAACGGCGGTCGCGTGGCCGACATTGTTTTTTTCGCGTGTTGTCCGCTAGGGGACGGGTGCGCGCGCATGTCACACGCATGACGTCACGTGCAGCGGACGCCGGTCAGCTGCACTCTCCGGGCGGATACAGGGTCGGCGTGGTTAGAGCCTAATAATGTGCGTGGAGGATGTGGACTCTGTGAGGAGGGTGTGAACGGGATAACGGCTTACCCTTTAAGGGCAGCATATAGCGTTAATTACATTCATTGTCATGATACATTAATGCAACCCTGATGAGATCTCCCTCCGGGACTCCCTCGTGCCACAGTTAAGCATCGTGCCAAGCTCATGGGGTTGATACACTGCATAAGGATTGCCAGGCATGATGCATGAATGCAGCCATGGAGCCAGTAGGGTCTACAGACTGAGAGTAAAGGGTCCATATTCTCCATGGCTGCATTCATGCATTATGTCTACAAAGTGTAAGGCACATTAACGCACTATGGCGGCCCTTAAAGGGCTGAGGGACCACCTGGGGGGTCGGGACGCACTGAGGGGGGTGTGAGGTGTGAACCCTAATGACCTGGAGGGGTTGACATTGGCTGCTGAGCATGTTCTTTAGGCACTTAACAATAGAAGAACGACCCCCAACAACCCCTAGGGGTCACCATAGGTCATCATAGCTGCATTGAAGCCAAACCTTTGTTCAGCCCCCCCCCCCATTCCCACCAGTAGCCTCACCCACCCACTCACCACCCCACTTATTACTCACATCAATATTTAAAATCTACCTGCACAGGTAGAACTGCGTGGGTCTAATTGACACATGAGAGGTGGTAAGCCTAAAATGTAGCGTGTGCTTTGATTTTTTAATCGTGAATTAGGGGGCTCATACGATACAGCCATATGCGTTTTGCAACTTTAATAGAATTATTCATGTTTTGAATTTATGCACTTTTCACCAGTAAAACCTGAACAATTGCCACGTCGTGCATCCCAGGACAAAGAAATTTCAGGCAGCCTACAACTTTATAGAATATTTATTACAAAAGTGCTGAAATATAAATCTCATCAAAGCCATATCAAATTCCAGCCAGCATGATTTTATGAGAGTTTTTAATTTGATTTTGAGTAATGTCCCTTGTTTGGGCGCCCAATAACTGTCGCCCTGCGGTAAGAAATGTGGCTGATTGTGTTTTGTTTTTATGTTCAAAGGCCCTTTCTGTGGGTCCCGTGTAAATGACGGATTAAGGCGGCTCAGTTACAGCTCGGGTGGTCATGAATATTCAGATGTCCGCTCCACATCTGCCGACAGGGGGCGGACGGACAGGGCACCAGGGGTGACTGCATGGGAGACTGTTTGTTATGGGGGGGGGGGGGGGGGGGGGCACATGGGGGGGGGGGGGCACATGGAGCAGAAATATAAGGGAGATGTTTATGTTTGCATGCATTTTAGCTGTTGGAGTGGGGGTGGGCACATCGGGCAGAAATATAAGCAGAGATGTTTATGTCTGCACGCATTGGAAATGTGTGATATTATCATTCTGTTATACATGTACTATTATATTGTGATACTATTTTACACATTTTAGTGCCAGTGGACATTATGGCAGATTCTCTAGCCAGTACAGCACAACACACGACAATACAGGGCAACAGGGTCTAAAAATACAGATGACAAAAAAATATATAAGAGGATGACAGGCGTAGTAGTATTCCTCAGCTCGTTGGCATATAATATCATCGAAAGCATGTGATCACTCTTCTTTGTGTGTTTCCTTTTATTTTATTTTGTTTTTGTTTTTGTGAATGAAGCATTATTGTGTTATCATTAATCCGTCTGTGCTGGGATAGACACTCAACCAGACTAAAACGAAGTGAAAACTAATGTAAGTACCAACCAACGCGGGTGTACACAGCAGTGGCCATGATGTGTACATGTGTGTGTGGGTCAGTAGACAGTGACATATGGACAGGCAGCGTGACCAGATCAAACCCACCTCCACCCCTAACCTGCCCCCCAACCCGCCCCTTCATTCCATGCCAGGCTGATTCCACCCCTCCCCATTATTAACCTCTCTCAGTATTAAATCATAACACTGCCACATTCCATTCTTCTATCTAAGGCCATTTCACTATCCTAAAATAATTTTCTGTGGCCATTTCCTAGGACAGACATGCATTTGTGAATAGTAAGTACCCGGGAGTAGGTATATATACAAGTAATAGGTGCAAACAATGATATCACAGTTTGTCATGAAAATAATGAAATAGATAATATTTACATACATGGTATAGTTTTAATTTTATAGAAATAAATATAGTTCATTTCCACTTTATATCAGGTCGTGTAATAGTATGATCTCATGCTATTGGAATTACACAATATAACAATCCACTTTAAATCGATGTTGTATTTGAAAATCAACCATGAATAAATGCACATTACAAACTCATGAACACATCTATGTTAAATGCCTATACATGTTTACTATAGATGATTTATCTCGTTTCCATTGCTACTGTCATTCTATCCCCTGACTCTAAGATCTGTATCTTTAACTTTAAAAAAAAGTCTCACTCCGACTGTGTACCTGTCTGTTTTTGAGATTAACGCTTGGTGAGGCATGCAGGAGACCCTGTACAGCCGAGACTGCTAACAGACGTGCCCCAGACGGGATCCCAGTGCGCATGGGCGATCTGTCACGTGCGCCGGACGTGGGGTGCCCCCAGTGGTCAGCTTCAAAGTGAGGTCCGACAGGAGGCGCCAGGGGCGGGCAGGATCCGTCACGGTCTGTTGGTTACACCCGGAGCACCCTGAGTCAGAGCTCCGACTGACCTACACATACCCTACCCCACACATCTTGGCACCAGGGGCACGGGGAGATGGGCACACCCCTGACACACCCACACACCACCGAGATATAGCCAATACCAGAACCTCCACCCTCCAACCCAGATGGATAATTAGGAGTGCAGAATTCATATTCTAACATTGGGCGTGGGGGAGGGATACCGTGTCTACCCTGTTATCCTCATTTTCCTCCTAAGTTATCCTACGTTTATATGTTGTGCATATGATCGATAAGCTGTATTCTCTTTGGCAGAGACCTCATAGCAGTGGAATTGATCAGCTTATAATGTGTTACACTTTAATACAGTGTTGGTCAGTTGGCTGCGACCTCTCCATGTATGTTGTTGTCAGGGTGTCCGGTCGGCAGGGACACTAACAATGGACATTCTCACCTAGGCTTGGAGCTGTCTCCATGACATGTCCGTTACTAAGCCCATAAGCAGATAAGCTGAGAGGTCATATAACGGTTGGGTATGACTGTTATATACCTGTCCGACATAATTGAATAATGCTACATGGCTACCATAGAAACCAGGATGTACCTATAGCACCTTTGTCACATCAAACACCTAGTGCTTTATAGTATCTACGTTTTATATCCTGTCATGATATTTGCACTCGATATCTCTTGTTTCCTCTGCTCCTATATATAAGCATGTTGTTGATCCAAGAATTGGCCAAGCCTAAATACCCGGGGAAAAAACCAGAAAAAAACAACTAAATACCCGTATCTTTACAACCAAAGTTAGTCACTGTGTAATTTACATCATAGTCCCAGACATATAAGGGGCAAACTACCACTACTACCCCCACTCCACTTCTTGCTGCATGGATAGGCCAGGCCTTTAAGTCGTGCTAACAACACATTTACTGACTTTACTCTCTGTCTGACTTTGTATACGGGTGGCAGAGGAAACTGTAGATACCTTTATCAAACGGACTACAAACAGTAATCCAGCCGCCGAGCAGAACGTAGTAACATCAAAGGGGCTGAGGGGATCAGTGTATCCCCCGGATGGCCGGCTCTCTCAGCCCTAATCCAAATCTACCAAATCCCCCGTGCTGTTGGGGTCCACACGTCGCTGTAACCCTTTAAGGACAGCAGAGTGCATTAATACACTGTATACCCTCTGTCTTTATGATGCATGAAGGCAGTCCTGCATGGCGAGTAACTCGCATTCTGAATACACATACTATTATGGGGTTGATACACTTCTGAAGGGTCGGCATAATGCATGAATTTATACAGCTTTAATGGTTGGGCTCGCCAAGGCTGCATTTATGCATCATGAAAACAACAGGCATATAGCGTACATTAAAGCACTACTAAGTATGGAGCACTTCAAGGGTTAACGCATCCCTCTCCCGTCCTGCACACATACCCCTGACTCCTACCCACACCACAGCTGGCCAGCTGATCCCATATCCCCTCAGGATTAAAATATTTCTTGCCCAATTAGAAATTCCCCGTCCTGATGTTACCCCCTCCCCCCACTGTTTACGGTGGAGGCAGCTGTGGTCAGGGATGTATACAGGGGTCTACTTAACTGGGGCTACTGACCACACAATCCTCATCACCCTCCTTCTTACTATTACTTTACTTTTAGATAGCTACATACATAGTAGCCCAAGGCCACATCACAACTACTGAGTTCACTGTTCTGCCCTTCTATAACGGTATGAAGTTCATGTAATAACTTTTTAGGCGACAAGGGGGTGGCAGTAGTAGTAGGTGAAAGCGGCGTTAGCATCAGCAGCGATGGTCATTGTCTTTCTACTTGCTTCGATGACATTATTCCTCTGTTGCTGTGGACCCTCTATCAGTACCACTGTGACTTTGGTGTGCGTTCCTCCCCTAATATGTTAATATGTGAACATTAATAAGGGTCTGACCATAGAAGTCCATCCTCGAACCTATATGACATGTTCTAGGCTTGACCTTCTATGTTTGACCTTTGAGGTCGGTCAAAATTGAGCCGGGGGAGGGGGGGGGGTGTTCCCCCACCTGCCCATGTTGGTATGTCTGGGTCATGGTGTACGTCATGGTGTACGTCCAGTTAGTGCCTGGTCAGTGAGTGGTACGTCATTACTCCTCCAGCCGCTGAGGCCTGGTGGGCAGCATCTACACTAATTAGTTCTGATAGGTTCAGTTAGCAAACACAGACCGCTGGGGGCAGCACGGGTCTTACAGGGGCACGTGTGGCCACTCTATTTATGCTGACCCCATACCGCAGATACCAGGCACTACTTATCTCTACTGAAGTACATACATGTACACCCTCACAGTAAAGATATAACTTCAAAGTCATAAAGACCTGTGTAGACACCCCCCCCTTTTTTTTCTCCTGCCCCTTGCGCTGCCTCCCATTCCCTTTCCATTCCCCCATTCCTTCACCTTACTCCACTCCATCTCATCCTGTCCCAGGGATCTGTTTCCTCTTCTGTCCCCTGTTCAGTCTCCCCTTCTCATGCACCCTCCCCATTTCCTGCCATCCCCACCTGCTCTGTGCACTTCTGTCCCCTTACCCCTCTCCATTCCCTCTTTCCTGTCGCCCAAGGCTTTTCTGCGTCCACTTCTCCTGTCCTCTCTTCAGTGCCCCTTGCCCTGCTTTAGCCCACTTTGCTCCATTTGCCTGTGCCTTGCGCTCTCCCCTTCTCCTGCCCCTCCCTATTCTCTCTTCCCTCTCCCCTACTCTGCCCCCCCTCCTGCCCCCCCCCCCCCCACTCTCCCCACTGATCTGGTCAGCGTGGTGCGCCCCCTGACTGGTCAGTTCCCTAACTGACCAGTCACGTGGTCTCACCTGTAGTCATGTGACTTCATCAGACGGTTGTACAACCCCTCCCCCCCTCCAAGCTTCGCCTGCTACCAGCAGCTATTGACCTGGTCTGAGTGTAATCAGAGGCAGACCTTGACTGTGTGTTTCGTATACCCTGATCTCATCTACCTGAGTAATGAGATCAGGGCATGCACCATGGGTTTCAACATCAAAAGCACACTAATACTGTAAATGCACTGGGGTTCAGACCTCTATTGAATTTGAAATATTGATTTTTGATTTCTTTGGCCAACATAATACCCATATATGAATTCTACACCTGTGCCCATTTTCTTTCCAAAAGGGAATACGACTAGAACGCGCAGGTGCAAGATTAAATACGTTGAAAAAGGTTTGTTTCTTATCTAAAGATATGTTAGATTTATTGATCTCACTAATCCACTGATCTACCCTTATAGTGCAAATTGTTTTGATATCCCGAGTTGATATAAATCTACACATGTGGCACTAATAGACTTGTGTTGGGAGAAAGAACTAGAAGCATTCTGATGACCAATGACCAATGTGTGTTAATAGGGACTTTTCATTTAACAAGCCAATAACATTATTATTAGAATACTTGTTAATTGCCCTAGAGACTCTCTATGGATAATAATACCCATATTCAAAAGTCCTTTCAATTCTTTCTATTGTCAAACTGAAACCGGAAGTGCTAAAGAGTGGCCTCGTGAGATCTCATGAGATCTCCTGCGGGACTATTGAAAACAACAATAGTCCAGGTTATTCCTATTCTCGTTTTTTCCTCAATTTCCGTTGTTGTTTGTGGCCGGCAGCTGCCCCCCAGAAGCCAGAACGAGGCTATCCACGGCAGACGACAACCTACGCCGCGCGCTGCATTGTGGGCCACAAAACGTTCTACAATAATACCCAGCGTTCCACAGACAATATGGCGACCGGCGTTCCCCCAGGTCACGTGTGTGTGACGTCGGAGGTCACGTGCCGCAGATAGACACGGACATTGGTGCACAGGCCAGTGAGCATCTTCAATGGCCGCCTTCAGAATAAAGGGTTTAGTTCTTTTGTATTTTTTTATGTTAGACTCCCGTACAAGGGAGATAAGGAGAACACACAGTAGGCAATATTATCATTAGCAAACCACTATTAAGTATGATCTGTTACTATTCATGAATGTTTCTCATTTTTCAATGTAATAATTAGAATAAAAGAGGAGATAACTTGCAAATTCACCTTTATACAACAACTCCTTAACCCAATTGCTCTCTTTCCGTAGTTCCCTTTATGAAATGACAAGATACAGGTGATGCCTGGGGTGGGTGGCATTGTGTTGGCGGTCCTTATTACTACAGATCTGTGATGTGGTTTCCTCTTACCTTTCAGTCAGATAACCAACATCCACCATTGTACCTGGGTGTTTTATTAGCTCTTTAGTTAACTGTGTAGTATTTTTTACCCTACATGCCAAGGGGGTCTATTGTTACCACTCTAAGGACAAATGGTATTGACTTGAAAAAAAGATCCCTTTCTTATTCATTGAATCCTTGTGGTCGCTAGAATAATCTTGCCACCAGAGGTGTGCATCATTGTGTTGTCTCTCTACAGAATCAAATGTAAATACATGAACATGTATTTGAAGTACACTGTATACCGGGTAGGTGATCAATGATAGTATTCAGATCTTGTAAAGCCATTGAAACAGAAGAAAAATACCACCATCTATAGACACTGGTACTTATACATTGCACTTACGTATAGACAGAGGCTCATGGCACTATGAGGTGTATATACACATGAATCGGTCTTCATGAGGTTGCCCAATGTATTTCAAATGTGCATTATAATTATTACATACTGGGTACACATACATAAGATATAACATGTTCAAGGTTTGGTCCCAAGGGTTTGATAAAGAAGCTAGAAACCCTAGAAAATCAGAAAAGTACATACTGCATAGTATATGCCCCGGGGTATCTCCATGCCCCGGTGCATATACACGAGGAGGGGGCAGAGGCTATACTAGTATGTGAATACAGGGGATTATGGATATCAGGTATGTGTCTGTGGTATCTGTGGTGTGCTGAGGCGTGGTAAGGGTGTGTGTTATGTGCCTAAGTCTTACTACCCTTCAGCAACAGTCAGAGTGGAACTAGGAATGGAACCAGGCCCTTATATAGGGGAGCTGGGGAGTTTAAGGGTGGGGGAGGGGTGCTGTGGTGGTAGAGGGTCTACACTTAGAGGAGGAACATGCAGTAGCTGTTAATACGTCCTACGTCAGCCCCGGTGACCTGTGTGACATTGTAGACTTATTGGGGAGTCATGTATAGTAAACATATACCCGTGTGCCCAAGTCATACATCTGACCACACACAGATAACCGTCAACATTGTGGGCTCATCAGCTTGTCCAAGGGTTTCAAACAAGGGAAGAAGGCAGTTAGGTCATTTATTGGAAAATAAATCCTTTTGTATCCTCATTTGGGTGGGAAAAGAGCGACGTTTGACTGGGTACTGGATTGGTCACAGAGGGACCTCTAACTTAGTCTAAGTTAGGTTGTGCTGTTTCCAATCATTGAATTCTATATAATATTTGATAATGACTGATTCCAAAACAAAGGGTCAGATACCTGCCAATGTTTCCACGTGCATCAATTATTAATTGTCTGGGTTAATTTAACCCAGACAATTTGTGTGAGGTTGTACCGGCCTCGGGAATATCCAAGCCAATCCAACAGGGCTGGCTAAGGCATGCCCTACCCCTAGGCTTGCAATAGCTCGCCCTGTTCTGCTGGATACCAATCAGAATGTTCTTCTCTGTATCTCTGCCCACCAGATCAGTCACTAGGAGCAATGAGTATAGATTGCTCTATATTCATTGCTAGGAGTAAGAGGCGTGCGCTGAGAAGGGGCCTTCCATAAAGTACGTACTCACCAAGGGGGTGGGGGGTCTATTTTCTGGAAAATTTTGCGTACATAAACCCTTTGTTTTAATGCGTACAAGAACTTTAGGGGGGTCAATTTCTGGAGAAAATTTGCGTACATACTTTATGGAAGGCCCCGTTCAAGACCTCTGGGGGTCCAAGTCAGGGTTGAGGAGGTCCCCCCTCCCCCACCAGTCTACTCCCACCCTCCTGTACCCACAATGTGTTAGGTGTAGCATACAGTCCAGGTGTACAACAGATGATGGGGCCGCACCTTCAGGTGTCACCTGCACTTAGAAGGCAATAAAGGTGCAGCACATTGTACATGGGTGTTGTATATGTCCTATAAGTAAATGTATAGGTGCCATATTTCTTGTCCATGTGCATATATTGACCTTAAGGGGACCAACATTTTAGAGTGGTATCCCGGAGTGGTATGTAGATATAATTTTGCCTTGTACGGGTGTGTGTGTGGGGGGGGGGGGTCAAAGAACCCATCGTTTTTGAAAATATCACCCTACCTTTAGACATGAAGCTGTAGATAATCCACAAGCCCCCTCCCTCCTCTACCCTATTCAGACAGGTGGCTGGTCAGTGTCCCTCCAATTAAAAACATAACCGGCCACATGACCCACCTACCAGTCTAGACTGTGCTAGTGTCATTCTTTACCAACAGACTCACGTGTCTCAGACTCTACATTAAATAGGTACAACTGGATCTATTTTAACAGGAAATTCATTTTATAACTGTGTGTCTGTTGAGGTGCAGATCACCTGGAGGAGGTGACGTGGCTGTTTACACCTGGGATGGGACAATACTTACCTACACACCTCACCTGCACCCCCCCCCCCACTCCCCTACAGTCCTCAAAGGTAGATTGGGTGTTTCTTAACCTCCCAGCACCTTACACCTGTCCCCAGACGTGATAAAGTCTTCATTTCAACCTTTTATAAAATTGTACAGGTGAGCTCTACATTTCGAGCAACAGGTAGACATCTCGTAATTCTGTAAGATACCTCTGTCAGATTGTCTTTATGCACACATTATACAATGAATAACACCACCTTGTGAATGTATATGTATGTATATGCCATTTTTGTTTACATACAATATTTTAATTGACAATGGTCATCAAGGGAAGGTGTCCTTATCTTGATAATGATAATAGGCTATAACTTTGTTATCAGGATCTTAATCATGTCGCTGCTATGGCATTTCCCAAAGCTACACATCTCAGTATTTACCTGTGATGAATAAAGGAGAACCTATACCTCATATTCACGGATTAGCTATTGACTGTCATAGTGCAACAAGAACCTGTAATACATGCACAATCAATAGTAGTATAGTACAACCTGAGAGTACATTAATGTGCATCTATTTGACTACATTCAATGCTGGCTATAGCCACCCCATACTTATAACACCATCTGGAGGCCTTATGAATAAAGCTGAATAAAATTCCCCACACACATCCCACTTAGTATGTGAGGTACAAATTGATTCTATGTAATACGACCTATGTCCACGTGGGGGGCTGCAATATGAGTATGTCTGTAGGTAACGTGACGTCACACCCAGGTGGACCCTGCAACGTCGAGGCTGACGTCAGCTAGATATTATGACGTCATGCAGATGGTGTGAGTATACTAAGACATGCTCACATTTGCAATGGTTTTTTTTTTTAATCTATCTCGAGTAGCTGATAACTATCGGTTGCTGAGGTTAAAACACAATGTAGTGCCTTTCGCACTGCTGGTCTGGCAATAAGGTGCCCGGCGCGCATACAGTAGGTCGGTGGTTCAAACTCCGACCTGGACCAGGGATTAGGCTTTGTAAAAACACGTCTTTGTTTTGCCAGCCTGCCTAGTATACAAACACACATATATAGTACATATAGCGGGGGTTGCAAAAGCTCACACATGAAGCATCGCGGATATAAAGCAGTAGAAATGGCCTCCTCATCATCTATAGGCCTACGCTAAGTATACATGAATGATTTTAAGAACCCCATGATAAGTCAATAGATCATCCATCCACACGTGGTATAAGCAGGTCAGCTACCTGAGCACCGAACACCTGTTCACCTGCCCCAAAAGACGACACCATTATACCTTATACTATGTAGGATGCTGTCATATGGGGGGGGGGGGTACTACCTCTCCATCACTCCGCTCCATCATCTTATCAAGGACACATCAAGGGCGGACGCAGAGATCTGAGGAGACAACTGGGTCACGTGACCGCCCAAAATGGTCGTACTAAGGTGTGGTACACCTTCAGTGAAGGGGGTTGGGGCAGGTGTCTGTCTCGGGACAGGCAATAGTGTCCAATATCTTTAACTTAAAAATGAATTTATTTTGATTTGAATGACATTTTCCTTATCCGATATTATAATTTAATATGATGGAGTTGCCTATTAAACTTTTATAATAACAGGCTTGCCCTTTCTTGTGGAGAGATTCAATTTCATGAAAGGAAATTGGGCTGTATATTTAAATATAGCTTGAATTAAGTCGATTACGTTTTTGTGGATAACCCTTAGCTCTACCATTTATGCCACTATCTGCTCGATCAATCTTTTGAATACACCTAGACCAGGTTTACGTAACGATCAGTATCCTTTATTCCCGGGTGGTGTCTCAGTTTCAGCGAAAGAAGCCCCACCCAAAGTGACCAGTGAATTGTCAATAATCAAGTTCCAAATAATGAGAATACAAAGCTGACATTAATCTACCACAACTGATTCTGGTTGTTTTATTGCACAATAGTAAATCATACCCATATATCTGTACAGGTAAGCGTGTATTTTAGTTGTGATATGGAGGATACAATTGAGATTTGGCCGTGACTGCTGTTGACTGCAAAATAAATTGACTTCTTTAGTATCTGTCCAGGCCAAAAAAAAAAGAAGGTTTGTTTCCGGTCACCCGACCGGGTCTAGCAAAACACGGCCGGGTCCCCCTCTTTTTTTCTCTTTTTCAAATTTTTCCCTACATACCAGTTTTTACGGTTTGTAAATCGGATAATTTTTAAGGATTTTAGAGGAAAAACGCTAAAAATAGGCCTAAAATGAGAAAATTAAAAAAAAAAAAATTAAAAAAAAAAAAAAAAATCCGACCGGCCGGGTCTGGGTTGTCTGACCATGTTACCGGAAACCAACCTTTTTTTTTATTTGGCCCCACCAGTGAGGATTTTCGTGTTCAATTTTATCTAAAACTTCTGATAGAACATTAAACTTTAAGGGAAAGTTTTTTTTCCTTCATTTCCAGTGACCCCTGGAGACATGGGTGGGTGCCAGCTGACAAAGGGCGATAATTGGGGGTCAGGCGGGGCAGGAGCAGGTAGACACATATGACATATATTGGGTGTAGACACGCACCTACCCCCCCCCCCCCCCCCCCCACACACACACACACACACTTTCATCCCCAACACACAGAATAAAAGGTATGTTTCGTTTTAATTGACTCTGCCTATTTTATATCTTTCCTATACATGTATCATGATAATTAAAGAAACTGTGGCTTTTCTTACTTCATAAGTCATCTACGTAAAAAAAACTATTTACCATATTAATGTTGTACAATGTATAGGCTAGGCCTAATGCAGGTCCATAGTGATTCCACCTATCATGTTAGCTGACACTTTCTTTTTGCCTTTAGGGGTGGGGGCAGGAGGGGTAGGGTGGAGGGGGGGAGTATGTTACAATTGGTGGAGAACCTAGTTAAAGGTACATTGTGTGCCGGGCAGGACGCACACAAGTAGCCGCCAGCTCGCGTGTGGGACTGAGATCGGAATATAAAGATAATGTATTACATTTTCATTGGTCCCCTGTGGCTGTTTGAACGCCTGGCTGAGGTATAAACATAGACCCCAGCCCCCTGCTCCGCTCTCTAGATGACCCGCCCTGTATCTATAGTTCAAATGCCTCTAAGTGAAATGTACATATAACCGCCACACATGAAATCTACATGAATTGGCAGGAAATTGGCATTCCATCACACGTCCTTAGTTTTGATTGTTATTAATTTTGTTTCTGTCTATATTTTTGTATCGACAATTAGTTGGCATACATGTACCCACCAGTGCCCTTCAGTTTGATTATATTATTGTTGCATGGCCGATCTAGGATTTTGAAAATGGCTATAATATAGATATCAAATATGACATCTAGCTATGTTCATATCAATATAGATATCTAGTCACGTGAAAAGGGGTAGTAAAAGAAGATCAAATAATCAGATTTGGTGAAACTGAACCATAATAGGCCTGTGCGAATATTTTATGTAGATTTGGTTTCAGTAGGTAGGATTTTTTAGAAAATTTAGAAAAGCTGGAATGGTTTCCATAGCAGACAAAAAGTGCAATATTGTGCCTATTTCCCATAAAAACTATCAATTTACATCCCAAATATAAAAGGTTTACAGTAAAAATCGAATAATTCATGCGATTGAAATTTAACAACCAATGGGGGTAATAGATGCTCAAGATGAAATCATGTAATACACAAGTTTCATATCAAACAACTGCAATCAGCATTGTTTACAGAGTGTTTATATTAAGGTGTAACAGTATCTCGATATTAAACCAATATGCTTTATTAAACAGCCGGTTTAATTAATCATGAGTTAATCAAGGAGCTGAATTACAGCGTAAACAAGCCTCAAACCTGAACGTTGTACTGAAATGAACGCCATAACCTGAGCAACTTCTTGGCCACTCGTGACTTTACATTAACACACTCAAATAGGTCTGAAATCAATCAGGATCAGATATTAATGATGGAAAATACTTATCAGATGTGGATCCGATGTATCAAAATGACACAATGTGGTGTGGGCCCACGTGTACCAACCAGTGGCGGATAGATTTTGAGAAAAAAAAAGAAGGGGGGGGGCTATTTGGAAAAGTTCTCCCTTCCCAACTTTTGAACCAGATTTTAAATGAGAATAAGGTGAATTTTATCTAAATCAGCCACTGTCAATAATTACATTATCATTATTGTATTGTATTTCATATATTATTATGTTATAAACTGTTATCAAATTGGGGTTCTTATGAAGGTGTAATAAAGTGAGCAAATCAAATTAAATAGAAGTGGGGTCGGAATGCATAACACAGCTCCGAACCTAGTTCCACATTTGCTCACTAGGTGGCTCCCATGTGCAGCACCTTGAACTTCCACTCCAGGGGCTAGAGACCGAGCGGGGCTGGGGCCAGGTGACGGGCTGTGGTGGAGGAGGGGCGGGGAGGGGAGGGGCAGGGGCCGTGGTCAGTGTGCAATGCCTACAGTACGTGTGTGTGTGTGTGGGGGGGGGGGGGGGTCATGCTGAGTGGTACACAGAGCCTGTGTTTGTGAACACCACGTCCAGTCGGCTACCACAACAGGCACCCAGCACTGCATGCTGTGTAGGACACACGGTATACACCAAGAGGCTGCTATATCAATGGTATCAGGCATGCACAGGGTATCAGGACAGCAACCAATATACAACATATCTACAAGGATTCCATTTCAATAAAAATGTAGCAGACTGATGTTGTAACATGTTGTAAGATGAGCACATGCATTGGACAGCTATATGTGATGTACAATGCACAGGATCACACGGTGCAATATAGGTCTATATATGTTACAGTATTCCAATTTTAATATCAGAATTTCAAATAAATAATATGGTGAGCTACCTTATGATACACATGTATATAATCAAGTTTCAACGAAATAAGTATATGAAATTGAAATTGAATAGGAATGACTTAAAGGAAATACCCTAACGACAGGGGGAGTCTTTAACGTGGGAGGCATGAGATTAGAGGATGAGACATCACTATAGAGAGCATATATTGTAATCATCACCCATTCATGATGAATAAAATGCGTGGGGATTATGATGATGATGATGATGATAAACCTTTCTGTTTATTTACATGGAAAGTGGGAATCCCACACAAAAATGTACTTTTGGTTGTCTTATACAACACTGGTCGTATTAGGCTATAGATGTGTCTATCTACTTTACGGTAAGTGTAGGCCTAATTTAGAAAAGTAGTGCAGGCACATTCCAGGTACACGGGACCCCTAGGTAACTAGAGTTGTTTCTGTGGTCTATGGAAAATGAAACTTCCCAGCACTTCCCACCTGCCCAACTACTGCCTAACGACCCCCCCCCCCTCCTGTACTAGGTATAGAAGTTGACAAGACAATACAGTACATTACCCACAACGACAGACATTGTGCCCCCCACCCCCCATGCCCTGACATACCCCCTATGTGGCAGGTGTAGTGTTGTACCACAGGTATAAGAGTGCAGGGTGCCATGTCTAGGACAATACAAACTAGGGGTTAGTCACATAATGACGGCGTGACCCATCCACCAGAGGTCTTCCGTTAATTGGTGACGCATGTAGGCTATGTCTATATACAACAACATGGGAAATGGGGACGACTACTAGAGGGAAAGGTGCAGAGGTATGAACAATTTGGGACCTGGCCATGCCCCCATTGTTCTTATGATCATCCTAACCACCAAGCTGAACCGTACAGGATCTAGATTGCCAAGAATCACCCCTTGTTCTTTTGATCCCCCAAGCCTACCACTTGGTCCAAAGGGCATACCTACTAAAGCCAACTGCACACCTACCTATCCATCCCCCCCCCCACCACCACCCCCACCCCCATCTCCTCCAGTGTCCTTGTGTGGTGCCATATGCCTCAATTGTCTGTGGAAATTCCAGGCCGTGTATTAGTCAACGCCGGACAGAGACGCCCTGTCAGCAGAGATGCATGCAGCGCCGTGCAGGGGGCATGCAGCCAAAGGGATGATATTGATAGTCTGATTCATTATCAGTATGGAAATACACAAATACACAGGGGTTTTACAGCTAGCCATTCTCTGCTATATCTAAGGTGGATATACTAAGACCTATTAAAATGAGCGTGTATGATTCATGTCTCAAATCTGATTTATAAGATTATTAACAAAAATTTAAATCAATATTTTCATATGAAATTATGTCCCATGCCCTATGGGTAGTATGGGGATGTAGCTTAATAGGATCTAGTTTAATAGGACTTTGAAAGTGATGATGGGGGGGGGGGTAGTATTCCACTCAAGTCGTGTTTTTTCCCTTCACATTCCAAGAGCATAAGGGCTCAGACCCTTAGACCCCATTTGATCCAACCACAGCAGGTCTAGAATAGAAGCTCTAATCTGGGAGGACATAAATCTAACCCCACGACAGAGGGCCATTAAAACCAACTAAGACCCCCCAGTCCAAACGCAGACAGGGCCTACCTCAAGCACCCACCCCTCTCTCCACACCACCCACAACCCCCATCCTTACACACTACAGCACTGCAGCCCTCCTTGCTGGAGGCTAGCTCATTTACATATTCATGAGCTCATTATAATACCGCACTGAGGGAGAGAGCTTCTGGCTGGGCCGCGGAGCTCAGTACACAGTTAGCTATGGCGGCATCGGGGAGGTACGGGCCCCATAGGCCGCTACTTTTACTTGGATTTATCTGCGGATTTTTACGGTTTTGCTCCGGACACGAAGGTAGGTGTATTCTGTGTATCTATGCCAATAGCTATGTGCAGTTTGGAGGCTGTTGCTGCCGGATTCTTTGAGATATTGAGGATTGTTTACCACCATGACGATGGACAGACGGAGTCCCCAGTGGAGTGTGCTGGGACGATGGGCGGCCCTGGGATGTTGTTATGATGCGGGTTGCGGCCCAAGGAAGTCTACTACCCCCCGACTGCTGAAAGATGGCACATATTGCGGATTGTACCCACCCTAAGGATGCCTACTTTCAGGCCAGGTCCCACTGGATCTATAGGAGAGGTTTGTGAAGCCATGGATGTGTATTTGGATGGTGTGTCGCCTCTTGTTTAAAGCTGAGGCATAAGGGAGTCCAGAAGGGACGAGACCGGTCCGAGCCCGGGGTGTACCGGGCGCTGCCCCACCACGTCCCGTCAAACCACACAGGCCGTGCCCGGCAACGCTGCTCCCTGAAATAAAAGCATCCCAGACCCGCATCGTCTCCTCCCAGCAACTCCCTCCATCTGATGTGTTTATTCTACAAGGGGATATGTATCTAGTCCAGCCAAGAAACCAACAGGATGTAGTCATAGGCCCCCATGCCTATTGATATCATGATTTCTGCATTTACTGGCCAGAGGCCTACATAGTACACGTATATGTAATACAATACCATGGTGTCTAGAGGCATACTAGTAGTAGTAGGCATGGCGAGGGTTTGAATCAGCCCTATAAATCCCTGATGGAACAATCCTTCCCACATAGATTTTCAACAGGAAATCTTCAGATTTAAATGAGATTATGTGCTTATTCTGCAGGAGATAATAATGTTTATCATCTTAGAAGTTTGAGCTTGATTTTTGAGTTCATCCTATAGTAAAATCCAAGAGCATTTCGTGATATCATTTACTGCTTTATTAAGTTCTGTGAGGTCTCTCTAGCTCCCCCTAAAGCGACTTTGCCTGAAGGCTGTACCACAGTCTAAATGAAGGGCTGATTCCTACAATAGGAGACTGTGGCCATCAGGAGGCAGAGGCAGCAGAAGCTGGCCTTGTGTTTCAGCCTTGTGTCTGTGTGTGAGATGGGCTGTCACGGCACAGTGCCGAGGGCGGCAGTGCGGAAAATAAATAGAGACTGTATTGCAGCAGGCTTATAGAACTGCCCCAACCTCCTATTCCAACTCCTAGAACTCTATACTGTATACTCCCAGGTCGTTACTCATATAATATTGCTGCATTCCATCTATACATATAACATACTATTTTACTAGGGAGGAATGGCATCTCTATGCTATCTAAGGCCAATACAGACTTATGGAATGGCCAGATCTCCTAGTACAAAATCTACCCATGGTGTCTATAATTAAAGGATATCCCCCATCCCTTAAAGCTGAACATCAGCGCCTGCATGGTCAACAGTGGAGAAAGATGACCCAGCAGTGGCTTTTTTTCACATGGCATTGCTGATGGGCAGGCTATGGGAGATGACAGGCCCAGTCAGCGGGAGGGTAGATGATGAGGGGCGGGCAGATTAGAGCCTAGAGCTAGTAGAGGCTGGCCTGTGGTGACAACCAGATGAGGGTGGCCTGTGCCTGTCATGACAGTCCTTCCTTATAACCCAGACTTGCCTCTGTTCTTTTAAGGCCAGACTTCATTGTATATTATACAGATCTATAAAGCAATTATTGCAAATACAGAAGAAAGTGGTTCTAAAAATGCTCATGTAACCTATATTAGCATAACTAAGTTTAGATAATAATATTACAACCCTGCTGCTGTTGGTTTATATAATATTATATGGCAACGCAGAGAGTATAATAATATATAACCACAAGCATTACCACAGACTGGATGTGGTAGCCAGAAACAACGGAAGAAAGTACTTATTCTTATATCCTGACACTGAGACATAGGCCATCTAATAAGTTACAGGCTTCTTCTCCTGCCACCCTCCCCAGGCTATAATGTACAGGCAGGTCGGGTGGTCGTCCTCCAGGGCCGACTAGCTGGTATCATTCCCCCCTGGAGGCGGTGAATGTGGCAGCTACATGTACTAGACGACTAGGCCGTCCTCCTGTGGGTTTGTACCAACCAGACCCTCCTGTAGGGGGCTGGAGGAGGAGGCTGGAGTTTCCAGGTGCTGAAAACACGAGCAGGACGGAGACAGCCATCACTCCACACCCCACACAGCCGCCATCATGCTACTACTTCTTATGTGGACTGTAGTACTAGCCAGCATAGGGTAGAGTACAAGCTGGGACGTATATATATAAGAGGATAAAGGCAACAATAGACTGTAATGTGATAGACTATGGGTCACGTAGTAAAGGAATGAGTCCCTGACCCGCAGAGGCCTGGGACTAGGCCATCTTACTTTACTTCTTTAGCTGTGAGGTGACCCTGCCCGTATATCCCACTCCAAGTGTCGGATGCTGTGTGTCTGCCAAGTATTATAATGCGAATCCTGACCACAAGACAGTGGCTATCTAGCCCTAGCATACATATAATACTTCCACAGTGGGTGCATCACCTGCATTACTCACAGCCCAAACACATGCATGATCTCAGCAGTAATGCCTCTTAAAAAGAGAAAAAGAAAAAAAAACTAGAAAAAAACAAACAAACTCCAGTGGGTTATTAAATACGGCAAAGCAATATCCAATGCTGATTTCATCACTACCTTGTCTTTCACAGGGAAGTTGCTGGAAACAAAAGACCTATGGAAAAAATACACAAGCCACAAATACCTGTGAGGCTGTGTACAGAAAAGCACTGAGGTAGTAGTTGACCCAGGTGTGGATCCCACACCATGGAGGACCATTGATCCCCCACACCAGGTTAGACACCCAGGCCTCCTGTAGTACTACAGTCACTGTCTACCTCTCCCCTCAGTGCCTTAAAATAAACACAAACACTCCTCTATTGTGGTGCTGTGTGGGGAGGGAGGTGAGGAGGAGGATGGGGCTATTTTTTTAGTGTCATTTATAGCACAAGTACACCCTTTAAAGGAGGTGGGTGTTGGGGCTACGTAACCTCACACTGCACAGGGGTGACGTTAGCCTCCTACCCTTCTCAGTGTACTAGTAATACAGTGTATAGTGTTCAGCTACAAAGATGTGGCGAAATACTGGGAGATACTGGCACCACTATTGCTTATATGATTTAGTTCAATATCAGTTTTATTATAGACATTTGCCAATGGAATAGGATTCCCCAGTGCCAGCAAATATCACAACTATTTTTACAGGTGATAGTTGGGGAATGGGGTAACCTATACCACAGTCACCTTGGTCAGTTCATGGAGGGTGTATATTTATGTTTGTCCAGCGGCCACAGGTGCAAAATGCCCCCCCCCCCAGTTGTGTGCACGCAGGTCCTCCATGGAGACCATCAGTGGACAGTGGCCACTCAGCAGTGGTCAGTCCTGCAACGAGCAATTAACCTACTGACCAAAGTGACTGCCCCGCCTCCTCCACCCCTCCACCCCCATCCCCCCATCCCCCACCTCCTCCTGTCCCCTACCTGGGCCCCTTGGTACAGACAGTCTGATGAGGCTATTGTACTTACAAAGTCCAGCTGTTACCTTGAGGATGGGACCTGTATGCTGGTCTGTAGTACTACTAGGTACACCTGGTCATCAGTATGCTGACCACTGGATACTGGGTGGTCAGTATAGGGAGAGTGATGTTAGACAGGCCTTTCTCTCACCCTACCCACACCTTCCAGCTAGACCTGCAGTTCCTGGGAATTGTGGTTCTCAAATGGTGGGGTAAAATGCCACTTTATACTACAAATAGTACAATGCACATCTTTTGGAATTATACCTTCCTCCTACTAGGATCGCTGTATTTAAGATTATAATAAATTGGAGAATTCTAGAATTGCTTATGAAAGGGGGAGTGCCACCAATTTCATCACTGACATCAGATGGTAGGTGCATGTACATTAATGGTGGGGTAATGGTGGGGTGAAGCCCAGGTGGGGGCAGGTAGTGTACAGCTGACACTGACAGGGGCATCCTGTGGTGGGCAGGAAGGGGCAGGTATATAGAGGTTAGTTAGTGTGGTATGCTAATGTACAGGTAGGCGGTGATTGAGGGGGTAATACAGGTAGACAGGAGAGGGGGTGATTCCTGCCACCCTGTCTCCCCTCTCCCCACCCCACCACATACTAGGGCTTAGACTAAGGCATACACATATTCTCTTATCACCTCAGAAAGCACATCCCTCACGGTAGACAATGGGGGTGGACGGAGATGGAGAGGGTGCATACAGTAGTGCCTCTTCCAGATACCACCAGTCCACCCCCTCTATATTCTGACCAGGCAGATCCTTAAGGGCAGGTGGTTGTACAACAAGAGACATGCACATTAGTACTGGAGACTGCCCTGTGTCTGTGCTTCCCACTAGGGAAGGGTACAAGGCTGCCATTTTAGAATTAAAATGGCTGCATTTACACTTGTATACCTTGTTTCACACATACACTCAAGATTTTGATGTCATGAACACAATTACCATTTACCAGTACTACACTGTTCAATCAGATGGCAGTATCGTGATGCCATGATGTTGAGTTGGTATGAGTTTGATAAACATGTACCGTACTTCAGAAAATTACCCCCAAAAAATGTCAATCTTTACCTGACCCCCTTCTCAAGTTGAAGTGACCCTTTGCTGACTTTAGACATATTGCACTGATTTGACCTGGACCTTGTCTAATGACGCTGACACTGACGTCATGACGTCATGCACGTCCAGACCTCAGACTATTTGACTACTTTGATGACCCCCCCCCCCTGCCCCTCCTCCAGCCCGTCACCCCTCGTTAATATGACATTAAGGATGACCCCAGACAGACCCCGGATACACCATTAAAGCAGTATACAAGGGAGGGTCTGGGGGGTCAGTCTAAAGTCATATCGTCAGTCAGGTGTGTCGCAGAGTGGGGGCTCAAAGTGTCACAATACATTGTGAAATCTATATACCTGAGGCCCAAGATCCTGAATTCTTGGGATTACAATTTCTAGGATATCAAAACCTCTCACCTTGAATGGAGATGAAAATGAAACATTGAATATGAGATGCCGTCGGACATGCAGTATCAAAATTATGATTCAGCAATGACAGCAATGCTCATGATTAAGATGGTATAATACAGGTGCAAAGCAGATACATAAAGTTAAGTCTTCATTTACTTTTGAAGCTAGATTCTGAAATGCATTTTGCAAGTAGAATGACCAGTCTTGATATTCCGGGTTTGCAGGCCTAGTTCCCCCTGAGAAAACCCCTGAGGAGGTGGTATGAGGCCACTATCTGACCGGGTTGTGTATATAAGGTTGATGTTAGACACATGGTTATCGTGTTTTGATGTCTTCTCCATCTGCCTCTTACCAACCCTTCCTCCAGGGCATCTTCCTCCAGACTGGAACCCTCAACCACCCCCCAACCCCTACATGACTAGGGTATACTCACATAACCTCACGTCCAGACCCATCCCTTCTCCAGTGGGTCTGACCTTTGAATGCCTCAACCCCACTGATGTTATTGGTTCCACCCACAGACCTAATTATTCATCACAGTCAATAAGAGGATCAATACATCACTTAGACTACTCCACATCCCTACATACCCTCACAATGGTATAGCAGGTACATTTGGGGTAGGCCTTGGGAGGTTGGGGGATAGGCCAATCAATGTGAAAAAACGGTACTTCTGATCTCCTCACTTAGTCATTGCACCATGAGGCAGGGTTTCTGGATTTATTTAACCTTAGCCCCTCAGCGTCACTTGCCAAGAGAAACAGACGAGGGTAAGATGGCACATGCTGCAGAGGTTAGATCTAAGTGATCCGAAATGTGCCCCATGTTGTAGAACCGGGTGTAGAACCCATGCCCTCAGTAGTTGGGGAGGAACTCAGTAAGTCTCAGTAAGAGCCTCACCCAGGCCCCCGTCCCAGGCTCCAGTCCCAGGCTCCAGTCCCAGGCTCCAGTCCCAGGCTATAAAAGGATGTACTGCCACTGTAGGCACTGTATGCTAAGGTGGTAAGCTATAACGGCGCTACCGGTAATATAGCCTTTTAGCATAGGGCCAATATCGTCAACATTGCCCCCACAGGTGAGTGTGAAGTAGGATGTCACATACAGGTGTTGTAAAGGTGTGCCCTTCTGTACAGGTGTTATGAGGTGTTATATGGACTGTCAGCAGTAAGAGTGTCCAACCTCCCTGCCCCCACCCCCCCCACACACACCCCTCAGCTACCTGACAGGGTCCTACCCCTTATCTCCCACCTCCCATACACACCTGCATTAAGGTGCTTTATACCATGTAGATAACATTATGTCACAATGATAACCTGAGGTAACCTAGGGATTGTCACTAACTGATAACCTGCTGCTACCTGGTGCTGCTTTAATCTGGTAATCCCCCCAGGTGGGTTAATCCTCAAGGTGGTAGACACCGTCCAGCAGGTAGTCCTGGTGTACCTGGACATGCTAGGTTTAATAATGTTACAGTATATTAAGTACCCACCATTACTATTAAAAAGTAGGGACCTCCCTACCCCAAGCTGATCCAGCCTACCTACATATATGATATTCATGAAGATTGCCAGCTTTTTGATGGTCATACTGTAACAGGCTGTAAATTAACCCAGTAGCCCAGTGGTGTGTTCCAACAGGACTATCTAGCATGTAATATTGGGGAATCCAGGTATGGAGATAACAGGATCGGCAGCACACAGGTAGGTGCTACTGGTGCTCAGGGGGGTACAGGTGTGTAGATATAAGGTGTTGGGGTGGGCAGGTAGAGGGAAGGGGCAGGGATTAGCCTGGTGTACACAGGTAGGGCTGGGATAATCCAGGTGCTGCTGATTGAGGCTTACACCTGCAGCTCAGGCTGAGTGGTTAATTACAGGTAGACACAGGTAATATTAGGTGGGAGCAGGTAAAAAGACACAGGAGGGATGAGTGATAACTGGGTTATACACGCCACTGAAGTCTACATGTAAGAGCATGTAGAAAGTCGCATCGTTTTCTGTCTTTAATGGATTCCTTCTGATTCGTCAGAGAAGAAGTCTTTCATATTTCAGAATAATAAATGCTTTACTAAGAAAATATTATAATATCATGTCTCATGAACATTTTTGAATGGGTCTATTCATATTACTTGTAATAGATAATGTACAGTTTACACCCATCTGATATAACTACCCCAGTTGGGGGCCTTAGGTACTAAGGTGATGCCGACAGGGTATGTTAATACTCCACAACTTAAAATGTCTGGGTTAATATTAATCTATGGAGTATAACTTTACTCCATCTACAAACCACCCTCATTCATCCATAATTCAGGTAATACTTGACACCTGGAAATCCAAGAACCTGAATCCCATTTCAATAATTTATCATAACATTATACCAGAACATATGCCCAAGAAGAACTCCAGAAAACCACAGTGTTTACAGGTCACAACTCTAAGCTGTTTTCCAACGGCTTAAGGGCAATATTTATTGTGTACTTATGGGATGTGATGAAACAAAATAAAGAGAAAAGTCATAGTTTTTGCTGGAAAATCTATTGATTCTGGAGATTCATGACTTATGATGGAAAAGTGGTTCCTATGTGTAGATTTGCACTGAACTTGAGATCTGGAAGCTTGAACTACTCCCCGACCTCCACCCAAGACTTACTCCCCCCCCCCCCCCCCAATCCACTCCTGCCCCTTCAGAGGTAGGTAGACAGTGTGTGTTAGTGTCTATGTTTGTTGTATGTCAGTCAGCCTTAAGCACAGACCAAGGACAGAACAAACCCACTCTCCAAGCATTTCCTATCTCGTGTTACTCTTCAACTCTGTCCCAAGCTGGAATCTGCAGGACAGCATCGTTATCTGACCTGGCAGGTTGGGGCAGAGATACACCTCACCAAAGAAGCTCTGATCTCTGGTGGGAGAGTGAGATCAGAAACCTCCTGCCTTAAGTCTCATGTTGTCCGTTGTGTGGTTCACAGTGTGGTTCACAGGCTGGACAGCCTTCTTTACCCAGCCAAGGAAAACAAATATTTTACTGTGAAGTGTGCAGAGAAATTCCAAACATAACCTTTTGCTGAAGGTCCCTGATGGGAGAGGTCGTCTGTAATCTTTACTTGGTTGAACTGAAAGGTCTGGCTGAAAAATAGACCTGTATATCTAACATTTAAAGCCAAGTAATATTAGTGTACACTCTCTTACATGGAACATGCTGCTCATCTAATTTAGGGTTCTAACTCATAGCCCTACTACAAGTTCAACACTATTATCTCTGATTTGTGACTCCGATAAAGCAGAAGTCATGTGAATATGACGACTCTTTTCCCATACCAGATATCATATTATGAGTGTGAGAATTCTCTGGACCTAGAAATTCCTGTTGATCAACATAAATCCCGTGAAGTCCCCCCCCCCCCCCCCCACCACACACATTTCTGACTTCTGGATTTCTCCATACAAGTCATAGTAAACAGAGAAGTGTTTGTAAAGTGGTGTGAACCCAGGAGTTCTCAGGCTGTATGGAGTGGTAGTGAATGGGTGGTGGATCCCTACACCCTACTTCACCTTAGTGTCCCATCAATACCTCCCCATATACCCCCCCCCCCCCTGTAGCTCCCTCCCCACCTTACACACCTAGGTGTTAATAGTAACACGGCAAGGCATACCACCGTCTTGTCGGCCATTTGTCCTCCATGTTATAGGGGCTTCTCCTCCATGGTCCATGTACATGGGTGTCTGGCACTTGTATAGGGTAGGGACAGGGAGGTAAGGCCAAAACAGAAAACACCAAAGTGGTGTTTCAGGAAACTAGGCCGTACCAAACCCTACCTTCCAAGAGAGGGCCAACTAGTGAAATTGATTTAATAATTTCTGATCAATTTCTGCATGTTAAATTAAAATCTAGGAATGACTGGCAAAACTTTCTGCATACTTCCATGTTAAGGATTTATTATAGAACCTACCTACCCTGAAATTTCTGGGCACATTCCCTGAAGCACACCTATGTTGATTGGCCTATAGGGTAGGGCTGGGGTAGGGTTTGTTTGGGGTGTTTATATTCTGACGGTGGCTAAGGGGCGCTGACAAATACTTGTACATCTTGTGGACACAGACTCCTCGGTACCTCAGGGTCAGGGGGTCAGGTTCATGTTGGCCTACACCTATATAAGGTGTTAACGTGTCGACTACAGCACCATGTTGCTAGTAGCAGTGGCACAGTATGGAACTAAAGGTGCTAGATGATTGAAGTAGACTAGGTGCCAAAATAATGTGACAGTGTCAGGACTTGGCTGGTTTACTCTTGTTGGGTGATAATACCCTGAAGTAGCCTGTGGAAGCCAGAATGGCAGACTTCGGAGGGTGATCAGCTATAGTTCTGCATTAGTCTCTTAACCAGCTACATTTGGGAGCGTTATGTACAGTTATCACATACCTGAGAAATACAGAAACTTACACCAATCAGATCTCAGTGAACTGAGCTAAATCATATCAATTTACACTGGACTTTTTCTATTACAATGAACCCAATCATACTCCATGCTTAATTTATGTTATGTTTGGGAGTAGAAGTATACTAGTAGTATTTTTGGTTAGCTCTGGCTGCCTATCTATACATCTATAGTACGGTGAACATGTGGGAGCAGAGTGGCCTCATCATGCAGGTAACAGATGGTGGCGTGCTGATTATGCTGCTTATAGCTTGTTTACGTTGTGATTATTCCCATATAGGAGTTCTAGTGGTGACCAGCAGGTCTATAATTACTGCCCTACAAGGCCAAGTCAGCCATCGGCTCCCCTTCAATAATAATATACACCCCCTCCCTCCATTCTCCTGTACAGCTGACCAGTATAGTTGGCTGCTTAATGCGTCTACTGGAGCAGGCATTGGTCTCCATTTCAAATCCTCCTGTATGCCGGTCCTTGCCCAGACACAGTTTGTACAGTGTTACGACGCACCCAAACACACAGCAGATCCAACAAATGTCGTCTGCTATTTCGCGCCATTTTTACCCTACCAAAATTCCACAGATTCTTTCACTGAATTATGATCATACTTGAATATTTATCATGTTAATGTCATTTGATGGGGGGATTTCACGTTTTAATGTATGATTTTCAGTCAAGGATCCAAGGTAACAAAGTGTTAAGGGGCTGTATTCAGCACATTCCTACACAGCGTTAGAAATACACACTGAGGGCGGCCCTAATCCTGCAATGATTGAGTAAGAGGCTTCCACAGGAGGACAAAACTCACTAAGCCCCCCCTCTCCAGCAGTCCCCCTTCAGATCCCCCCCCCCCCCCAACATACACACACACCCTCACCCACACTTATAGGTGTATATATAACTTGTTCAGTCTCACTCCAGTCCTCACCTCCTAGAGTGTGCTAGTTAGACCCAGCTTTATAGGGACTGGCCATTTTTATTTTTCAATAATAATGGTGGTAAGCTGAGGAAGAGATTCGATTTCAATTTGAAGGAGGCCAAATTAATTGTATATGTTATCCTGCTTTTAATAAACATCCTATGATACAAGATGTAAAGCTCCACAATAGAAAATATAAAGACATTTTCTGGGCTTAAAATGGAAAATAACTAACCCATCCCCCCAAGGGCTATTAAAAATGATCACTCCTTTATTCAAATTAAGGGATGAGCCTAGCAGGAGCCCCACCTGTGTGGTGGCCTCCAGTGTAAGCCGCTGTTTTAGCGGATTGTTTGGGAAACATAAAGATCCTGCAGGGAGAGTTCCGGCAGGAAATAATCTGGATTTACAAGTTGTTGTTCTATAATCCTCCACCCGCCTCCCAAGTCACCTGCATTAATGGGAATTCCAGCTCTGACTGATGTGGATAAAGTGCCTCCAATGTGGGGATAATGTAGAGATAAGAGATCCCTCCAACCGTTATAAATACGGATAGCTGTAAATCGGGGGTTATGAGAACAGGTGTAGTTCCTGAACTGATAGCAATATGTTCATGGGGAATATGTCTATTAAGTGAGCTGTATCAATTTCAGTTATTTCATCCAAGAATAATGAGACCAAAATATGAAGATTTCAGTCAATTCTTTTTGACCATGGGTGTCGTCTCATGTTGCTTAATAAAGACACCAGTATAGACTAGTTCCCCGAATACCCATATCTAGATACACTTGTACAGTGATAATTATTCTACAGGTATATTACAATATAATACAGATGGTACCAGTCCCCTGGGCACCTCTCCAGCCCTCCCCAGGTATGGTAGACTATAGCACCCCCTGGGACCCCCCACTGTACACCTGTATATATAATTACCTGTCTACCTGCCCCTACCTGGACCCCCTGCTACTTAATACCTGCACCACAGGATAAAACTACTGCGGATTAATGACTTAAAGCTGGCTAATTTCAAGGCTGAGACTTGAGCCTCTGTTTTGGGGGATTAGCTGGGACGACACTCCACATCAGCTCACAGCCCGAGCTCCCTTCATCTGCTGAAACTAGGTGGGGGTAGGGGGGGGGGGGTGAAAGTAAATAATCACCAGAGAGATATTCCACACATATTTATATTTTTAGACAAAAAATTTCGACATATTTCCTCGGCAGGCAAAATTCTGAGTGCGTTCCTCATCTCACCAAGAGGACGAAAATAGCAGTCCTACTACCAAATTACCCTAGATGCCATGTTACCTGTAGAGAGAGGGGAGGGTGGAGGGCTCAGACGTTTCCCTTGATCTGCTGTGTTTGTCTGATGTATGATGGGGTTGGTACTTTCTGCTTTAACCCCCCCCCCCCCGCCCCACCATCACCCTCTATCCAACTATAGGGTGATTAGAAAGGGTTAAAGGTGATTAGGACTCACCTGTGTCTCAGGTGTGTGTGTGTGTGGGGGGGGGGGGGGGTGTTGGGCAGGTGTAGGGGTGAGGTATTTATATGGAGGTAGGGGGTATAGTGCTGGACCCCTGCATACCTGCAGACTTCAGAGGTAGGGGGTATATAGGTGTAGAGTGAGAGGTGGAGTAGTAAGGGTGGGGGGGGGGGGGTTATAAAGGTGTGCACGGTTAGATTGCTACTCATCACCGCTACCTGTATTGTCCACCTTAACAACCCCCCCCCCCCCCCCCCCCCCCCTCACTCCCACACTGCCCCACACCATCACCACAACACTGGGGAGGTCGGAGCTGAAAGCTTTAAGCTTCTCATTCTGGAGAATTGGTTGGAGATTAGACAGGGGGTGGGGGGTGAATCTACCAAATCAGACACATAGAGAAGGGTGAAGAGGTACAGGGGGGTCAAATCAGACACATAGGGTTCAGTGGGCAGCACTCTGAGCCCACCCCATCACTTGACCAGGGCTTTATCGAGAAATAAGTGGCCCTCCAGACGGCCTGCCCGGGGCGGTGGGCTTATCAGGACTAGCTCTTAACTCCAGGCTGTCAATGTGAGAGGGGGCAAGGATCCTACTGGCTACCTATAGACATACCTTAAGCCATATAGACATCCGCCTGCCCACATGTATAGGGATCCTACTGGCTACATATATAGACATATCTAAACCATACTGCCCCTTCAGTAGTCTGGGAGCCCCACTCCCTTCTGCTTGGAGGCAGATACTAGTAGGTATTATACCTAAAGCACCCAGCAACACCTAGTTGGTGCGTCTCAGCGCATTACTACTAGGGGAGCTGGGGGTTCTATTTTATTTCATTCAACTGTTTTTCATTTTTATTAGCTGGGAAGAAAAACATGAAAGGTGTTAGACTGTGACCAAAAACCACAGGAATCAAATTTCGGATTGAAATACAAACTGGTGGTGGCTGAGTCTGAATCACTGAATCACTGAATCAGATCCCTTTCTTCTGTCTGTGGGGTGGAGGGTGGAAGGTTGAGTGTGAGTTGGGGGGCGCGGGGGGGGGGGGGGGGGGGTTGTTCCTGTGGACACCAAAGGTTCTTACCACCAGGTACATCAGGGGCTTAGCACCTTATGGGTGGGGTGGGGGATTATAAAGGTACTGAAAGCCATCCCAGACCCCCCCCCCCTCCCATCCAACCCTCCACACACAGGCACCCCCACCACAGTCTATACACTGACTACCCCCTTTGAACTGTAGATACGTCTCTTGTGTATTTGTCTGACAATATTTGTCTTTGCATTTTGGTCCTGGGTGGGGTTTTTCAGGCCTGGTTTGTCCGGCCGTGCGCTGAGAGAATGGCCCCAGTCTAGTGTGCCGAACATGGCTTACAACACACATGCAGGAATCTAAAGGGACTAAATTTAGATCCCAAAGATCCACTGGTGGCTTTCTACTGTGAAACTGTTGCAAGGCACAGGGGAGGAAAAAGGGCAAGGGAAGCAGGAAGGCAGGTGGTGTGGGTGGTGAGAGGGGGTGCCCTTTTAGCTCCCCCTACACTGGAGGCTACCGGTATATGGGAGATGGACTATCTGCTACATGTTTTATCCTGAGACCATTACCAGAGAATGGGGTGACCAAAAAGGAGCTGATACACCGACTCTATTGCGTGTCTGTGTTGGGCTTTGATGGTTGATAGGATGGGGTAGTTTTATGTACATCTCTGGGAACCTTTCCTCCTGGGGCTTTGAGTTTGAGGAGGTAGGAGGTATTTCATTACAAATTGACTGTACTTTCCAGAGCTTTATCTCAGTCTAGATGACTCCATGAACAGTGTGATGAGCAACAAGCCACCAACACAAGGGTATAAATGTGGCTAAGTCAGCCAGAGGGGGGTGGGATGGAGGAGCAGTAGTGGTGGGGGGGGGGGGGGGTGTCTAAGGCATTGCACAATGCATGGATCTGGGCACTTAATGTGAATTACTGTGCTATAACTTAAGTGTCCATATTGTACAAAGAGGAGTGTCTACTCAGGAGGAACATTGGGCGTATGGGATAATGGGGATTAGAGTATTTCAGAGTAGGGTGAACAATGGTAGGGGGAGGAGTCTCTCTGTACCACACCCTTCATATAAGGGGCTATCTTGTACTTATATACTGGTATATGTTGTAGTAGACAAAGAACTCACATACAGGCCACCCACTACATACAACAAGGGTTGGTGTTTCTGTGCCTTCTTTGGTGGGCAGCATCCCAGAACTAGGGGTTAAAAAATAGGGCTGGATAGTGGGAGAGGGGATGGGAGCAGGCCTTCCTCCCTACACACACACCACACCACCAGGGGTTACCCAGGGTAACTGTCCCTACTATTATCTCTGTGAAGAAAATGGAATAATTGGTATAGCGGGGAAAAAAAGAGACAAAAGGCCTAAAAAAAGAGGGGTGGAGCATGGTGTGTGTGCCCGCCGTGTGTGGCGCTGCTGTTTGCTTGGCGCTGATTTCGGTCAGTTCCGCTGCCAAGTCAGCTCTGCTTCTGATGGAACCCGCTGAGGGGCGCTGGCGCAGATCCCAAACACCCCAACCCCCCCCCCCCCCCCCCTCACAATCCTAGCCCCATCCTCTCCCCCAAACACTCCGTGTATAATTGATAATTGGCGCTCACTTTTCTGGGTGCAGCGAGGATAATGCTGCCGATAATTCGGGTGTAATTCCCTGTAATTCCCCACTCGGTCGTGTTTATCCTCATGCCAATGTCTTGGTGACTCCCCTAGTTCATGTCTTAGGAGCTGGCGAAGTCTTAAATTGCTGAGATGGAAGATGTTACCATTGAGTACAGAGAGAGCTCTATACTGATGTTACCAAAGACACAACTTTGTGTGTGCGTGGGGGGGGGGGGGGGTATTAACTACTATTAACTCGTTTTTCCTAAGTGTTGTTGTAAAAAGGCTCACCACGCGGGCAACACCTCCGCGATGTCTACAGTGGTAAAAACGAGATTAACATTGGTAAAAACGAGGTTAACATCAGGTTTCAGGTTACCTAATACCAGGTGTTCTCAATAGGAACAGAAACAATATGGAACCTGATATGCAGGTTTACGGATAGAGATTCTAGCCTACAACAATGGACGGAATTCAATATATCAAAGTAATATGATCATTCCAGATCAGCAAATGTGAAGGGTGGGTGGACATAGATATCTATAGAGTTCAGTTGAGGGAGTCAGTAATGAGACATAAATTGAGACACAGCTGACAAAAAGAAAATTGGTATGCAATGCTGTAATTTTGCATAGATACTGGCATGTCACAGTCCCCCCCCCCCACTACTATACACATCATAGACTAAGTGTATTGCCTCTCTATATACACTCATTGCTTCAGGTATGCCTAAGCGTCTAGGCAATAGGCAATGCAGTATAAATGTTCTGGGGTTAGGATGGGGACCAGCGATCACCCCTACCCTTCACGCTGTGACCACAGCCCGCTGGTTGCCCGTGTAACCCCCGTAATGACTGTGTATAATTACTGCGTCTAATTAGGGACGCTGCTACCCACCATATCACGTGACCTCACCAGCCCTCACACATCTCGCACACAGGCACGTGACCTATCTAATCACCTCCCACCAAATCACAACCAAAAACTCCCATCATAGCAGGGGGGCAGAAACCCACCCCAAAAATCTCAAATATCCCCTCAAAAATGTAGCCTAAAAACAAGGAGAGTAAAAATGGGCATTACTGATAAAACCACCTAGGATACCGCCACCTCAGAGGTTCAGGACAACCTTATGAAATAAACTCATGTGTGATATTTCGTTTTTATGATAATGAGGGTGTTTTTGATATCAATGTGGGAGTCAGAGTTTTTGGGCCTTATCCAGAGAGAGGGGTAGAGGGTGTAGTGGGGTAGTCTCCCACCGCCAACTTAATTACACAAAAGGACAACGTGGTTTGACTCTCTCCCCATGCACCTTGGCGTGTGGGGTGGGAATGGTCTAGAAAAACACCATTCACTCACCAGACTAAAAATACCATGCAATGCCTTCATGTTAACAGTGGGGTCTAGGCTGTATCAGCGCCATCTTGTGACCTGGTACCAATGCCAACCGGTGGGGAGCCCACAGTAAATTATATAATTATTATAGGATGGGCCAGCAATTGAATTATTCCCTATTTGATGATCCATAGGGAATTCCCTGCAGCACATCTGCCATGTTTATCCCAAGACCCTTGCCTAACTGTGGATGGGGGCAGGACCTGACTGGAAGCTATAGGCAGGAGGATGCAGGAGGGGTGCTGTATAAAGGTATAAGGGTCTAGTCCAGCTGTGTTTCTGCCTCACTACTACCATCATGTGGACATTAGTAGTATAATGTAGACGGTTCAGGGAGCAGACAGCCCCGTCTTTGTACCCCCATAGTGGCAGTAACAGGGCCAGGCAGTGACATGCAATGTTCTAAGGTGCACAGGAGGCACTGCAACAAGGGAACACCCCCAGCCTCACCCTGCCACTGCTACTGCTGCTGATGTGGATACCCCAAGGGAGCGTTCACAAATGACGTCACCTACTGTGGGATCCTTTTCTAGACTCCCTGTCACTACTGTTGCAACTCTTGTAAATATAACATCTTTATTGCCTGAGTCACATTCGTCACTGAATCCAAAGAGACTGCTCTCCTCGCCATCCCTATAGTCAGTGACGTCATTCGTGAACGTTCCCTGCCTCTATACTAGTCTGGTGTCTCGGACCTCTATACCAGGGCCCAGGGCATGTAGCTGTGGGGGGGGGGGGGTCTGTCAGTCCTGCTGGTGATGCCTGTGGACACTCTAAGTCAGGTATGCTTCATTACCCCGTCCTTCCATCAGCCGTCCCGACATGCCCTGGGGCACCAGTCTTATACCTATACCTCCACTCCCCACCCCTCCTCACAAACACCACTCAAAACGACATCAAATATACAGTCGCCATTGGTGTGCTGTTATGCTATATAAGCTACTTAGTCTACTTCTGTGGTACAACCCAAACAGACAAGCTACACTCCTTTGTTTGTTAAAATATAATCATAGGTTATCCTTTCCACGCTCTCTATTTGAGGATTCTGGTGGCATTAGTCTGTTGAGATATTTGCATGATAATATAGATAGATTCAATCTTTGAAACAGGGTTTAGATTTGTACAGATTTGGCATTGAACCTCCAAAGTTTCTTTTTATTATGAATACTCACGTTCATCTCTTTGTGAGTTTCTAAAACCTGAGTTCATTCTCCATCAAGTCTGATGATAAGAGGTCTGTTCAACATGAACATGAACAGACAGGGAATATGGATAGATTAGGTGTTCTGGTCTAACATCACACACACTGTAGCCACCATCGGCACCCACCCACAGAGAACCCAACACACCCCAGTCACTCCCCTCCTCACTGCACCTCCCAAAAACACACCTCACACACAGACTGAAACTCTGCCTTTTTATTCATTTTACTCCCCTTTCTGTTCAGTGGCTGAGGCTGCCATAATTCATGTCAGTTATGGGCGGTTTGACACTCTCTCCTCCACCAGCTGACTTGCTGTATATATCCTTATATTGTGTTGTAGTCTCGTGGACACTTACACCCCACTCCCCTGTGTTGATCTTTGGGGGATGTCAAATTACACACTGAAAAATAGATAATAATGGGTGATGAATAAAAAGTGAACAAGATAACATCAGATATTGTAGGGAGCTGCAGCAGGTCTGTGGCCTGCAGCCATGGTGCGCAGTATGGTCGCGGAGCTTTTTGTAATTTTGAATAATATTATCAAATTCTGTAACCACTGCTCACTACATGGATGGGGCTGGGTGGGGAAGGGGGGAGGGGGTAGTCACCCGTGACGTCAACGCTCACAGAGAATTATAGCAGACGACAATTTCATGGTAAAAACTGACAAAACTGACGGGCAGACGACAATAAAGGCCACTTACCCCCATTGTAGAAGGGGGGGGGGGGGGCATTATCAGTGGGGCTACACCTGTGGCAAGTAAATAACTGATGTTTTGTTTGTTTCTGATTCAGGCAACACCTAGATTTAATCAGTTTGTGTAAAAACAAGTCAATAGTGGTATAAAATTCCCCTCTGACAGCTGAGATTTGAGTGAATGGAGGTTGAGTTATGATTGCAGACGACATTTTGGTGCTTGTTGCCATGGTAATTGTCTTGATGACGTCATTATCACGTCAAGACACTGCTGCCAACAGGGGGCAGGTGTGTCAGGTGTCACCCCCCCCCCCTCACCCTTATCCACCCCACATCCCAATATAGCACAATTGTGGTGTGCAGACGTCTGGTATAGGAAGCAGACGACATTTTCAAATTTCTGTCAAGGTCTGCTTAGAAGGGCACCTAATGACGACGGCAGCACCCCGACCTCAACCAACCACCCCTATAGCAGATGGGCATCTGGCACGACATCCACACATTCTTCTATTTCAATTTTGGTGAGTTTGGGGGAGTAGGGGGGGGTGCCCCAAACATGTCACGGTCCGCTGGGCACCCTCTGACCTTAGCCTGACCTTGTCAGCACACATGCAAGGTGGGCGTCCCTCCTGGGTACCCGGATGAAGGGTGATGGCGGAAGATGCGTTAGTTGTCCTTGTCTTAGCATGCCAACCCTTTTGTTGGCGGTTATCTCCGCACTGAAACATCTGTTCTGGGTTCGAGGCTAGTGTTTTGGTGGCTTTGAGGCTATTGGTGCACCCTGGGTAGCGTGGCAACAAAGGAGGGGGTGTGCGTGCGCAGCGAACAGGGCGTCACGTCAGGTGTGAAATTATGACATACATGAAATAGCTGAACGCCATAAAGGCAGCTGGGAAAATCTGTCACACAAGAAATACCTGTATTATCGTCCACAACTAGAACCACCTATGTTATCGCCCATGACAAGAAATACCTATATTATCGTCTATTATATCCGTCTGTTGTATCCAGGTTTATGTCCCCATAAAAAGTCACCATGTCTGACCACTCCCAAACCTGGTGCTATTTTTGAGAGTTTGTTAGTTAAAACCCATCCACACTTGTAAAACAGCTGTCATCATTCTGACAGGTTTTGGTTAAGTGTGTATAGTCAAGGTGTAAGAGATAATGACAGTCAGGTGTGTGGGATTGGAGCCTATACTATTATACTATAGCATAGAACAGCAATGCCCACTGATGGCAGACAGACAGACTGAGGGTGGGGGGAGGGGGTGGAACTACATCTAGTATAGCACCATCTATGCTTGATTTCTGTGCTTATGACAAGGCTGCCTTTAAAGTTTAATAGATAATGATAAGAGAAAGGTAGGGAAATATATGTGTTTTGAGGACAGATTTACAAACCTTTCAGATGTTAAGTTGTACTATAGTATCAATAGGTGATAACAAAAGTCGATGCCTCAAAACATGCAGGAAGCTGCACTATAGGCCCCAAGAGGCCCCCTGCCCCACCCCTGTATACAAGGCCACAGGTGTAAACTGTTGGCTCCCATTCACACAGTCCCCACCCAGTGATTGCCGACACATGACTGCTGCAGCAAGAAGAAGCCATGGCCGACTTTTTAACCTGCCACTTGTTTTCTCCTAAAACACACCACTCACAATTAGGGAGGGACGACTTTGTAGGCAGGGTTTTTGGAAATTGTCTGGGTGTGTGTGTGGGTGGGGGGGGGGGGGGGAGGGGGGCTGTGCAGTGTTGTTCGTGTCAATATGATTTTTGCTGGCGGGCGGTCAAAAATCAACAATTCGTGTTTTCATTCCCTTGGACGATGTGTGTGTGTGTCTACCATCTCCTGGCCCTGGCGGACTCTGGAGTGATTTCCCATATGTGATGGTGTGGGATGGGCAGCATATTAAACCCTCCTCCTGATCCCCCCCCCCCCCCCAACACACACCACCTTTCAACATCCACTCCACCATCAGAACACACTAGATCCCCATATTAAAGCATTATAAATAACAGAAATTGAATTCAACTTCCTAAAGAACGGCACACAAAGCGGGGACATTTTAATTCTCTCAACCCCTCCCCCACACTTCGCCACTTCTTTCTTCAGCAGAAAATACAGTGACTCCATAAACATCACAAATAGCAGAAATTGAATTCGGCCCCTCCTCGTAAAACACGACACAATGTTAAATTGTGTAAAAACAGTGGCAAACCCGATTACTTCGCGGAGGTTGTATTCAGGCCCAAACTCGGCGGTAATGTTATTTGTTTTACATCTGAATTGCTGTGCAGTATTCTTGGTGCTGCTGGTGCTGCCTGGTCCTGTTGTTATTTGTGGGCGTTCTTTGTAGTGTTTCATGGTAAGGGGAGTGGATGCAGTAAGTCAATTTGTGCTGGTTTGTATGCCTCTTACAGTGACAGTCACATTAGCCTCTTCCCAAGCATACTAGTATATACATAATAGTACAAGCAATTGGTAGATCTCGACGCTTGAAGGGATACAGGATATTATGGCCCAGCCTGTATATGTATGAAGGGATTGTCTGCATCTCAAGATGGAGCCAGGTATACTGTACCAGACCTGCAGTCAGGACAGTGGTCACCCTCTGGTGGGTGTCAAAGAGGACTAACACCATGTGATTGGCCGCCATGTTGTATGGTGCATTGTGGGGGAGTTCTTTGAGTGAGTCTGGATCCTTATGGACGTAATACCATGACCAACATCTCCACATTCTTCCCACTTCTGTACCCCTCCCCCCCCCCCCCCCCCCCCAACCTCCTGCCAACATCCCCTTTCACCACATGATGCACCAATAGCAGCCCCTCCAAACTGCATCATTTGTACTACCCCAAACTGCATCATTTGTCAAGGAAAATAACCTGTCATTATTCCTCTAATGATGCCACCTAGCTCCCCCTAGCCTGACCAGCCACCCTACCCTATCGTCCAGCCAGTCTCCCTCTGCTGATTGAAGAAAAGGCAATGGTTGGGTGAGAGGGGGACCACAGAAAGAACAAACTTGTGTGGACACAGAAATTACATGTGTCTGTACAGGCTGCGTCCCTCCTTGAGGAGACAATACCACGTGATGAGGCATTGAGGCTGAATGTCTGTCTGTGTGTCTCGGGGACTTAGTCCTACACAGGTCCCTGCCACAAGTATAGGTAAGGGTCCTTATCATGGGACCGCGGCCATTTTGTGTCTGGTACCCATCCCACTGAGTGGTGTTACAGGAGACCAGCTAGACCTGCATTATGGGACAGAATGACAAGGTTCCTTGGGTAGGGAATTTCCTACAATATGGCCAGATTTGAGTCCAGACTTTACATGCCAGAGCCTGGTTGGTGAATGACATTCAAGTAGGCTCCAGTCTCACAGGGTGCTGATTAGCCTTGTGTTAAGCCTCCGGTCCCCTCCCCCGCCCCCCCAACACACACACACACACATACTTGTACTAATTAGACCTTTATTTCCCCACCCTTCCACTCAGCTGCAGCCAGAGGAGGCTAGTTACTAAAAACACATGAATACTGACAGCTAATATTCTTAACTCTCCCTTAATATAAGAAAGTCATCATCTCTGAGCATTCTCAGATTGGTCTCCAAGCCAGTGCTTGAAGCACATCTCCTTGGAATGTCCCTATAAAACCTAGTTTAGTCTGAGGTAAAAGTATTGTGAAGGGGAATTCATGATTCCTAGCTTATTTGTAACTATGAAAGGTACTTCCCTCAAAGAGGACTTAATATTTATATTGTGCTGTGGAATCCCCCACCACCTTCACTAAGACAGCAAGGGAGTTAAATGGGCAGCCATTGATTTTTGTCCCCGGCAGGGGGCCCTAGATGAAAGGGCCTGTGATGGAGATGGGGCTGCACTGACAGGGGATGAGGGTGGAGAGTGAGGAGAGGCAGGATCCCCTGATACAAACTGATGACCACAATAGGGGAAGGCTAGGAATCTGGGAGACTGGGGCACAGTCATTCACACCAGGCATGCTGCTGGGGGACTGGGCAGTAGTGGAGGCATTCTCTTGGAGATACCCTACGGATGTTTAGCTATATCATTTTCAATCTTAATTTCTGTAGGCTTTAAAATCACTTTTCTGCCGAGTGCCCTCGAGCAGGGAGTGACACACCATTTTCTCCACATATTGCATTGTAATGATACAAGATGCATATTAACGTACTTTCAAAGGTATTTTGCCAGTTTCAAAATGACTGATATTGTATGGCACAATAGTAGTATAGTATGTATCGGAACGGGACTATAGTTAAGTACTGTTTATTACTCAATCGACATGCAGCCAATCAGAGGCCTCCATTTGGTCACGTGACCGGAAGTGACCTACTTAGGGGATTAGTGGTGACGTCACGTGACCTAGTTAGCCAATCAGAGGCCTCCATTTGGTCACGTGACCGGAAGTGACCTACTTAGGGGATTAGCGGTGCATTCTGGGTAACCCTGAAGCCAATCAGAGGCCTCCATTGGGTGACCGGAAGTGACCTACTTAGGGGATGGTGCATTCTGGGTAACCTACTGACCTACTTAGGGGACCGGAAGCGACGTCACATGACCTAATGGCCAACCGGAAGTGACCTCATTGAGGATCACGTGACCGGAAGTGACCTGATTGATCACGTGACCGGAAGAAGAAGAAGAAGAAGAAGAAGAAGAAGAAGAAGAAGAAGTGACGTCACGCGACTTAATGAAGAGATGAGCGTCTTTAAGGGGTCACGGGCTTTAAAATGTGATATCTTTTTTTTTTTGGAGGAGGAGGCGAGTCTCTTATTTTTTTTTCGGTAAACTAATAAAAAACACTACGATATAAGTTTTTTTTTCATTTTTTTTCATTTTTTATTGTTTTACGAGCGACTGGAAGTGACTTATTGAACTAGGTAGAAGCGTTCTTTAGAGTGTATAAGGGGGGGAGGGGAGGGGAGGGGGGGAGGGGGGCTCCTTTAAGATGCATGGGGAGGGGGGCGCTTTTAGGATGCATGGGGCGGGTGGTGGGGGGGAGGGGGGGAGGGGGGAGGGGGGCACTCTAGGGGGGTGGGGGAGCACTCTAAGGGGCGTTTGTCTCTTTTAAGAAAAAAAGAAAAGAAAAAGATTTCAATCGAGAGACACGCTTCTTCCTCTCGAGAGGAAGAAGCGTGTCTCTTCGTTTTTTTTTTGTTTATCACGTGCTGCGATGAGGCGATCAGCTGCGACTGGAGGAAGTGACACTTTAAGAGATCGCGCGTCTTAATTGTTATGATATTTTTTTTTTTTTACTTACTAATAAAGAAGACGTATGAAAATAAAACACAACAATTCACATGTCCGTCGTTCTCGTTGTTTCTTGCTTGATAAAGTCAAGTAATATCGCGATGCCGAGGCCAAACTTTCCCATGTCCTCAGTCAACACTCGAAGGAGTTCAAAAGGCGTACCGCCGGCGCCGTCAGCTTCATCTTGCCACATTTTCAACACTCGGAAGGCCCACTCAGCGGGACTTCCTCCGTATTCGCATTCTTCAGCGATCTTATCTAACCTCTCAGGCGACAATTTTAAATGGTCCCCCACCTCTTTCCACCTGCTACCCAGACGTCTGCCGAGGGTGCCCAAGTGCTTGTGCATCGCGCGCGAGTCGGGGTTTTCGAAATCCAACCCCTGTCTGTGGAGAAGGGCCATCCACTGAGCCAACAGTTCCATGCGTCTTATGCGGGTGAAGACGCGACCGAGCTCGCCCCATCTATGACGATGCGGGGTTTCACCCCACCACACTCGGAACATCGCCGTACACAGCTCCTCCGGTGTCTTGACACTGCGCTCTACTAGAGCATCCATACGGGCGGCGCTGACTTTTAAGCTACTGCCCAACTCTCTCCAACAGCCGCTCAACTCTTTACCTAGTTGACGAAGCAAGGCGTCGCTATAGGCTAACCGCCGCTGTCCTACCTGTCGGGTCTCCCCATCATCGGTCTGCTGCCTCGCGCCGCGTCTCACGTCGTCAAGCCGCATTAACTTTTTTTCAGGCGCACCGGGCGGTGAAGGCGAGCTTGAAAGTGGAATAGCTTGAGCCATCTCGTCTCGTCTTGGCGGCGGCGGCAGCGGCGGCGGCGGCGGCGGCGGCGGCGGCGGCGGCGGCGGCGGTGGCGGCGGTGGTGGTGGTGGCGGTGGTGGTGGTAGTAGCCGTTACTGGGGTCAGAGGTGATATGTTTTTTTTCCAACAGAAATGAGAGCTTTTTATACAGAGGGAGTTTAATCCCATTTCCAACAGCGCTCCAGCTGTCTAGCACCCTGTCCGCATGACGCTTTTTCAGCCGCTCCGCTCCTTAAGAGCTTAGATGACGAGGGGGTGTGGCATCGCTATCCGTGGAGACCAGCTGAAAACGGTGTTTTTTCCTCACTCATAGCCTTAATACCTCCTACCCCCTACCCGAGGACGTCTCCCTCCCTCTGACATTCATTGTAACAAACGTCAGAGGTCAGGTGAAAATCGGATTTTTTTTCATGCACAGCCTTAGGCAGCTGTCACCCCTCCCTATTGAACTAGCCGGCCGCCCGCCCGCCTGGCCGGCCCGGTCTACTCACCACGGCAGGAGGTGGCGATTTTTGTCTTACACTTAAGTCGCTCACCACATGCACACGCCTCTACTCACAGACAGACACGTTCGTCTTAGGGGGGTCCTGCTTCACGCCACACGCCTCCTGTAGTTTTTTTTTGTATACACACTGTAAGCTCATCACCGTTACCGTTAATCCTTTATACAGCTAACGCGCGCTGAATGGCTGAACAGGGTGGTAAGCGGCTTAGCTCACCACAGTGGATCCCTCAAAAAGGGATCCAGCTGAAAACGTCATACCTTATGTCTTTGTGAATGGCCGCCGCCGGTCAGTCGACGGCAGGCAGCAACCGCTTAACCCTTTATACAGCTAATGCGCGTTGAATTGCTGAACAGGGTGGTAAGCGGCTTAGCTCATCATCACAGTCGATCTCTCAAAAGAGGGGGGGGGAAAGGGATCCAGCTGAAAACGTCATGCCTTATGTCTTTTTGTTTCTCTTTGTGAATGGCCGCCGGCCAGCCGGCGGCAGCTGAACAGGGTCGGTAAGTAGCTTAGCTCTAGAAGCGAGAAGGCGTATATAAGGGGCTTGGAAACCTCCATTCACTCACTCATTCTTTTTTGCTGCTCTCTACAGTCACCACCATGAGCAAAAGACAACAGCTAGCGGCGTTCAAGAACAAGAAGACTACGCGGAACAGCGTTCGTTTAGCGTCAGTGCCTGCTCTTGCTACTGAACATGAGACTACCGCCGCAGCCGGTTGGTCTTATCACCCTCCTGCTGTAGCGAGCGCTCGCGGCAGTAGTAGTAGTAGTAGTAGTAGCAGTAGCACTAGTAGTAGCAGTAGTAGTAGTAGTGGTAGTAGTACTAGTAGTACTACTGGTAGCAGTCGTCGTGCTAGCGACGTTGTTACACTCGCGACGGTACACGTTGCTGCTAAGCGCGCTGCCGCTGCTACCGCCGTCCCGCCTGCCGCTGCTGCTGCTGCTGCTGCTGCTGCTGCGCCTGCTACTGCTGCGCTTGCTACGGCTGCGCCTGCTGAGGCTGCTGCTGCGCCTGCTACTGTTGCGTCTGCTGCGGCTGCGCCTGCTGCGGCTGCTTCTGCTGCACTTGCTGCTACTGCTACTACTACTGACGACAACGCTCCTGGCACAGCGCAGTACTGGCAACCGGGTTTTTACCTCCCCACTACTGTTGATGACTTTGATGACCTGCCGCACGTTGCACAGCCCCTCTCCTCCACCACTACATCGACGGACGCCCTCGACGCCGCTCGCGCTGAGAGTTACAGCTATTCGGACACTCAGCCCCTGAACCGAGAAGAAGAGGAGGAGGAGGAGCAGCAACAGGGTGAGACAGAGAACGACGCTGACGACGAGGCGTACGAAGAACCCGAAGGGCAAGGGGTGAGCGGTACGTTTTTCGGCTTCCCTCTTCGACCTTTCGACCTCACTTCCTCCACTGCTAGCGCCCCCCCGTCCGGTCCGTGGCGACTGCCCTCACCGCCACCTTACGAGGGCGGCGGCGGCGCTTCATCTTCTACCGCTACACACAGCACGGACGGCGTGTGGCTGCGCTGTTCCAACAACGAGACCTCCGATACCACCAGCGCTGACGCTGCTCCTGCTATCGGTTCTGCTGCTGATTCAGCTCACGCTGATGGTGTTACTCATCCTGCGGGTGTGAAACGTTCTAAGGTGAGTTCCAGAACAACAAGGCCCACTAAGAAGAGAAAAATACAAGAAAAAGAAGGAGATGGACGAGAAGAAGCAGAGAAAACACTCGGGTTAGAGTTCTGCTTAGACGGAGCTTTGACGCTGGAGATCTGGGAGGACGTGGCTAGACTGTCTAGGAGGCCGCGCTACACAAAAGACGGCCAGGTGAAAGAGGCGTCTCTGACCAGAAGCAAGCGAGTGCACTTCACGGCCGACGCGCTGCGCGAGCTCATAGCACGCATCGCCGATATCCGCGCAGTGGTGCGCATACGCGACACAGCGGCCGCGCAAGGAAAACCTAATCACACCCCCTGGTTCGCAGTGCTGGATGAGGCGGGCGAAGTGTACGCAGCTGTGAGCTACTACAGCGGTAAGAACCTCGTCCACGTGCGCAAGTACGAAGGTCCTGACAAAAAACCCACACAGCAGGGGGTGACGCTGTCCGCCAGAGCGCTCAAAGAGTTGGATGACAAAACAGAGATCATTCTGAAATATCTCGGCATAGATTCGGAATGAGAGACGCTCAACGCTCACGCGCGACACACACACACACACACACAGCGTTTGACGTACGCTGTATGAGACAGACAGACAGACAGACAGACAGACGGATACACAGACAGCAGACAGAAAGATAGTTACATAGACGACAGATTGATAGATGGCTAGATAGATAGATAGATAGTTAGACGGCTAAGTAGTTGGTAACCGAGTGAAAAAAAAACATGACACAGTACGTATGCGAAAAGTGTTTCAAAATGTTTAAAAGAGCGTACAACCACGAGAGACACGTAGAAAATTGTAGAGTAGTAGCTAAGTTTTGCCCTCTATGCGGCGAAGGGGATTGCCGAAAGAGCGCTTGTCGACGCGAATCTCTGGACGGGGTGACCGTCCCTCCGCGCATATGTGCTGTACCGAACGGGGAGGAAACGTTCACGGCGAATTGGCCTGCGATACAAACGGGCGTCAGGATGCACGGGACTCGCGTGAGTGTAACAAACTTCAGGCTACCAACCGGCGAGTTGAGTGACGCTGTAGATACTATGCGTCGCATTCACTTGACACAAAGATTCAGATACAAAGTGGGTTTCTCGGTAGGCTTACTGTTACAACACAGAGAAGACAAGAGCAAACTGCGCTACTTCCACGCCTCCCAGAACAACGCAACTCTCATACAACCGCTCCCTACTGTAACTAATTCAGAAACTTTGGAAGAGCTCCTCTCAAAGATGCAAAACACCGTCGCTTGCGAGGAGGTACGGAAACTTTGCGACGCTGACACCAAGTGGCACGTTCTTTTTCCTACCAATTTGAACATCTGCGTTTACATGGGACCGGGGGAATTCCCCATAGGCGGTAGGATCACTCAGGCCGGTCGAGTTGGAAAGAGAAGCGGCGTGTTAGATTTTCCCAACAAGGACAACCTCTGCATCTTCCGCTGCATTTCCTTTCACTTATACAACACCAGCAAGCGCGCTTCAGATTTGTTACGTCAGTTCTGTCCCGCTGCCACACCTGAATCCTTTCCGGGTCTGAACATCCGCGACTTACCCGCGTTAGAGAACTTGTTTGACGTACAAATAGCGGTTTACACCGCGTCGCGTCAAGTGCCGGGGCGGAAGTTGAGAAGACGCGTTACTCTGATCAGACCGCCTTCCAGAACTGTGGCCGCCCGAGGTAAAGTCAACCTACACCTGACGGCGAAAGGCGGTTTGCACGTCTCTCTCGTCACGGACTTCAACGCGTACGCGGGCATATACGAATGTTGCAAGTGTAAGGCGGCGTTCACCACCGAGTTCTTGCTGAAGAGACACAGGAACCAGCTTTCCTCTTGCCGACAAGTCAAGTTGCGCTACGTAGGTGGCATCTACCAAAATTCGAGAACGATTTTCGAAGCGCTAGCAGACTTCTCCATTTTTCCCCCCGACGGACATTCCGGAATCTACCCTTACAAGATCGCCTTCGATTTCGAGGCTTTCTTCAGACCGTGCAAAGAACCGTCGACGGAGCACGTGTCCCTGCTGTGGGATCACGTCCCTTTGTCGGCTAGCGTCGCATCCGACTTTCCGGGGTGGGAGGGGCCCGTCTGCTTCGTCAGAGCGTCCGACGCAGATTCCGACCCCTTGTTGGACCGAGTTTTAAATCACATAAACGAGAACGCCAAAGCGATCGGGGAAGCTGTGCTAGAACTTTACCGACCGACGTTAGCGAAGTTAGATGCGGCGATAGGTGAAGCTCTCCTGCTGGAGGAGGCGACGTTCACCACCCCTTCTCCAGGCGGCTTCGCTGCGGCTCAGACCAGACACCCGTTAGTTCAACTGAAGAAGCGTCTTCTGAGATACATCCGTCAAGCTCCAGTGGTGGGCTTCAACTCGGGGCGTTACGACTTGAACCTGATCAAAATACGCCTTCACTCGTTCTTCGCCTCCGGAGACCGAAGAAACCAAGAATTCAGCGTCATAAAGAGAAGCAATCAATACTTGGCGGTTTACACACAGCACACGGTTTTCTTGGACGTAGTCAACTATTTGGCACCCGGTTACAACTACGCGACCTATTTGCGAGCTTTCACCAGGAACGAAGAGAAAGGTCACTTTCCTTACGAATGGATGACGTCTACCAGGAAACTGGCAAACAGAACGCTGCCGCCGAGATCGGCTTTCGACAGCGAGCTGACGGGCGTCAAAATGTCCGAATCCGACTACGCCGCATGTCAGAAAGTTTGGTCCGACGAGAAGATGCAAACTATGGAAGACTACTTGATCCACTACAACAACAAAGACGTGAAACCTTTCATAGAAGCTCTGAAAAATCACGCTAAATTTTTCCAAGATCGCGGCATCGACATGTTGAAAGACGGAGTTTCTCTCGCCGGTTTGACTTTACGCTTCCTCTTCCAAAACCTAGAAGACGCGTTCACAACGTTTCCCCAGTTCGACGCCGTCCTCCACGCTCTGATCAAAGAGAATCTAGTCGGCGGTCCTTCCATCATCTTCCATAGATTTCACGAGAAGGGCACCACGCGGATAAGGGAGCACAAGTACGGCGAAGAAGCGAGACCGTGCCAACACATCCTAGGACTAGACGCTAACTCTCTGTACTTGCGCTGCATGAGCGAAGCGCACTGCACGGGCTATTACGCGGTGAGACGGCCCGAGACCGAGTTCAAGCCCGAAATCAGGCAAAGAAACTCTCACAGCGCTTTGGAGTGGTTACGCTTCGTAGAGCACGACCGCGACGTGAAACTGCGCCACGCTCTGAACGGCGGCGAGATGGCGGTAGGCTGTCGGAGAATTCGCGTGGACGGATTTCACGCGGCCTCTAATACGGTTTTCCAGTTTCACGGGTGTTGGTTCCACGCTCACGAGTGCATACCGTCGCACCGATATCAGTGCGCTTCACTGAGAGAGGAGAGACGCGACAGAACGACCAGAGTAAGCGCTTACTTGAAAGCGTTAGGTTACAAGCTGGTCGTCGTGTGGGAGTGCGAATGGCGAGAGATGAAGCGTCGAGATGAGCGGGTCAAGGCCTCCCAACAACGCTGGAAGGTTGACGCTTTGAAAGTGTCTCGAAACGCGATGAGCGAGAGCGACATCCTTTCCGCTGTGAAAGAGGAGAAAATGTTCGGTTTAGTTCAAGTGGACATCACTACGCCGCCTCACCTACGAGAGTACTTCGAAGAAATGACCCCCGTTTTCAAGAACGCGACCGTTTCAAAATCGGACATAGGCCCTCACATGTCAGACTTTGCGCAGGAAGAAAAGCTGTTGAGCACGCCTCAGAGATGTCTGATAGGGAGTTACCACGGAAAAAATATTCTCTTGGGAACGCCGCTTCTCAAGTGGTATTTAGAGCACGGTTTGATAGTCACCAAAGTGCAGCTGGTGGTAGAATACCTACCTAAACGCTCCTTTGCCGGTTTCGCGGACGAAGTGACGGCGGCGCGAAGACGTGGCGACGTGAACGAGAACGAGAAAATTCTGTCAGACTGTTACAAGTTAATGGGAAACGCTACGTACGGTAAAACAATCTGCAACAAAGAAAAACACACGGCGGTGAGATACACTGACAGTCGGAAGTTCGAACTATTGGCCAATTCGTGGCGCTTCAAAAAGGCGTCCGAGTTGACTTCCGATCTGTTTGAAGTCGAACTACAACCGAAAACGGTCAAGAACAACCTCCCTATTCAGATAGGGTTCATGGTATACCAGTACGCGAAGTTGAAAATGTTAGAGTTCACATACGACTTCTTGGATAGATTCGTCGATCGGCGCGATTATGCCCTTTGTCAAATGGACACCGACAGTCTTTACATGGCTCTCAGCGGTGCCACGTTGGATGACCTAGTGAAACCTCGCCTGAGAGAGACGTACTTCAGAGAGAAACGAAAGTGGCTTCCGACAGCGGTGTGCGACGAGCACTTAGAGCTTTTCGTGAAGACAAAAACGGAAAGAGTGCGAGAATGGTGTGCGCCGCCCGGCGGATGTTGTGAGAGACGGTACCTTCACGATCTGAGAACTTCGGGGCTCATGAAAGCGGAGTGGGAAGGTGACGGGATCCTAAGTCTCAACCCTAAGACTTACATTTGCTACGATCGAGTCAGCGACACCGGTGAAAGAAAATCCAAAAAATGGAGTGCAAAAGGCGTACAGAAGAAACAAAACCCCCAGGAACCAGACGCCTTCTTGGATGTTCTTCGCCAACGAAAAACTCTCATTGCTGTAAATAGAAATTTCAAAGTGGTGCGAAACAAAATGGTCACCTACACCATAGAGAAAGACGGCGTGCGCTACTTGTATTATAAGCGTCGCGTGCATTCTGACGGTGTGACAACGAGTCCTTTAGAGATATGAAAAAAAAAAAAATAAAAATAAGCGTGTGCATCTTTTCAAAAATAGAGTGTTTATCAAGATTGAAAAAAAAAAATAAAAAAAAATTAAAAGAAAATATTGTTGTGTTTTTATTATCATACGGCTTCTTTTACTAGTAAGTCGCGCAGTCTCTTAAAGCGTCACTCATGTGACGACGTCGCTTCCAGTCACGGGATCCTAAACAAAAAAAAAACTTCTTCTTCTTCCGGTCACGTGATCAATCAGGTCGCTTCCGATTGGCCATTAAGTCGTGTGACGTCACTTCCGGTCACGTGACTCATCAGGTCACTTCCGATCACGTGATCCTAAATTAGGTCATATGACGTCACTTCCGGTCCCCTAAGTAGGTCAGTAGGTTACCCAGAATGCACCATCCCCTAAGTAGGTCACTTCCGGTCACCCAATGGAGGCCTCTGATTGGCTGCAGGGTTACCCAGAATGCACCGCTAATCCCCTAAGTAGGTCACTTCCGGTCACGTGACCAAATGGAGGCCTCTGATTGGCTAACTAGGTCACGTGACGTCACCACTAATCCCCTAAGTAGGTCACTTCCGGTCACGTGACCAAATGGAGGCCTCTGATTGGCTGCATGTCGATTGAGTAATAAACAGTACTTAACTATAGTCCCGTTCCGATACATACTATACTACTCACAATTCTACGCTGGACCCTTCCCTAATTGTAGGGGTTGGCGGGGAACTATAATATAAATCTGGGGGAGATGGGGATCGACCAGAGGAGGGTGGGAATCGGGGGGGGGGGGGGGCGGGGAAGCTGAAAGGGGGTGGGGAATGTGGAGAAATAAGTGAGACAGAGAGGGACAAGGGTTAGAGGGTCGGGCGGGGGGTTGAAAGGATCCAAGATGGAAGATGTGATTATAGCACGGGGGTGGGGGCACAGGGATCCAAGCCAGCTTACTCATCACCCCCCCCAACCTAAACTCGGCACCCCAACACCCCACTCCTCCATCCACCCACTCCTCCAGTCCTTTTAACCCCCCTCCCCCCCCTCCCCCCCCCCCCACACACACCCTGCAGCATCCCCTCATCCTGCATTCCGATACTGAGTATCTGCTCACAATCTGCTTATTATACAGGCAGAATATTCATAGAATAAAGTCATGTCTATGGAGGTATTAAATTGGCTGTTTATTTGAGAGCATGCATAGTAATGATTGATTAACTAGAAAACTGCAACATACAATGAGCCAATGTGAAGTATATACCAGTATGTACCTGAAAAAAGAAAGCGAAGTCGGAACAGAAAAATGAAGCAAGAACTGTTTTTACTTCCACCAATTTTACAGAGGATCTTTCTCATTGATACATGTAGTACCGGTATGTAGCTTTAGAAGATCTTTATAAGATGCCGTCCACACCATCCTGTCATCCCCAATATACACCTAGCCTGAAGAGTTAAGCGGGACTAAAGGGTTAACTACTGGTAGAGCCCCCTCCTGGGCAGACAAAGAGTTATCTATGGCCACATTACATGGCACCTACCTCTCTGCACACCCTCATGCATAGTGATCACCCCCCCCCCCCCCACCCCAACACACCCACACAGACACCTACCCACTACACTCCTCTACACCATGAGGCAGTGTATGTACATGCTGTATACATTGCCTTGGGAGCGGAAACGTGTGAATTACACGTATACATCTAATTACACTATATCACCACAGGCAATTCTACAAGTGGAACAAGGAGAAGAAAAAGCCCTCTGTGATTCCTTGAGTGGGACAAGAAAAACAAATCTGTGAAAGAGTTACACTGGGCCTCTGTGCTCCATCTGATCCCGTCCGTGCCCTATAGGTGGGGCTGTCACAGGAGGAAGGGGGGAGGATGGGGTGGGTGTAGGGGTGGGTGTAGGTCAGGGCGATTGATCATGGAGGGGAGTGCAGGGGGTGGGGAGGAGGAGGGGGAAGATGGGGGAGTGGTAAGGGACTGTAAGGGGAGGGGATGGGTTGGTCCATCAGTCTCCTTCTGTCTCCACCCCACATGCTGATATCAAAACCAGCCCCCACCCCCCCCCCCCCCCGCGCGCTCAGGGGGTTGGCTTCACATATGATAAGTTGCCATACATATACTACTTACACATATCATAGACTGGAGTCTGTGCATTTTAAAAGATTCCACTGACACAGCCATAACCTCACAGAAAGAGAAATGCATGACACTACTGGAAGTCTCATAGATTGAGTACCCACGTATGGGCATGGTTATATGTATAAATAAAAGCCACCATAGAGGTAAACATCCACATAGCAACACTCTGTGATGTGTCTGTTTCGCCCTGAGTTCATGCAAAGAGTGTGCGTGTAGATGGGATTACTTTCAGCCTGTTTGTGTTTTGTAGACCAAACCTGAGATTAGGTTTGTCATTGTGGGGAGGTTTATACCGCATACTGTTTTAATGATGTGGTGCATATGCCCTCATGTCATCATGGTGCATGGATGTAGCCCATGTCGATCATTCAGGGGCTGATACACCCCAATGGATCGGCATGATGCAATCTGGCTTGCCAGAGCTGAATTCACGTATCATGATGACAAATAACAAGGCACATTAAAGCACTATGCGGCCCCTTGTGTTAAAGCGACATTCCCCACACATTGATTTTCTAGTACTAATCAGCTATACAGTGGTAGGTTAGTGGTGACAGTGCAGCTTTAACTGGGGGCTACACCTGGTTGTAGGACACACAGGGTCTACCCCCATGCATGTCGTACCTGCATGTTAGGGCCTCACACAGGTGTAACATGCCACTCTGGTTGTCTGTAGGTGGCATGATGCTTACCTGTAGCATGCAGGGACATGGACAGAGATATAAACATGTCCCTAGATGTTACATGGATGTTACATGATATATGGGGAGTGGCACGCATTAAATCCTGCCACCCCTACTCCAAACCAAAGTAAGACGATCTATTAAAGGCCAATACATGCACCCAACATTCTAAACTCAATGCAGGTATATTAGTACAGGCAGAATGGTGGTTGTGGTAGTGGTAGACCTAAATGTAAAAATGGGAAGAATTATTTTGAAGATTTATATGTATTTTGGCTGATAAATATTTTGACAGATATATATTTTGGGACTCATATAATTATTCTCCTTAACCTGGGCAGCTGTGTACAGAAATAGTATAGGAGGGCCAATATGGTTGCCTACGGAAACAGCCCAGTTGGAGTGTCATATTTATTGAGTGACCTCATATGGAGGTACATTAGCGTCCAGCACCTCCAGTACCATCAGGTCAGCTATAAGGAGGCTGGTCACTCATCAACACGGTCCTCCACGTGTGGAGCAGACATTAAAGGACACGAGCAGGCTATAAAACCTCACCGTGCCCATATTAATAAGGCCTCTCTTCCTATAACCCCTCCAGGCACCGCCTCTGTGTGTGTGTCTAATGTGGCTTGTCGTCATTAACCATTTCATGAGATGTTGCTTTATTATTAAAGCAATATGTGTCCTCCTGATGCACCAATGCAGTGAGCTGCATTATGCATCATGGCGATCCTTTGCAAGTGTATCATGAAACCCGATATGGTTGGCATGATGCATGAATGCAGCCCTGGTGAGTTACTTGACATAATTGCATTTATACATGATGAATTCAGAGGGCATAGTGCATTAAAGCAGTATGATGTCCTTAAAGGGTTACAAGTCCCTTAGAAGTGTGTGGGATGCTTCATCCATAGGGATCACACCTCCTCAGGGCGCTGGTACATGCCGGTCTCTGTACCACCTGAATGTCTCTTACATGTATAATTAAACACCTTATAGTGCCGACTGGGGAACATCAATGGGTTCAGTCTAATGTCATCAATATACATGTATACAAAGTTACATTCACATTTCTTTGGGAATATTCATATATGGCAATATCGTGGAAATTGATGGGGTCACACTTGCATGGCCCTTTTCACCGTGTGAAATTTATTCCAGTACAAGATATAGGCTCTGTTCTGGGAGCTTTGTACAACATGTATTTTTGGACGTGTAGGTCTAGATGCAGAAAATGACACAGATTCTCGAGTACCCCGACTGCTGATTGTAAGTCAAGGCAATGCACACCAGGGAACCAGCGGAAACATCCAAGTACCATAAACATTAAACAATATGCAATACCTGTTTTATATTAAGGCAGCCTATCTAAAAAAATAACCCCATAATTAATTGTAACCTGCGGGAATGTACTAATTATTCACACAGCATGGCGCCTCCTTCTTGAGTCTCCTTAAGGCCCCAACCGTGGAGGCTCTCATAAAATGGCTGCACGTAAAAGGACGTTTTTTAGGGAGAGTCTGAAGGTACCTTGCGGCACGCGCTACAAATGCTGACCGTCATGGACGTTTTAAACAGGAATAGATTTGCCTTCATGAATAAAGATGGGCGTCCTGTAGGGGCCCTTTAGGCATGCGCCCTTTATTATAGCCATGGCGTAGGGCGTTAACGTACTCAACATGGGGGTGAGGGGGATTGAACATCATAGGCTTCAATGTAGCTACTGGGGATCACCGATTTGCCAGAGCATATTGCCATGGGTGATCTGACTCCATTTTGTCTTCTTTGTGTGTGCCCAGACATCGCAATGTAAGGATGGAGCATATGTATAGTTGATGTATTTGGTCATAGCCCAGTGAAAAGGATATGTAATGATATAAGCAAAGAAAAAGAGGTCCTTAGGGGAAAGGCTTGGGAAGTTATGCATTCAGTGTAGGCACCTAAGGCAGCTGTTAGATTAATTTCAGTGAAATCCTACTGAGATCCCAATCTTGTCATACAACCATAATACAAGCAGACTTTGTTTCACACATGCTCCATTCCTGTAATAACTCAAATCACCTTTATACATTAAATGTAGGCGTTATTTTCCCTCTACAAGGCTCCCTGCCCCTACAATAGCCCGGATACAGCACCCAGTAGGGTAGGACAGGGGACCCTTGTTACACAAAGTCACCATTCTCTTGTTTATATCCCAACACAAAGAAGGTGGGCGTGTTCCCTGCACACCACCCACTTAGGTTAAAACACTATATAATGGGTGTAGATCATGGCTCAACATGGGGCCAATAGTGGGAGGGATGCAGGGGAAAAGAGCGAGGTGTTAGTGGGTTAGGGAAAGGAGGGGGGGGCAGGGATATTGGTTGGTAATGTGTTGTCTGGGTGATGCAGTTTTTTAAGCACTTTAGAATAATGAGTAAAAGTGTATTTCCTGTCAACTCATTACTTGGGTGTCAACTGTCACTGTTAGGATAATGGAAATATATAAACAACAAACCCCACTGCTACTGCCAACCCGACAACCCCCCACCTCCATTCTATATTGGTTGTATGGGTCTACTGGGTCCCTTGTAATTTCATTTTACACTTTTTCATACCTCATCTCTGTCAGATCAGTATTTCAATAATTTAAACCTTTTTTTTCAATTTCCCAAGTTGTCCACCACCCCATTGTTGGTTGTGCAGTCTACACATCCCACTCATAGTGTAGAGTTACCATGAAGGAGGTGGCAATATAGTGCACAGGAGGAAACAGGGTTAATTCACACTGTACTTGTCTCACCTATACATGTCGCCAACATTTTTACTACCCCCCCCCCACCCCCCACCCCACCCCAAACCCTCTACCCCCAGTTCAACTCACCCTAACCCCACAACCATCCACACTCCTTCAAACCCTTGCCCTGGAGGAGGAGGGCATGGGCCATGTAGTAGACACCATGAGTGTACTAGGGGTACAGGAAGAGGAGGGTTGTCATGCAAACACCCCTGGCGTGTTAGCAGGTCGTCGGCAGGAGAAATGGATCCAGTTTCAGCATGTAGCCCAGGCACCCTATACTTTACCTGCCTCCCCCTGACCCCCTTATACCTCCCCATCACACCCCTCACCCACCTTAAGGTACAGGAGGAGGGCTCTATCACCCATGACCCACACACCACTGTCACTTTCTGTAGACAACCCGGCTGTAAACAACAACAACCCCCTCCCAGCATACATACACACAGGCAGACACAAGCTCCTCCAGAAAGCAAGACCCCATATCCCCATCCTATCTACTATATTCATATAGCCTAGCTAGCAGTGCCTGTATAAAATCTCCATCTACCCTTGACTTTAGAGGGTGGATGGCCACATAATTTATAGAGCATGTGCAAAAATTTATATTGCATAGCTGCCATATATCAATGAGACTCCTTTCATAAAGCAATGCAATACCAGCCTATACCTTACCACCATCTACAGTATATATACAGGCTACAGGTTTACCCCCCCCCCCCCCACCCTTCCTCTAACCTGCTGACAAAGACAAGCACATAGAACAGGGTCCTGGTTAGCACATCTACCTTAATACAGAGTGTGTCCCCATGAGGCAGGTGTCCCGTGTTATCGATGTGGCTGGTGGCTAGAGGTGGGGCAGCTTTATAAGATAATTATACCACCCTACCAGGAGGGCATAGAAAGCAGTGCTCACGGCCCCACTCCCTACTCTAAACCATGTAACCATACTCCCTCCTGCAGCCAGCCACCCTCTGTAGACACTTTTTGTAACTAGAGTTTTGTTGTCCTTACGACAAGCTGTCGCGATTTAAAAAGGGAGAAAGGGGGAGTAAAAAGAGGTGGGGAGTTCTGACAAAGGAGAGTAATGTTGCTTTGCATGTTGGATTTAAGGTGTGGGGTGCAGTACTGCCATACCTTGCTCTACTCCATGTGCGTGCACATAATGAGCTGTGTGTAGCATGCCTTTATGTCAGCCACCCAACCACAAACAGCCATCTCTCACCACTACTGGACTCCTCAGAACAACCCCAGTCACAATCAAGGTGTATAACCATTTAGAGGCTGCATAGTGCTTTAATATGCTGTGTCATTGGTGGCTATGATGCATGAATGCAGCTCTGGTGAGTCAGTAGGAGTCTACTCGCCGTGGCTGCATTCATGCATCATGAGTACGACTCTAAGGGGCTGATTGCACTGTCCAAGGGTCGGCATGATGCATACTTGCAGCACCAGAGTCCATTCATGCATCATGCCGACAAAGCACTGAGCACATTAAATCACAATGCGTTCCCTAAAGGAAAGAAAATGTGTAAAACACACAGTCACAATGTGGAGGGTAATACCATATAGTTTGGATTTATATGGGACCATTTCATCATGTGAAAAGTGTCGTGTTTGAACAAAAAAAAGGGGGATTGGAATTTACTGCAGGTATGTGGTGGTGTAGGGTGTACCTTGTAAGGTAAATAGAACCGTGTTTCAGGTAACATGACGAGAACATATGGGGCGAGTAAATCAGGTATGTGTAGATTATACATTTGAATATAAAGTAGGTTAAAGACAATTTTGCAGCAGTCGATTGATCTTGAAATATGCTTCAAATTTTGTTGGAAATACTTGGAAATGTTAAAGAAGCAATTAATCAAGTAGAATTTAGCTCAACCCTGCATGAAATACACCAATGTTTGGCCAGCCTTGAATGTAGTCAGTGATGAGGGGATGCAGTGAAGGGTAGTGAAAGTAGACTGAGGGGTAGCAGGGTATGGTGAAGGTAAAGTAAGGGTTAGTGCAGGGTAGTGAGGGGCAGGGTGACCCCCTTTGTAGGCAGGCTATGTAGGGGTGGCTGTGTTGACATCCCCCAACACTAGTGGTATGTATAGGTAAGGGGATGTAGAGGTAGGTAGGGGTGAGGCCAGGTGAGTGGGGGAGGTGGGGGCTGAGGGCAGGTGAGAGGGTCATTTATCTCACCTGTACACCCCCATGTACCACCCCTCCAACCCACCCCTCCTTAGCATGTCATATGCAGCCCCTCCAGGGCACAACCTCCCCCACACCCCTGTATACCCCACCAGGTCTATGATGATCCCTCTACACACTTATACCACTCTCAATATTTCAATAATAAACTCAAATTCTGTATACATATAGGTGAGATTCCCTACCCCCATCCCCCACCCCTTCTTCAGTGCACCCCCAAACACCAGGTGGTGGTGGTATCTCAGGAGCAGCCCTCTCTCTATAGGTGGGTTCAAAGGGCTGGGGGTTGTAGGAGGTTTTCTATTAGTTGTAGTTGAATGTAAGGCTGTAGGGTAACATGATACCCCTGTATCAGGCCTGCCACTGTCACTGCACAGGATAACCTTACTAGAACAACACGTCCTATAAGACCCCCATACAGGCACCCCTCCCACTGTACGGCTTATCAGGATGAAGCAGGGATAAGGGCCAGATCTTACATGGGATCCTGGGGTCTTGGCACATGCATAAAGCAGAATAAAGATCTAGGTAGGGTGGGGCCACAGTTCATCCACGGCTAAGGTTACTTGGGTATCAGCGACTGCTCCACCTCACAATAAGTAGCCTAGTTTGTGAAGAGGCAGCCTTTACATTGGCTACATCTTGGGTTCAATATGAGAGATGTACAGAGATACCACCCACGTAGATGTGGCCATGTCAGTGGTATGGGACATGTAGAACATGTAGATGGGTTGATGAGCCCATCAGTTTCATGGTGTTAGTGGCAGTATCTATGAGCCCTGAGCAGGTGATTGATAATGTATCTGACCTCTTATTGTGCACTACCACCATCTGAGTTCACCGAGTGAAGCACTCATTGAAATTCATGGATGTTCTCAGAGCATGTGTGACACCTTGAATGGTCTCCATATATATGACAAATTAATAATACCTGATCTCTCCGGTGTTAATTGGCCCCCATGAGGGCACACGTTCCCTGTACTTCATTCCTAATAGATGACGTATGGCTGTTTAAACTTGAACTATGTGCATAACTGACTAGACGTGAATAAGGCACGTTGCAGGACTGCTTAAACCCGGACTTAAACAGTCTCCTTTGCACCTGGAGGAGGCCTGTAGGTTGGTGGTTGGGGGGGGGGGGGGGGGCACCTTTAAGTTGTCCGCTGGTCCCTACCTGACCGGTACCTTAATGGTGTCCTGTCAGCCCGCACGCCGCCAACCAGCTCCCACGGGTCACGTGGGGCCACATCTCGTCCTCTCACGTCCACTTGGCGAGACGTGGCGAGACGTCCAGTAGGAAGACCCTTTCCCACCTCTCTCCCCTCCCCCCCCCCCCCCCCCACCTGCCCATCATCAGCTCCTGGACGCAGGTACCAGCGCTGCACAACACGTCACGTGATCTCACCACGAGATTCTACGAGACCTCTACAGAGATGTTGATCATAAGTCCTCCCATAATAAAGAGTAGTTCTGAAGATAATGAGAGAATTCCATTGTGGAACTGAACATACATATTTGCTGGATACAAATATGAATATGATTGTATACAAACATATATTTTCTCTCTGTGGTGTGGCCTACATATTATACCATGCCCATGCCTATGTCGGGGTCAGCTTGCGTGGTACGTATCCTGTGGGTATAGTCGGGAGCGGGTCACGTGGGGTGACACTGGGCTCTGATTGGATGGCTGCACGAAGGTGGCTTACAACTGACGTCGGGGGCACTTTACCCACTCCCCGGCACGACGACAGCACACAGCAGGGGACATGGGTTAATGCTAACCCCCAAACAGACGACAAATTTACTACCTGACCTTCAGGGCACGCCAAGGTCACAGACCAAGGTCACAGGTCAGCCCCAAGGTAGAAAGATAGAAAGATAATTCCAAAAGATTTGTAGATAATTCCAAAAGATTTAGGAAGATATTTGAGGGCTTAATCCAATGCAATTAGAAAGGCTGGAATATATATAATTAAAGAGTACGTTTTTAGAATAATCAATGAAGATCATATATCATGAGTCAATGGCATAATATCCCGGACCCACAAAACCAATCTGACTTAGACTACCAGTAGATCTATGCAATATTAAGAGAACCAATACTATTACATCTTCAAGCTCTAATGGAGTTGGAAAAAGCAACAGTCTTCAGTTGTTTTATTATATATATTTTTAATTAATCATTTTCTATTTTCAAATGTTATTTGACTTTTCATAACGTACAAATTCATACCTTGCCATGGACTACCTGGTCTATCCCTGTTGGGAAAATATCTATAGATTGATTTTGGGAATTTTTTTTTAATCATTTTTATTTGAATACTTTGAGACTTAAGCACTGGCAAGATTCTTGCCATGGCTGGCCAAGCATCAACTGTAGTTGATACCATGGCTGGCCAAGCATCGGCTATAGTCATCATACTCTATGGGATTTAGCATAGGCTCGGCCTATAGTGAAATGTTTTGCAAAACATCTCGCTCCCACCACCAGAAAATATTATTTTTGGTCGGCCTTAAAGGGTTAATACTACGAACAAAAAGGGTTAAATATAAAACACGAATATACATGTATTTATAAGGCATTCAACTTGAAAAAAATGTAATCTGGCGAATTGTCCCACTCAAAAAATAATTCTGTCGAATGGTCTCAGAAATCTGGCGAACAGTCTCGGAAATTCTGTCGAATAGTCCTGTCGAATCGTCCTGTCGAACCAGCAATCTGTCGAATCGTCCTTTTCCCGTTGACACCTACATCACCAGCACCTCCCGCCCCCGCCGCCAGGGGGAGATTCTCGCGGCAGACGACATTTCTCTCTCCTACTTCCGCTTCCTCTCGGCGGCCATTTTGAGTGTTGCCCACACGTCTGTGGTCGTCAAGCAGCTGTGGGGATGTGGGGTCAGTGGGTGCGGGTGTCACGGTCGGGTTGCAAGGGAGGCAGATACTGAGATAGGCGGCCATTGTCTCCTGATTCCTTTATGATGAATTCTTTCCGCGTTTCTGATTGTGTGGTATTTGTGGCCGCCCACATGCAATAGGGATTGGGGGAAGGGGGGGGCTGTGTTATTGTGGTATAGTCATAACAGACGGAAAGTGAAGTAGTTGTGTTTCCTAGAAGAAAACAGAAAGGTAGTGTTGTTATGGATATTATGCCACCCCATGTATATTATATTATGGAATATACAGGGGTTATATTTTAGACCCTATACCAAGTATACTACTAGGTGTGATGACACACTATGGGCTTGTGCTAAGCGGGGCCATGCCTTTGTAATGCGCCAAACACGCTTTGGATATTAGAATAATACCATAACGGTGCTAGGTCATATGCTACAAATATACTAGGAAATGAAACAATAAATGAGTCCAAACGATAACCATTTGGCCATATGAATAGAAATGTATAACAGATAAACCATGGCGTCCCTATAGCATCAGTGTTTAATAGTCTATCCCACGGCCTGCATGAGTAGTGTAAAGGGCCGGGTGGTTGGAGTGGGGGATGACTGGGGGAACTCATCCATTGAAGAGATTCTGTTGTGCCCCACGTCGATAGGCCATCGGATCGATTTATCACTGAGCGTGATAAGATCGGTCAGTGTGAACAATCGACAGTGACAGAATCGGCAGCGGACCCCCTACATTAAACCTCCCCCTCCTCCACCCTCTGGAGGAGACCTGACTACTGTAGTCGTAGGGGGTAAACAGGGGGATGAGAGGAGCACAAAATGGCAAAAAAAAACAAAAAAAAACAACTGATGGGGACAAGAGGAAGAAGCATCTTTTATCATAGTCTCCTCCATGTATGCTGATTCAAATCTATTCTACCTGCTACAATTTATGAGGCCTAGCTTCTGTGAAAGTAGAGGCTGATTTCCTCCCCTTTTGTCACCAATATTCACACTAAAAGGTGGGTCTTTAGAGGATACAGGTGATTTATCAACCCCCCCCCCCCCCGCCATGCGGGTATATTATACTGTAGGTGGTGGTGGGTCGGGTAGGGCAGGTGTCATGTTCTACTATATATCCCACAGTCTGACTACATGAGATAAATTTACCGTAGAGAGAGGATTTGGGTTTCCGTAAATGGAAGGGTCCCTGCTCTAAGTGATCTCTAAATCAAGGTCTGAATTAGAATAATTGATAATTCCCAGTGATAGATTTTATACTGCATTCCCCTTGACGGTTCAGGAATCGCTGCTGAACAATGTATCCCACACAACAAGCCTCATGAATGCATGGGAAAGGTTACAGTGCATGTTTACAAAGGTTTATTTTGCAAAGAGGGAGATCATGATTCAATAAGTTTATAGCAAAACAATGGCACTCTATTTCTCCATTGTCACAGTAAATATTGCACTATTATATCATTGTTCTTTACAAGTAATACTACCCCCTTTTACACTCATACATGTATTGACATAATGTTTAATATGACAATTTTCTTTATACTAAACCTCTGCTCTCTTTTCATTCTAGGTAAGTGAAACACGAAGGTTTACGGTATCATCGATTGTGATACAGATGCAGACTGCGTTGAACTAAGTAAATGGAATAAGACTTTTATAAAACTCTCTCTGATCTAGACAAAGAGGGGAGCTGAGGTAAGTGATTTCACCGCAGCTAAATTAAAATTTATGGATATCAAATTTCTTGAGTTCTGTTTCTTAATGAGACCCTCGTGAACAGCAAGGCAAATCACTATAAAGAAGGCTCCATTTATTAAAGTTGAGCCAGCAATAACCAGTCATACCAGCCATTTTAACAGGGCCTTACATTTGGAAAAGAAAGAGGATTTCAGATTATCTTACCTGCCCTATCAAAACAAAACCGACATTTATATAGAGAAAACAGAAATCCTTCGACAAAGCAATAAACATATTTGTTGACATTTTCTGAGTTGAGGCAAAATCACAAATTGTTTCCCAGCTACCCACACATATTTAAAATGTGATCAAGCTAGTTTAGCTTTGCTGCCATGGCAAGCTTAAACCCACCCAACCTATTCACCTTGGCTGCTGTAAAGTGGCTTCTGCTGAGCACTGCTGCCTGGTGTCAGTATCCTGAGTGGGTCATCATGGGGGCAGGCAATGATCATCAAGACGCCATTACAGACACCACCTTAGCCACCACCTCAGACCCAGGAGGTGCTGACCACTGGGCAGTCCCAGGTGTAACCCCCCTCAGCACTTACACACCTACAGCCACACCTACTGGGGTAGGGGTAGGGGTAGGGCTGGTGGTCACTCAGGTGGGGGGTGGGTGAGGGGGGGGCAGTCAGGTAGGGGATGGTCAATACAGGTACTTAGGTGTGGCTGCCGCCTGAGAGGTTTCACACCATCATCCCTTAGATATCCACAGTGCCTTTAAGCAGAAATTAAAAGCCTTGCTTGTCCATTTTGGATGTTGAGCTTATTCTGCATGGATATTTGAGGCAGAATATGGGAGAGGGATCCACAAATATAGTTTAAATATATAAAATTATACATAAGCCTGAGCATACTGTTTGGCACCCGGGGATTGGCACTGCCTTCCCTGCTGGATTTGCTCTCAGATCCAATATATAGCTACTTCCCTGGTTAGGACTGTCCATGTTGCCTGTAAATAACAGCAAACACGAAGTAAATTGGGCATGCATGATGGAATTTATTGGAGGCAATTCATATAGCAATGCCTCTAAATTAGTCATCAAGATCAGCCTATTGTTGTGAATGGCATTTATTGGCAGCTTATGGGATTAGATCAAATTCTATCTTAATACAGACTCAATGAGGATCTGTGGACAAAGGAGAAGTAGCCTTGGCCCTCCTCTCCCTCCTCTATACATACATACATCGGCCTGTGTGGGCAGTGTCTATCCTTACCTGGGACTTGAGCCAGCCCCGGGCTGTAACCTTAAAGTGTCAACCACAGGAAAAAAGGTTTTGTGCAGGCCAGGATTTATTTGCCCCTTGGGGCAGTGGCCGAGCCCAATCCTGGCGTTGTAAAGGGTAGCCCTGTGTGCATGTAGCCGCGAGCATCTTTCTCCATTTGCCAGAACTGCCCCTGCTTCCCCTGTAGCAGGGAGCTCCTGGTGGTCGTGGTACAGCTGAAAGGGGAGGGGTGAATAATGGACATTGAGGCTGTTGGTATAGGAGATTACCCATACAAGTCACCCACCTATAAGGCTATAATCAGTAGATAAGCCTTCCTTAAAGGTGTGCCCCACTCATCAGTATCACCAATATTATCCCACGGGGGCATCTATAAGTAGATTCTGATATATGCCCTTCCTGTTATTACCAATATTATTGTAGTTTGCCTCATCCAATGGCACTGAGAGGGGGGCATGTGGGGGTTGGACTTGTGTTTGTTTTATTGTACTCCAGCAGCTGCTAGTGCTAAAGATGAGCCGATTAGAATTCAATTTAAAATCACAATAACCAGGACGAATCGTTTGTAATAACCAGACAAAACTAATTTCCCACGTCTGTTCGTTATCTAAATCGGATGGTTTAAAAAAGCTTTTCATGCTCTCTTATTGAAATTAAATGTAGATTTACAGGCTCCTGCCACATGTAAACTAGAAATGCTTTCAGAGATAGCAATCATCAAAATGAGTCACGTAGGCAATATAGAATAGAGGTACTTCATCTGAAATACCATTCAATGGTTTTACATCATTGTCCTCTGTGCAGACTTATGTATATTTCTCTCTAGACTAGAAAACATTCTTTTCTGTGATACATATAGTTATATTAACATATGATCATCAGTTATTCACTTTATTTTAGAAGACCTAAAGTCATCTCACTATAGCTACCTAGTGTATCTGTCAGTCATGATCTACACCACAGGATCTTGAGACTTTATGTGACACCTTACTAATCTAGTAATGGACTAACTATGACCGCAGCGCCACCACCGCCAGGCGGGACGCGTCGACGTTATCACCATCCGGGGACTACTCTTTATGCTAATTCCTGGGTCACGGGGTCACCAGGAGGGAGCGGCTATTAATCATCCTGACAACCTGAGGGAGGGGTCATTAATTCGGGGCACCCGGGGTGGACAGGTACCCCCACAATAGCCACCATTAGACGCTCAGGGTCAGGGCTTAGGAAGCAGAAGTGACCAAAGTCAAAAATGTCGTCTGCAGAACGTAATTTATGTAGATGAGGTGTTGTGGAGCCCTCCCAGACGTGTTACAGCATGGTCTAGACGTAGGGTGAGGACGCAGGAGGGGGTGAATCAGGGGGGCAATGGTCAGTGTGGGGTTAGATAGAGTGTACAGGGGGTTGCTAGACAAGGGAATATTTTGGTTGAGGGGAAGGGTATCCTTGGAGACGTCAGTGGTATTTTGATTCACCCTGCTGCTCCCCAAGATCACCAAAGATCTTTGGGGTGGTCACTTGACTCTCTAGACCAACCCGCTATGCCAGTATTTATAACCTAATCTTTCTTCAATTACATAGGTTTCATACGGCTGGCATGCAACACGGTCCTAGTGGCAGGGTTGTATATTGATATACACACATTGGCATTAGGGATGTGTGATGGAGGTAAGAAAGGTCCAAAATAGTCATTAGTGTCTGTTGTGCCATTTACCTACCTATACAGACAGGTTTATACATTGGGACAGAGACGTAGTAAAGGGATTAGCTGACAAGTACATTGTTGGAGTGTGACAGCTGCAGTCAGCTGTCATTACTGCAGCTCGTCAATCAGACAGTGTCACTGTCAATTCCAGATTACCTGACACCTGAGTGAGATATAGTAGATATGGAAATGACACACGATAATTGTTATTTCTCCCCTTTCCCATGATAACGAACTGCACCTCATTTACCAGGCAAATCCAACGGTGCCCTCGTGAATTTGCAGATAATTATCTTTAACTTGATCAAAGATTTTTGTTTTGTTTTAATTTCCATTCAATCAGATCATAATTACCGCTACCATTAGAGGGTTCATGAAGGGAATGTTATTCTGGCGCTCTTTAGATTAAAAGAGCAGGTCATATTATTGTAAGCGTCTTTTGTGGTTCTCTCTAAGGAATGACAACAACAGCAACAACAAAATAAAGACAAGACATCAAGATGGCCCCATGACCCTATTGCCCGATGAGGGGTGTGTGGAGATTGCTGTGGCGTGCACTGGTTCCTGGCAGCCCCCTTGTTCCAGCATTGACTGTTCGCTGGTTGCCGCCTGGCTGCTGCTGTCTCCGCAGATTGGTGCCCTGGAGGAGACATTGGGTGCAGGAGGGGCCTGGAGCCGTCTAACAACCCCCTGTTTGACTGCATGGATACCACTGGGGTTGTCCAAGATCTAGGCTGTACCAGCGCCATTTTGTTTGCTAGTTCCAGTCACCAACAGTGCTTTTATTAGAGGTGCAGCTGTGGGACCCTTGCCTTGTTTAGGATATGTACACAACTAGGTTCTGGAGTTGTTTTGAAGGACTGATGGATCCGTGAGCACTTCTAGGAGAGCTGTATATTTTAGTATACCAGTCTTTTCAAAGTTCTCTCTAACAGAAACACAATCAGATACATACATGTACATATTTAGCCTTCAGGCCTTTGCCTTTCAAGTTGTACACCGTTGCGATAGACCCTTGCAATATGCCCTACTCAGTATCATCAATACCAAACAGCAACGACACAAAGGATTATTCTAAGATTTCTGCAGTTAACCCACTTTGAAAATAGAAATTTGAAGTGCAGCTCAGGTCGTTTGTAATAATAGTGAGTGATGGCAGTACGTTATTGATTAGGGGAGTTTCTGCTTTTTAAAGTCGGTGCACAAAACATGGGGGGGGGTCAGAGATGGGGTGGTAGGGGAGGGGAGTAGAGGATGGAAGGAAGGAAGGGACCAGAGGGATGTCATTGAACTGGAGTGCCAGTATATGGAATACATCACGCTATACATGTATATATGTAGTCTACAGCAAAGACACTCTCCCTGTGCATTAGCCGCAGGGTTTCACCAAGACATGCAGTGTACAATGTAGGAGTTCAAAGAACTATATTTATATGCATAACAATGAAGAATGGAGAAATTCTGTACTGTTTGATCCTCACATCCTCCCCTCAGTGTTATGTCTTTTGGTAAGTTACTTCAGAGACATGAACATTATCTTATTGCTTTACCACAGCCATTCATTCACATCAGTTATTATTATCTTGCCAACAAGGGAACAGTTTTATATAGCAAACATGAAAGGATAGAAGTTTCCAGTTATCAAGTGTTAAGTCACTCTTATTCACCTCTGCTGCAACCCACCCTTTGGGATGAGTTACTCTTTGATGGCACCTATATATAAAGCCATCACCCATAAATCAAGGAGAAATAAACACGGCCTCAGTTCTACCCTTTTGTGGTAGTATCAAGGCTGGCCTCAATATAGTACCTCAAAGACAAAGCTGGATCCCTACCAGCCCCTACCATCCCCACCATCCCCTGTATCCACACACACCCCCAGCTCACATACCTACAGCAGCTTTTGGCATGTACAGTCAGTTGGTCAACCTCCAGGGAAGTCAACTACACAACCATCTACAGAGGGCACCTTGGCACGGTTTGAGAGGAGGCCCCTCCCCACCACTCTGTCTCACTCAAGTCAGTCAGCCTTAAGTCAGTTTGTGTGTGTGGGGGCGGGTCCTCAACCCATGCCAATAACATATAGTGTCCTCCACCACAGGACTATTTTCACCTGAAGCTAATTTGGTGCTTAGCTTTGCAGGACTTTTGATATATTTTGTCTGAATTGACATGCCAGGGCATACCTCTTAAGTGTGTAGATTTGGGTTTCTGAAGCTTACTTAAATCCTCTGAGTATGGCCACACATGCTCACAGAGCTTCAATTCACAAATTACAGCAAGCAGTAAAAATTCCACCCAGACCTCATCATGTGCCTGCAACTGTATATATCCCCAGGGAACTTTTCTCCTGACAGCCAGAAAAACTAACTGTGTGATGTGAAAGAACAAGAAACACAAAAAGAGAATCAGGATCCTCAGTTGGTGTGAAGTGTAGTGGTGTCCCAGCGGGAGGTGAGGTTACAGTAACACTAGAAGGCACAGCTTTGGGGGGTTGGGGGGTAGTGAAGTTTTTGTTTTTCTGGCAGCTCTCTATGTACTAAAGCAGCCAAAGGCCATGTGTGTCTGCGAGGTGAAAGTGTCTGTGTAGCCAAGGCCCCTAGCATCCCCTGCCTTCAAATCAGGTGTGCTTCAGGTGACCTGACTCTACCCTTTTGACACATATTGGAAATCATCCTCATAAATATTTGTTTGTAAATTTTCAACATTTTCATATTCGAAGCAAACTCTCGCCGATGCAGAACAAGACTTTCCGCAGACTCTCTTCTGTAAGAATTATATATTATGAACCAAAGATCATGTTGCCTAACATAGATCTTTGCATGAAACACCTCTTCTGGCCTTAGGAGGGTATAATGTAGCTTTATGATGGCTTCAGTAAGAGGAATCTATTCACAGATAAGTAGCTTTCAGTATAAGTTACCTTCAGGTAGGACATGATACATTCAGTTTTCATCGAGTGAGTTATGAAGGACTTAATAACTACATTCCCCACCCATCAGCTGCTAAATAATGGCCACATCCAGGGACCCCATCATTCAATCTTGAGCAGCAAATTTGGTATTCAAGGTATTTCAGCTAGATTTTCACTTGTACAAAAGAAACATATAATGTGTGCATGGTGGAGAGGTGTATCAGCCCTGGGTTATGATGGCTATGTCACCCTACACCCTGTGTACTGGTGGTGTGGTCTTTGTTCGTGCTCATGTAGCCATGACAGGTGAGAGGGGTGAGTTATGATTTAGGTGTGTGTGTTTGGGGGAGGGGGGTGGGGGTTCAGTGTAGGTCATATACAGGAAAGGGGTATATAACCAAACCAGAAGAAATAGGCCTATAATATAGCACCCTGTCAGCAGGAGGGGTAAACACGCCTGACATGTAACCTGAAGTTGCTACATCCACTTTCTGAGCTACCCACTTTATCTTAGCCTCGCTATATGGTAAGCAGTGGAAGTATATTACACCATAGTATAGTCTATACTAGAGCACACTCATTTCCATATAGGTGTAAACTAGTAGTTAAATGTCTAATGTGTGAAGGGGAGCAGCTCCTTTACCCGTCAGTGTGTCAGGATTCACACCAGGTGCCCTGTCAACTCTCCTCCAGGGTGAAGACACCCCTGGGCTCCACCCACTTACCCCTACACTCTTCAACCTGTCCCTGTACTTCCCATGCTAAAGACTGAACATTCCCTTCCCCCAGTCCTGTCTCCCACACCCACCCCACACCCAGTGGTGTGGAGGGAACCTGGCCCATGTGTGGGTGACTTGTTACAGCCTTAGTTATGATTATTGAGACAACTTCAGTAAGTCTACACCAGTGGGAAAACAACCTGCCACCCAGGAGGACTGTAGTGTATGTAGTAGGAGGAGGGGAAGTGAGTGGGCAAAAAGTCCATCTGTGAAAGTGTAGACCTGGAGAGAGGAAGCCCATTCAAACATAGCCATACCGCAGGGTTATTATACGGGAAATCAAGTACCATTTTGTAGAGAATTCCCACCGGAAGTGGAATTGTCCCATTGATCCCATGATTCTTTACGTACACTTTAAGTTGCTAGTTCCCTGTGACACCCCAGTGTGAGATGGATACCAAAATAAAAATGGCGCTTCTCCTATCTGGACCCTTTCCTAGTCTATGGGGTGATCAGGACATGGACGGCCCCCGCAGTGGTCAGAAGCCCATCTGTGTAGTCTATCCTGGAGGACCCACTGGAGTGTGAGGTGTACAGGGGTGTACAGGGTGTACAGGGAGGGTCAGGGGTAGGTGGCGCCGCCTGGTGAGTGTTGTTTCTACCATTTTACACGTCGCTGCATCCGGAACCAGCGACATATGGTGCGCACCACGTGACGTACACGTCACCATACGTCTCCAGGGGCGAGAGCCAATCAGAGCCATGTTAACAGATGTTAGAACCAATGGGAAGAGCGCTTACTTCGGGGGATCCGGATTGATGGGAATGTCGTCTGCCTTTGCGGGCGACCTTCAAAATGGCGGCGTCCGCCGACGGGGCTGTCGGGAAGGGACACGTGACCCTCGAGAGGTCTCACAGGAAGCGGAAATGTCAGCTGTTTCCGGTGTGCGCCCGTCGGTGCGCAGAGGGATTGAGGCTGGTGCGGCGGTGTATGGCAGTGGCAGGGTCAGTGGGCGGACATAGGGGGTCACTAAGCAGGGGGATACGTGTCATGTCCAGGAGGAGGCAAGGACGTTCCTCCACGTCTAATTCTGTAACTGAGGATGATCCTCTTCACCCCCCCCCCCCCCGACCCCCACCCCACTGTAACAGGCTTCCTGCCGCTCTAGCCTGATCCGACCGTTGAAGCCATTACCTGGTGTGAAGCCATATGGAGGTGTGAAGCCATTATGTGGCTTCTGGTGCGTTTAGTTGTAGAATCATGTTGTGGTGGTTTTGGTGCACATGGAGATATTATTAGTACTGACAGGTGTTGTTGATGAGATTGATACTGGGTGAGGACAAAAATGCTAGAGCATTGTAGAAGGTGCATATATTCATATAAAAGAGCATTTTAATATTTACTTAATAACAACTACATTGACAGAATCTGTATTCAATAATGTTGACGCTTTTCTAAACTTTCATTAAAATATATACCAGACAATATGTACCCTAATATTATCACAATATTAGCTCACTGAATGAAATGTGTTCAATGGCTTCCGTCGTTACAATGTACATTGACAATAATTATTGTATTACTGTTCTCAATACTAAACCCCCATTCCTATTCCCTTACAGGTAAGTGTGCACAACACGAGGGTTTACGGTTTCATCTCTAGTATTGGGAGTACCACAATACATACTGGGGACTTCTATAACACTCTCTCTGATCTAAACAAAGAGAGAGTAGAGGTAAGTGATGCCAGTGTCGCTAAATGGAAGTCATCTTTTTGACTATTTGTGAACATATCTGTATAGTATTTACGTGTGGGTAGCGTGTAGGCATGGCTCTATATCGACATGATGCATGAATCATTCAAGCCCCACCGCCCCACGGGGATGATACACTCCTATAAGATCAGCATTATGCATGAATACATCATGAGACCCTTAAAGGTTTAGGGTAGAGGCATGGGGCCTCAATGTAAAACACAAGAAGACCGACGGCTCACACAGCTAGCCCTTAGTCCACCATAAATCCGGCCCCAAGCTCACCTAATCTCATCGCGCTCCCCCTGGTGTTTCTTTTGGCCAACAATTACTTTGTAAATGAGGCTGGCGGATAATCGATCAGGGCTTGGGAAAATCGCCCAATATTCAAAATGAGGGTTAAAGCCGCCTATTGGGGGGCAGCTGCATGGGGGAGTGGGGAAGCCTGAATGAGGCCCACCGCCTTTTTAAACGCCTCCCATTTGTCAGCCATTTCTTGGTCTAAGAGCCGCTCAGTCTAGTAATCTACCATTCATGAGCCAGGCCCTGCTGTTTTCTGAGTAAGGTCTAGTCTGTACTGACGCCATTTTAGTTGGGGTTCACGATGGAAATTACCTCATTACATTATCCATTTTTATCCAAAAGATTTTTACAATCGCAGTATATTCCCCAGAGCCCCATTGTGTAGGCTTGACACCATTTCCAATATGGCCGCGGTACCATCAGGACCCTTCCCTACCTCACAGTCGCGGCAGGAGTCCAGGTAGCAGCACTAAGAGCCGAGCGGCCCCTGGCGGGGTGGTCAGTAAGGGGATTGGGAGACGAGACATTTTCTATAGACGTTCAGTGAGGCGGCCGGCGCGGCGTCCGATGGGGGCAGCCTATTTCCGGTAGTACCAATCCTACTAATGCCCCCTGGTGGAGACCCCCCGCCGTCATCAGGCCCCACACTGCTTCACGACACCCACGTGTGCCTCTACCGGAAGGACGGAGTGCGCAGGCGCCGTAAGACGGTACTTCCGGTGGTAGGTGGAAGGGCAAGGTGTCTATTAGTGGGTCCTCCTGAGGGCTTCTAGTACATGTACACGCCTCCAACCTACACCACCAGGTGGGCAGTGGTCGGGAGCACCTCACTCGTAAGGGACCTCTAAAAAGTCCCCATACCTACGACAGAAATCATGTTCTGAAATAGATCTGTATACCTGTGTGTCGAGTTTGAGTATCGGCTTGAATGAGCACAGCAGTCTGAAATAAGCGCATGTCTTGTATAAGCGCAGGGTAAATAATGGTTCTGAAATGAAAAGTTGGTCATTTAAATTTTGTGAAATACGCAGGGCTAATCTGCGTTTCATGGTTAATGGTGCGCTAATCCAGGCCACTATTAGGGTAGAGCAGGTCATGTGACCCGAGCCGCTGGTACCCAGACGTCCTGAGGGCAGCATGCAGCAACCAGCAGCAGTCTGCAGGACGGTACCCGGCGTGTTGTGGGGACTACTGGGTGTAAGGGGCAGGGCATGCGGGGGACCAGCAGCTTGTTGTCAGTGACTGGAGGAGCAGTATGACTGGAGGGTCCTCCAGGGTCGTACCACGTGACCTCCTTACAGGTAAATTGGTCGTCCTGCAGGGCACACACGAACTGGGTCACATTAAGGCCAATTTTCTCCACGCTTTTTCTCCCAAGATTTCTCCAGAAGGGCAATAATGATGACTATTAAGTATTAAGCCCTGTGCACTTTCACACAGGAGGAAATGCAAGCAGGAGACATTATAAGGTTGCAGAAATAACCAATTGTCATTTATATAATTGGGTTTGGTCCATTGGGTTGCCACTTTAAAAATAGTGGGGTTTGCCTGAGGGATGGCAGGTGGAAGGTAGGAGGGAAGTGTCAGCTGAAGTAGGGAGGTAGTTAGGGCAGTGGGCAGGGGCGGGACTGTGAGAAGCTGGAGGAAGAGGAAGGATGGTGAGTGGGTGGAGAGGTGGCAGCAGGAAGGGAGGAGACCCTGGAGAGGGTTTGTAGAGGCAGGAGGCCGGGCATTCTGTGGGAATGGACTGTTTGGTTAGAGAGCCCCCCTCCCCCTCTCCAGTGCTTTACCCTTTAAAGGCCGCATATTGCTTTAATGTGACATACCCTTGTTTAGTTCCATGCATGATGCATTTATGTAAACCTAGTGTGTCAGGGTTGCATCCGTGCATCAGGCCGACCCTTCCAGAGTGCATCAACCCAGTAGGGTCGCCATGATGCTTGATTGCAGCACTAGCGAAACCATGCATCATGGTGACCAAATGATGTCCAAAGGAGCACTATGCTACCCTTAAAGGGTTAGTAAGCTATAGCCAGAGACAGGGGGGTGTAGCTATGGCAACCCCCGGCTGCAGGTGGTGGGACGCCCTGATGAGGACAATGGGATCCAGTTGTCATGACAACCCACAAGCTGCATACGGGTACTCTCTGGTGGATCCCCCAGCGGCCGGCGTCGGCAAAACAAACATGGCCTCCAAACGCCGCAGGTGAAACGCCCGTCAAAACACGTCGTGAAAACACGTCACGAAATGAAATAGCGCCATGAAAAACACGTCATGAAACGAAATAGCGGCAGGAAAACATGCGGACGCTGCGCCGCGGCCATCTTTGTTTTTGTGACAACAGTTCCGGTTCCGTTTTCCTCTGCCTTGTTAGTCTAAGTCTGAGAGCAGCTGTGGCAGATATATATAGTCATGCATGTACCAGATGACTTATAATAATCCCATCGGCATTGCAACTATAACTCTGGTGCCATAGACTGATATTACACTAGGTTTTAACTATTTGTGACTTTATGGTGTATTCCATACGTGATTGAACTATCAGAGAAATCCAATATCATGGATGCTACAAAGGATGTCATGGCTTGTGTCATGGTCATTGTTCCAGAGACTTATAGCATGTACTGGGGGATGCTCCCCCCCCCCCCCCCCCCCCCACCTTACCCTCCTTTAGTGTTGAGGTGTCCAGGAAGCGGTCTGCCCCCACCACCAGGTGTTGACGATCCTCCCACCAGGGGGCACCACCATCACGGGCAGGGTTTCCGGATAAGTCTCCAATCACATGTAGGGTACCACACCAAGCTTCTAACCGGTACAGATATCTGTTTGGAGAGTGCAGCGTTCCCAGAAACCAAGCCGAGTCTGGGTTGGGGTAGAATCTACTCACCATGTGCGTGCTGGGACGGTTTGTTGTTGTATTTTGTAAACGGAGGAATGTGTTTTAAAACACAGCCTCACTGTAAAAACCTGCAGTGCACAGAGAGATCTAGGGAGAGAGGGAGATGAGACAGGAGATCTCAGAAGAAACTTTCTGCAACCCAAACCTAGGCTGGGGTTGG